>JAFBJQ010003377.1:52633-159784 GCA_016785345.1 Trinectes maculatus
GAATCATCTGCAGCTCAACGTGGCAAAGACCAAGGAACTGGTTGTGGACTTACGGAGGAGTAAGGCCCCAGTGACCCCTGTTTCTATCTGTGGGGTCAAGGTGGACACGGTTGAGGATTACAAATACTTAGGGGTGCACTTGGACAATAAACTGGACTGGACTAAAAACACAAATGCCCTCTACAGGAAGGGCCAGAGCCGTCTCTATTTTCTGAGGCGGCTGAGGTCCTTCAACATCTGCCGGATAATGCTGCGGATGTTTTATGAGTCTGTGGTGGCCAGTGCCATCCTTGATGCTGTTGCGTGCTGGGGCAGCAGACTGAAGGGGAAGGACGCCAACAGACTTAACAAACTCATCCGCAAGGCCAGCCACGTTGTTGGAGAGGAGCTGGACTCTCTGACAGCAGTGTCAGACAGAAGAATGTTGTCCAGGATTAAATCCATGTTGGACAACTCTTCACATCCTCTACATGACGTGCTGGTCCGCCAAAGAAGCACCTTCAGCCAAAGACTCATTTCCCCACGTCATCACGTTCCCCAGTCATTTCATCTCATTAGCTAGTATCATTTATTTCACTACTTCACTGTGTGCAATAACCCGGTCATGTGCAATAATAATAATAATTCGGTACTGAGCAGCATTGTAAATACTGTTGATTGAATATACTTGAGACCATATTTTATTTTATTTTTATTTTATTCCTTATTTGAGACCATATATAGTTATTTTATTTTATTTTATTTTATTTTATTTTATTTTATTTTATTTTATTTTATTTTATTGTATTCCTTATTCTACTGACTTTTCTCTGTAAACTGGGCACTGCTTAAAAAGAATTTCCCGCAAGGGATTAATAAAGTATATCTGATTCTGATTCTGATTCTGATACAATGAAATTACTAACTAAAAACAGGAGAGGGAAGAACAAAGCAAAGCAATGAAATGTTCAACTTTATTTTATTTACAACAAGACAAAGCATAATGCTACAACATCAAAAAACAAAAATATTGAATACGTTGCAAAAATAACAAGATCAGAAATATCAATCTCTCTCCTTGGGACATCAATCAGTCAATCATCAATAACTTTACATTCATCATTTATGTAAAAATATTTATGTTTTGTTCTTATGTAAGAAAAAGTAGCATAACATAAAGGACAAACTGAGCAAAAACTTTATAAAGGTACACAAAGATCATTCAATCCACTTACAAACATGCAGAAAACACGCCAAGACCCACACACCAGGTTTGGGCCTGTGCATTTGATCTATCGTAAAATAAAAATATCTTAAAGCAAAAACAACAACAAAAAAAAACTAACTAGTCTTAATCCTAGCAATTGATAATGACTGAATGAACAAACTTCAATTTTAAGAAGCTGGAAGCTAGTAATATTATGTCATATATATTTGTGGCGAGAGCTGGCCACTTCTGTAAAGCCGCAGGCAACTTGTCAGGTCCTGGGATGGTGCTTCTGGAGCTGCCATACTCTGCTGACGAAAGTATTTTTCATAATAAAACAACCAATATCCATAAGCATCTGCTTATAAAAGATGGATCGATAGAGGGATAGATATATGGGTTATTAACATCATAGTATAGTATGTTGTCAGAGATACTGAAAGTCATTTTGTGTATGTCCTCAAAAAAGACACAACAAATGTACGCAAATGTTACCAATGTGCACTGACACATTTGATCATGTTCCAATGGCAGTCAATTCGTTTTTTTCTGTGAACTTTAAAATGAGACACGGGCTGGGAACATTAAGGGGTATAAGGAGTGTTAGGGTGTTAGAAAAGCCCTGTTCTGGTTCTGATGGTCCATGGACTCTACTGTCCATGGTAATAACTGAGATTTGGAAAGTTGGATGATGCAAGAATCAGCAGCAGTCAGAAAATCAGAGGTGTTGGAAAGAGAACAGGAAGCAGTGAGGAATCTGAATAACCTGGAAACCATATGAACAAACAAGAGGAAACCATGCTGCAGAACCACAACAGAGTTCAGACAGAGAAATCTGTCAAATAAACAAAGGAAACAAGGAAACAAATACAAACATACAAATTAGTCAAAATTTAATATGACAAATGGCTTGAATGTTGAGTAAGGCAGTTCTACATGCTTTCACTTCCATGTCAGTTTGGCTAAACAGGGGGTTTGTGTATTGTCTGTCTGCTTGTTCTTTTGACAGGTGTGATTTTTTTAGCCCACAGTTCACTTGTTAGACCAGAATGTCCACAACACAACTACATACATAACATCCACATTTTATAAAACCGTAATTTACACAATTAAGAATATGAAAGCCCAGAAATCTTTTTTTAACAAAAGGTTCAACTTTCCCAGCTTACCCACACAATCATGACAAAAGTTTAAATCAAATTAAAACCTGTGACAGTGGACTATACGTGTGCAGAGGCTTTTTCATATTTAGTTGCCTAAGTCACAACTTTCCCAGAAGTTCTTCGCACTAAATAATTTTGTTTTCCCTGCTTTTTGTTTTTTTTTTTGCAATTGGACTTCTGCCTGAACATTTTCAATTCCAGTCACACAGGGGTGTGATCAGGTCGAGAGGCCAGAGGGAGTCTGACTTTTTTCATTTTTCTTGAAGACCTCAAGGAATCGTCTCCCTTTGGCTTTCTTCATTGATTTGTTTGGAACCCCTGCCACCTGCTGGAGGTTCAGTTCCAGAGTGGAGATCCTCTCTGTCACTAGATCACAGAACTTCCTTCTCCCCTTTTCCCCTTCTTCCAAAACCTGCTGGATGTCTCTGAGGGACTCGGTCAACTCAGATTTCTCCTTAGTCCACCAGTTCCTCTCCAGTTCCAGATCCTCCTCAGCCTGGCTCAGTGCTGCTTTTAGGCTGGAGACCGCCTGCTCTTGCTCCTCCACTAGAAGAGGCCTGTCTTCCTCCCACTTCCTTTGTGATTCTTCCAGGATATTTTTTGCCTGGACCAGTGCCGATTCAACTCTAGACGTCTTGTCTTCCTCTTTGGCGAGTCTTACCTCAGCCTCCTCCCTCTTTTCTTTCTCTGTTTTCAGGGTTTCCTGGAGATCTTGTATTTTTTGATCAGCAGCATCTAGAATACTCTCTGCCTGAGACACCAAGCCAGCAACATAATACCTCTCCTGGTTTGTCTTCATCAGCTCATGTTTGACCTGTTTGATCTGGTGGTTGAGGGCATCCTGCTCTCCTTTCAGGTCACAGATGCTCTGCTCCTTCTCAGCCATGAGCGTGTTCAGCTCCATCTCAGGTATTAGAATGATGGTCTGGTCAGTCATGTCCTTCTGTTCTGTTGTGGGCTGGTGTTCTGGCATCTGAAGTAAACGAATCGCAGTGTCACAATTAACCATCCACTGAAACCTCTGCTTTTGAATGGTGCAGGGATTTGTCTAGAGGCTTTATTTCTGGAACACCGGGGTCTAGTCTTCTTTCTCCAGGGGTTTGATTGTAGATGTGAATCTGGATTTATCAGGGTCTTGTTTCGGGTCCTTCTATGCTGCTTCTCTCCAGGCTGTGACTTGCAGAACAGAATGAAGCTTTCGGAATCATAAGTTGCACAGATCATGATGATGTCACAAAAAGATCAAAGCCTGGAGTGTTCATGTAGCAGCAACCTCAAAGGAAACGGTGAATGTTCCAAGAATCATGTTCTGCTTCTTATGTTGTTTAATGCACTAACACTAACAATAACCCCTATGGGGGGAGTCATCGCAGTAAACACCCAGCCTTAACCTTAATCAGAAAAGAAGCCTAATTCTTCTTACTATCATTGGAGTAGCAGTAGTGCAGTTCATTATAATTACTGTATCTGCGTCTATAACATGTGTTTACAGGTTTGTCCAAAGTATTTTTAATAGGGTCAATATACTGAACAAGTCCATTTCACTTCAACTGCCTTGACAAAAAAGTAGACAGGAGACTTTTCCTCCAACATCAGTTTCTTCAATGAATGTCTTCAGAAACAAAACATAAGACATCATGGGACAAAAGCTTGACATCGGCTACAGCAAATCAGTCATCTGCCTCACACAACCAATAGTTTCACAGCACTCAGAACAGCTGTGAGAATACAAAGCCTCTTGACTGGAAATTCACTACAACTCTTAATGATTAGTGATGGGTAAAGCCAATATCACCTGTCTTTCACGAAATCAGAAAAATGACAAAAATCAACAGGAAATCCTTCATTAAAAATGTACTGATAAGACAGACCAATACCTACTATATACATTAAAACGTCTATTGTGATACATGGCAAATGAAAATACAGGTATCGGTTTGATTTTTGCCTTCTGAGGATAACCTCGTCTTAAAGAGATGGGGAAATAATTCCAGACAGAAGTTAAATTCTGCGTGTGAGCATTGCAACATGGATCCAGACACATTACGTGAAAAGTTAAGTTTGTGACATATCTGAATGGTGAAATATTGATAGACAGCAAGCAGCTACAGCGTATCACCCCTTCAGCTTCAAGAGTTCACACTAAACATCACTGATTATTGATCTACTTTCTGTAAATTACCAACATGGTAAACATTTCAATCCAGTGAATGTTGCTTTAGAAAGGAGAAACAAGTAGGAGAGAAACAAGTAACTATCTGAAATGTGACGTCAAGGGGCCTTTATAAGGCATCTGTATAGCTTTAGATCACCCAGATCATGGAAATAGAGGATCATAACAAATTTAAGTATTCAAAGGTTCAGGAGCAAAAAAAATTTACAAGGAAGCTATGAAGGAAGGCAGGGAACGGGGGATTCAGCGGAGTCCAGGGTTTCCCAATGACAGGTCATCATGGCGTCATAGAGCTCCTCACTGCGCTGCATGAAGTCTTTGTTCCACTGGTCCACGTCACATTCAGGGATGGGCTCTGTAAAATTCCCAGACAAGAAATTGAAAACAGTAACAATATTCAAATACCATAAACACACACACACACACACACACACAGTGGGGTAAAAAAGCCACTGATTGTGCAAGCTCTCCTACTCAGAAAGATGAGAGAGGTCTGTAATTTTCATCATAGGCACACTTCAACTATGAGAGACAAAATGAGAAAAGAAAATCCAGGAAATCACATTGTAGGATTTTTAAAGAATTTATTTGTAAATTGTGGAGTTCTTACCCTCTGCATTTTCCTCCTCTACATCCTCAGTCTCTTCGTGGCTCTGCTGGAAAAGAGATGTCAAATGTCAAACACAGGCAATTATAATAAAAAACTTACACAGTAAATGAAAACATATCTAATAACATCATTCTTAAAGTTATGAGCACTCTAATTTTAAAAATAGCCAATTGAATTAAAATAAATATTAATCTCAAATAGTGCTTTCACATGCATTACGATTACTGCTGGCTTTTTACCATATCCTCCTGGGACCCAGCCCATTGACTTTTGTCCTCTAAAGTGGACATCATATTTTCATGCACATATCAAAAAACTCAATTAAATCCTGCTGTCATCTACAGAAGACAAGGGGTTGGAAATTAGAAAAAGAATATTTTATGACAGCTATTCTGCTTTGGTTCAAGGAGGATATATTTTTCTTCAAGAAATGTAGCAACATTTTGGGGAATGTGCTTATTTGTGTGCTTATTTGCCATCTTATTAGACATGAAAGAAAACTGCTGTAGTTTTGTCTCAAGACTCTATTTTGCAGACCTTTAAATTTGATGAGCCTTTCTCTGTACATGGGAAACAGAGCGACCTAATAATTTCAGATCTATCATACATAGGCATTTGAATGTGTCTATTTGACACATACAGATACGTAACTTTTGATGGCCAAACTGATGGTGGACCAGGTGATTTCACACTGCAAAAGTCTGCAGTGAAGCTGCTCTGTCATTCTCTTCTTATGTGGAAAACGTATTTCACTCACCTCTGCAGCTCCTGACGCGTCAGTAGATGTGGGAGGCATTCCAATGGGAGGTGGTGGCATCATGTGGCCTGGTGGAGGATAACCATAGGGCCCATAGTTGTAGTTGTAGCCACTGTTATAGCCACTGTTATAGCCACTATTGTAGCCACTGTTGTTATAGCCACTGTACTGGTCATAGCCCCCCCACTGAGAGTAGTAATTCCCCTGGTTTCCGGCGCTGTGGTTCCCATAGTAACTGGACTGAGACTGGCTGTAGTTGCTGTTGTAATTCTGGCCCTGTCCTCCATAGTAGCTGCTCATCTTTTGGCTGTAAAATAAAAAAAACAACAACATTTCACTTGGTGAAGGTGAACTTGTATAATCAAATCCTGAATTCTA
This sequence comes from Trinectes maculatus, assembly GCA_016785345.1. Classification (NCBI taxonomy): domain Eukaryota; kingdom Metazoa; phylum Chordata; class Actinopteri; order Pleuronectiformes; family Achiridae; genus Trinectes; species Trinectes maculatus. Next base: position 58,901 of record JAFBJQ010003377.1, read on the forward strand.
AACCTGCAGTAATTCTGCAACAAAGAATAAAGTCTTAAATCTGAAAGACCATAAAGTTGGATGAATGGCAAAAATTCCAAAAACACAATTATTTAAAGTTCTGGCTGCAGGTCTTTCATTTTCAACAATTACAAAATAGGCAACTGTATTTATATTTTGTGTAACTTTAAGAATTCACAGGGTGATGCGGCACGTTGTTATTGCTTTATCACTTTTACCTAATGAACTGTACAACATGCAGTTAACGGATATTTGTTTTTTCCAAGTCTTCATCTGAGAAAGACAGATCTAACTGGTGATAATGCTACTTCACATCCGCAAGACTGGCAGAGTCATACTGTGTAGTCACTCCAAGATATATTGTTTTTGCATAATTTGCATAAATAAATAATACTATTAATAATGTTTGAGATGTCCAGAACATGACAGCAGCCCATCTCTGCCAAATGGAATTGACTGGACAAAGTTTACAAAGGCACATGAGTGTACATTAGTTTAAAACAATTTAAAATGCTTGTTGATTTGACATAAAAGCACAAATTGGGCTTGAATCTGGAAAACTGTGTAACCAGGCAAGACGACAGCCTGTCAGGAAGTGACATCGGACCATCACCCTAACAGCAATGTCATCTGCAGAGATTATTTGATTGACCCTTTGTCTGGTGAAAACAGGGAAAATGAGGCGTGGTGGTCAAAGCATCATGCTGTGAGGGGCTTCTTGGCAGCAGGGCCGGTAAGACTGGTCCGAACTAAGGGAACTGTCAATGTAGTTATACCGCGTAGTGACTAAACTTGACTCGAAGTCCTGAGGCTTTCATTGCTGCATTTGTATTAAGTAGGAAGGGTCAGACTACTTTTATTAAAGGGATTATTTCATTACTTGGTTGTTAATACATATACAGTGAACCCTCAACTATCGCGGGGAATACGTTCCAGAGACCCCCATGATAGAAGGAAATCGTGAAGTAGTGGCGTTATAGTTATTTTATTGTTTATATATATTTTAAGACTTTATAATCCCTTCCCACACTCCTATTAACCTTTCCCACTCTCTTATTAACCTTCCCCGCACTCGAATAAACACTTCATGCATGAGGATACAGAACACAGTGCTGTGGTTGGTCGCCTTCCATTCCATCAGCCAATAGTGTGCCGTGTACAATGCCACGTTGGCAAACTTGCGCAAGCGGTAGTGGCGTACGGTGTTGCGTTTCCATTGTGTATAGTATGGTATTCATCTACTGATAAAATTCCTGTACATACTCTATTTTATTTCGATTTAAAATACCATGCTATAACGAAAACTCTGCGATTGAGAATTAAATGATTTTTTTAAAAAACGCGATACAGTGAAGCTGCAATAAGTGAACCGCGATATAGCGAGGGATCACTGTACAAGGAATTCTTAAGATTTCCCTCTGTTATTATGGAAGACTCTAAGGATAAGAGTTAGATAATGGGTAGTTGTTTCTTTATACATTTCTTCATATTTTTCATGTGAAATTTTCATTTCTCCATATTTGTCTGCCTCTTACCTTTTTGCTACAGCGATACTGAGTCTGAGGGGCTTTGCGCCGAGCATTCTTCCCTGGCACTCCTCGATTGCCTTCTTCTGCTCGCTCTCTTCACCAAACTTGACAAATCCATAGCCTCTGCAAGTCAAACAAAACTTACACCTCCATTCTCCTCCAACACGCACTACATACTTGGTGTTTAACAGCCACTTATGAGAAACAGAATATAATGGGTATTATTATGGTAGAACTGAAACTTGTGGTTTTACTTTTTAACATGAGGTAGCATCACTTGAATTGTGAGTTGCTCTTGCTTAGCCTATATGGGGAAAACAATAGTTTTAGCATAAGACCGCAAGAAAACATATCTTCAGTCTTTTTTTTTTGAAAAAAAAAAAGATAAAGATGTACTGGTCGTCACCGTCCACAGCAGTGGCATCCAAATAATCACGAGTACCAAAACTAGGAAAAACACTTCATATTATTGACATTATTGAAAGTACAGTATCGTGTTCCACCCCACAGATCTTTCTCAAAACCACATGGCTATCAGTCCATCTCATCTCAATGAGCTGACATACCTGGAGTATCCATACTGGTCAGTGACAACTTTGGCTCCCTTGCAGGAAGGGTACTTCTTAAAAAATTGGTGCAGCTGGAAGTCATCCACCTCAGATGCCAAGTCGCCTACAAACACTGAAAACTCCGGCCTGAGAGGAGGATAGACTTTATTTGAATATTTCTTCAGATAAACCGGTTAAAATTTAAAACTAGTTGAGATAATGAATGTGTCTGGGTAAATTGATGTTCAGTGGTGGAGGTTTCCCAACAGACTAAATCTACACAAGATCCAGTGGTTCAATCTTTTTAAAACCTCCAATGGATCAATTTAACTTTTTTTCATTACATTCATTAATTTCAGAAATTAGATAATAATGTATATTTAAATAATAGCTTGTCTAAAACCTTTGAGCTGTAGTGTAAATTCTGTGTGGCAAAATGCTTTTATAGATCAACAATAACAAATTTATTTAATCTGATTTATTGTGAAACAATACGCAACATGAAAAATCTGTGTCTTCTTTGTCATTATACAAATATAATATTTATCATCTTTATCTTTATCATTCTTTCTTAAATGTAGACCATAACAGTTAGATCTGGAAATAAATGTATGAAATGTAAAGAATATAACATCGAAACTGTAAATCATTTCTTACCCTGCCTCTGGCCGTTTGCCATAGGTGGCATAGTTTAGCTTAAACTTCCGGGGCTGCACATGGAGAGAGAAGACAAACACACTAAGCAAAGCTCAAACAACAAAGATGTGTACTATAGCACTGATATATCTGGAAATAGAGAATAGGGTTATTATGGTTGCTGTTATTTGGATTTACATACCTCTACCACCCAGACCAGCCTTTAGCCCATTCCTCAGTTAGTTCCTACCAGAGACTCTATTCACCAGCTTCAAACAAAGTACATTCATGTACAAGCAGCCTTTTAGGCACCTTCAGCAGCAGGTACAGGCTGGTGGACAGGGGAGTCCAGTAGCTTGGCCAGCTCACAGAGCCAACAGCATTGCAAATTCAACAGCAAGCAACTAAAGCTCACAACTTTACACATCACTTTAGACTTAATAATCACCACCAGTCCCTGGAGTAGACTGTTCAGTCACTGCAGCCAATCAAACAGTATAAATTCACATCATAATATCAGTAATTTATATTCATATTTATATCTAATATTGCTTCTTCATACATGTTTTGCTCTAAAAGTCTGATAAAGTATGAGAAGTAAAGGAAACAAATTGAACAGATCTGGCTCACTTACAATCTATCTCACTTACAACTGACACATTAGGATACAGGTCTATTGAGCTTCTCTCATATCAAAACGGAGGACCAAGACTAGTTGAGCTCCACTATCCACAGTCAAATGATGAAATACTGTTTCATAACAAAACTAATACTGTAAAAAAGGAAGGCGGTATTAAATTGTTAAAAAAATATTTGGATATTTGTGTAGAAACAACAATAATGTAATACAGGAACGACTGCAAAGATATGTGAACGTGTATTTGGCAATCACAGCACAGAACTTACCGGATTTGAGCCTGGAACTAGTTTTCCATTGAGTCTTTGGACACAGCGCTCAACACTTTCTTCATCTGCCAGCTCCACAAAGCAGTATCCTGCAGAACCACTGCACAGAAGGACAGAAAGGTCAAAGACCCACACTGCGAAACAAGTTTCCTAAACAAACAGTATAACAACAACTGCATTTAGTATTAAGTATAAAAAAAAGTAGAAATATGGAGGATAAATTCTTCACAGTAATGCCATGACCGCATAAATTAATTATTTAATTTGTGAACAGCAGAGTATTTTTTAAAGTATTTTTTCATACAGATGACTATATATACACTGTATATATATAAATAAGAAGTGCTACACCTCGTGTGGTGGCAGCTGATCGTGGAACATGCTCTGGGGCTGCAGGACCCGGATTCAGCACCGCACTCAACATATTATATTATATTATATTATTAATTATAATTATTATTATATTATATTACAAGTCTCTCTCTCTCTCTCTGACAAGAGTCTGAAGTAGAAGGAGAGAGAAGGGTGAAAGAAAGGTACCTGAGCTAGGTTAAGTTTGATGCATTTTTGTTCAAACCTGTGACACCCTAGTGTTGAATGAGTGATGAATGAGCATCAATGGGCCACCTCTAAGGGAGTTCCTTAGAACAGAGCCTAATGGCTCTTTTTCAAAAAAATAGAACATTAAAGTGCTCTCGGCCAGGCTGCAAACTGTGCCATTAGATTAGGCAGTTGTGTATATAGTTTTGCTGCAGTTGTGTATATAGTTTTGTACCCCCCCATGGACAGAAAAAAAAACAAACAACAAAATTCATGGCTATGACTACCATACAGACTGGTGTAAAGCCTGTCTGGCTTACATACCCTGTTATCCTGTGAGTGATAATCTTGACTCCAAATGGTGACTCTCCCATAGCACTGAAGGCCTGCTTGATGAAGTTCTCATCCATGTATGGGTCCAGCTACACACAAAATAATTGCATCACATACATTACACCTTAAACAAACCAAAAATGTTAACAGTAGTAGATGAGTACGTGCATAACACAACATTAAAATAATAAGTAAATATTTTATTTTTCATAAAAATATGATATAACCTGATTGCCCGAGGGGCCAGTCTAAGACTTTTTGCTACAAACGCACCCACAAAGCAAAATAACAAAATGCTGGGGACACTTAGAGCATACTATTTTAGGAATGGAACATGGGAGTGTAGCATAGGTAATACAAGTTTTAAGAGTAGTCTCAGAGGTTAGTTTGGGCACACATGGGTAAGACTGAGAGCTACCAGATTTAGTTGCATTTGAAGGCACTGTGCAGCGTCACACAGTTTTTGTCCTTTAATGTAACAAAAAATCATCACTTGGGATGATAAAAAATATTTGTGATACAATGCGTTGCTTAACAAAAACCTTGAAATGCTGCCTTGACTTTGAACCTTAGAGTATTTTGTTACTTGTTACTTAAAGGATGCTGGCAGGGAGAATCTTCAGTCAATCAAATAGCATTTATTGCGGAGCAAACAAGTCAAAGGAATACAAGATCTTGGGCTGCCGCTGTCACACATACAAGCTACAACAAGAAGTCATGGGCCATAACATGAGTAGCAGCAACAGCACCAGCCTACACATGCAGGATATATTTATATGATTCCACAATAGTAAACAATAGGCAATCTAAATGGTCATCGTGATCATCATCTGCTCAGTTGTGCAGAAGGCAGTCACAAGATCATCTCGGCTATCACAATGGTAGACACATAGACATATAATATCCTATTGTGTCACAACATGTTTTCCAAGATACAGGAGTTCCCGTTGTCCAGCCAAATCTGCTAGCCTCAGGTAATTAGTACAAGGGTTATGGCAAGTGCAAACAACTCATATAGTGACCTAAGGGTAAATGATACACATGTGAGTTTGGTTATTCCTTCAATTCTATGAATGTGATGTATTGCAATATAATGTGATTTGGCTGTAATGCATTTAATAACTGTTTGCCAACGATCATTAAGCAACAGAATAAAAAGATCCTATTATGTTTCTGTCTTATGCATGATGATACAGTGTCAAATCTCTAAGTTAAATGTGGCCAAAGCTTCAAAACATTCGGTAAACATTTGTTCAAGTAGCACCCGGAGGACATGAGCTCAGGCATTCGATTCGTCTGACCACAAAGTTTCCAGCCTCCATGATGAGCTGACGTGTACTCAGAGTTTATTATATTGTCATTTACTCAGACTTGTTCTCCTCGTTATAAACGTTACGCACGCCAACATAACAATTAACGTGAAACTTAAGATGAATCTAGCCTTGTATCAACATTTCTCGTGAAGTTCCACCATAACCGTCCAGTAATATTCATTTAATATCACGTTCCTTCATAATAATCCTTGCCAACGTTTATTAATTTTACCTTTAACATTAATTGTTAGCTAACTCGGTGGTACGATACATGTGAAGTTTAACGTCTAGCTACAAACGGGCTAGTTAGCTTTAGCGTCGTGCATGTAGAAAGGCGTAGAGGGAAACTATTACGAGGCATAAATGTGTTTCTGATGACTCGCTTGACTAATAAAGTTTTAACAGTGTGTTGTTGAAATGTATCAAGTCAAATTCTACCTACGAAGTGACTCTGATGATAGTTTAATGCAACGCTTTATGGCTAATGTCACGTATACAGGCTAACTTTATCTAACCGAGCTAGCATCCAGCACGCGCTGCTAAGCTAACGCAGGAAACCACAGACTTCAAACATACATCACCCATCCACAAGCTCGTCTGTCTGTTGAACATCTTGATTTTCTGGAATCGATGAGTATTGTAAACGAGTTTGTTGGTGTTTGAGGACGGTACAAAACTCTATTTTAGGGCAATAATCCGCACGTTCTCGCCAAACACATCAAGTCACAGTTCCTCTTCCGTCACAAACTACGTATCATTTCCGGAAATGATGCGTCGTAATTTTATACCGCTTCCGTAAGCCATGTAAGTGTTTTTTTTTACTTTTCAAGATAAAAGTCGCACTGAACTCTATCCAGTAGAACAACGCAATGGAAAGAACAGTTAACGGCCCATGTTAAATGTAGACTCTAAATTAACCATGGGTATGAAATTGAGTGAATTATGGTTTGCCTCTGTGTGCTGACCTGTGATAGGAATTCATTCATATCACTTATTTGTCTGATCATAACTGAAACAAACTTGCCTGTAGCTTGTTGCATATGCTTTCTATCAGTTTCTAATTGACATCCAGTCACTCTGTATCATCTCTGAATGACTGCTACTGAGTGACTGCAGCAGTTGAGGATGAACATATTTTGATTTCTGGCCTTGATTGTGCGACAGTTACCACCTTGCTGCATTTGGCTTATGTTTGTAGTCACAGATTTGCAGAAAAATGAGACAAGAGCAACCGCACATTTTTTTCTCAGATACACTTTCATGCCAACCTGTAGATTGTTCATCAACATATTTTATTATTTACTTGCTAATTGCTGTGAAACTTGACTTGGAGAGCTACCCCGGACATTTGATAACAAACCTAGCTGTGGTGTATCCAACCTTCCATTTCCTGGTGTCAGGGACTGCAACTGTATTCAGGTATCTCAAAACTACAACAGGATATGATTACAAAGACATATTCAAGATACTCTGGAAACAAGATAAGAATGGGCATTAACACATTCCACTTTTACCATTGGCTTTACATGCATTCAAGTAGCTTAAAGACAGTACATAAAGAGGAAGATAAGTATTTGTGTTTGCGTTAAGTTTCCAAGGAGAACAAGCTGCTAGAATGCAGCACAAACAACTGTGGAGGGAAGATAGAAAGTGGCACACTAGAGGGTTGGACAGTTTTGAGACAGGCATTTGCTTAAGTTTGCTTCTACTGTTTCGCTTGAACACATCTTGGAATATATGTTATTATTCTGAAATAAAATTCAGACTTCTGGTTGCAAATAAGAATAAAAAAAACAATTAAACATAACAACTGGCTTGACTGTTGATGTTTTTTTTATATTTCATATTTGTCTACTCACAATGCAGTTAGAAAAAAGTGAAATCCTGAGTGCAATACATTTTTAAACTTAACAATTTTTCTGCAATAGTTTGGGTTTGCATTTGTTTGATATGCAAGCTTTACAGTATCTGTGAGACAGGGTAATAAATGATAGCTCGTGTTTGGAAGACGCATGCTGGCCCTCTTGTCCTGCTACGTGCAGAGAAGAAAGACTGGATGGAGTTTGGAAGATTAGGCAGTGATGTGGGGTGTTGTGGGAAATGATGGGGGGTGGGCAGTGACTAATATAAAAACATGTGAGATGATGAGGCATGGATGAGAAAGGGAGGCAGTGACATTGAGAAAAGAGGACACATAATTGATGGAATTCGATTCAGGAAATTCTGGTTGGACTTGGTCTTAATTTTCATTTGACTCTGAGGGGTTGGTGGTTGCTGACATTCCTGTGGGGACATGTGTCGGGGTATGAGATGGAGAAGCAACAGTGGGGGACAAGATGGGGGAGGATGCTGCGTTCGGTGTTGATGTCAGGGTGCTGTAGGAAGGTGGGATTACTGGTGTTTGTCTCTGTAGCAGCTGCATGATGTTCTGGATATCTGCTGACATACAAGATTCCAACCTGAAAAACACACAAAGACATGTAGACAAGCTGACAGAGTTTAAACTGTTATTCCAGTTTACAGTTTAATGAGGCACAACTAACCAAAATTTTAGTTGTGCATAAAATCTAAATCTTTTGTGGTCACACTGTGATCACTTTTGATTTTTTCAGTGTTTGCCGAACTGGTTGAATTTATTCATCATTTTCTTAAACCAGTAAGTTTAGGTTGTTTCTTGTGGTGTGATATTTGCCAACAGGTAAATTTATAGAGTATACAGAATATAGAATAATGCTTGAATGAATGAATAATGCTTTACCATAAAGTGTGGTAAAGCTATGTGACCCACCTGCCTATCTGTTGTTGTAAGGCTTCCAGCCTGTTCTCCAGCGCCACCTTCTGCCTCCCAGAGATGATGTTGGTAGCAGGAGGAGGAGGAGGACTGGATCCACCCTGGGGGGAGGAGGAGGAGGGCAAATAGGAGAGCGGGTGAGAGTGGGGCTGAGGAGGTGGTGAGGGGGGGCTGTGGGAGCAGGGCACCTCCTGGTACACTTGTTCCTCTCGACTCTCTGAGCCCCAGAATGTGAAGATGCTGGACACTCCTGGAAACGTATCAGCCTCAGGGCACCTGGTGGTGTTAGAGGCAACAGCATGTATTATGGATGTTTGAACAGGAGTGATCACCTCCAGGTCCTCCATTTCATCCTCACTGGAGAACACAGGGCCATATCTACAGACGGAGATAGTTCAGATTTGGATTAGTATCAAGTGTCTTCTAGAGTAGGACAATACAAAACATATTAATGGATGCATGTTTTATATATCTTACAGGGTATGTTTACGGTCATCTTTGTTGTGGCTGTCTCGCTGCTCCCGGGTAATGCGCCTTCTACACCTGTAGGCGGCTCTCTGTCTCTTTGCTGAGATGGACTCACCTGACAGATGCACACAGTCACTGAGTTTGTGAGCTGAAGAAATCAGTATGATGTAAAGGAGGAGGCTTCAGATTGCTGCTAAATTTGAAGGGTTTCTGTGCTATTTGTACTCACTTTTATCTTTTGTAAGAATTAAAAATGTTCACTGGATTTCACTTTTTAGTAGATAGATTCAGACATTTCAAATCTTCCAAAATATGCATCACATTTTTATGGTATCATTTTTATTTTTATTTTTTTAATTATCTTGGTGGTCCAGTAACCAGAACTGGCCACATTATCATCTTTATCCAATTGTAGACAAGATTTTGGTTCTGTCTGAAATGAACTATAAATGAGATATAAATTTAAAAAAGAATTTCTTCCCTCTTGATGGATGTGTAGCAAACCATCTCTGTAAGTCCAGTCCATCCTGCCTGGCGGACTGAGACAAAAAATCAGCCCTGGCATTTTGGACCCTTTGGCAGAGTACTAGATTAGGGCCACCTTGAGATTTTTTTCATAGACTTCGAAATTTAAGTTTTACATTTACAAGAAAAAAAGTCATAATATTATGAGAATAAAGTCGTAAACTTATAAGAAAAAAGTCGTTTTCAACTTTATTCTCGTAAATTTACAACAAGAATAAAGTTTTAAAGATTTTTAAGAGAGAGTCGTCTGCTTACAGCATCAAGCTCAGCTATCGTTAACTGGTTTTCACAGATTTTTTTGTAGTTTATTGTCATTTATTTTTGGGATATGTTGAACAATATCTGTAAGAAAGACTTCACAAAATAGAGCTGTAAAGCATAGAATTGGAAGATTTCTGAGGATATTTTTTCATCTGTGATCTCCTTATCTTTATAAGGAGATATTACCATTATAATATAAAGCTATCTTCTCTTTTCTAGACCACTAGAAATATGCAGAATTCAATCCCCTTCTTCAGTCCACTTTGCCCTGGATCTAATAAAAGCACCTTGGGCTCTATGAGTATAAACAGTATGTAAGCTTTATTGCAACTTTATTATTGTTTGTTTATTCCCTCCCATTAAGCTGGGCTAGTTACACTATTAATTCAGCTGCATTCAAATTTCTAATTCCTTTTTCTCAAGATCTTTTTGAGTTTTTTACTGAAGTAAATAGCATATTGACGAATTTTGTATTTGAGAAACTCCCATTGTTTAACTGGAGATGTAAATTCTTCTGAGGACTTAATTTCTTCAATTAGCATTAGTGAAATACGCTTTGTCTCCCCATTGCTGTGACCAAAATATGATGTTCTCTCTTAGATGGCATCTCCTGTAAGATTAGGAAACAAACTCTTGCACTGACTTTTTTTTGTGCCCAATGCATTATGCAGGCAGGAGCGAAGCGAAGCAAAAGGGTTTGATGTTAAACAATGTGATTGGACCAGCCTAGTAGAAATCGGTAAGCTGATCTACTGGTTTTATGGGCTGGTCAGACCAATATATAAATTCTAAAAAAAGTGTTGAGAATGTCGGCCCAAATAGCACGTCGGACCACTGGGAAAATGCCCGGTATGCCCGATGGCCAGTCCATTCATGACTACAGGTGCTATCTTTCTTCATAGACATTGTGTGTTTGTGATGTGTGTGTTACCTCTGTGAGTGGGAGCCTGTTTTCTCTGTGGTCTTCGGAATCCCTCACAGTTTTCTCCACTCAGAAGACCTGTAGCACCATTATACATCTGCATACAGAGATTGAGAGGAAACATGATCCAGAGAAACCATTTACAATATTTTCTGAAAAATATTGGTTTAATTTAATTCTGTTGATGAAGTCAAACTGCTTCCAGTTATTATTTATGAGTTATTATTATTTTGGAGTGCTCATGTTAATTAGTAAAATGCAAATTCAAGAAATAATCAACATAGGTTTGGTTGAGCTGTGTGAAATGAGTGACATACATCTCTGAGATTGAAGGTGATCTCTAGGTTGGACCAGAAATATTCACAAAATTCCGGATACATGTCCAAAACCTGAAAACACAGATTGAAGTTTCCAACATCTTGTGGTGGATTTCAGAACAAAGAGAGGAACTACCCAGTGTTTATATGTTGTTCGTACAAAAATGATTACATTTCTGATCAATTGCATTTGTAGTATTTTTTTTGAAATTGTAAGGAGAATTTAGGTGTGTGTGTGTGTGTGTGTGTGTGTGTGTGTGTGTATACGTTCATGTATACGTGTTACCTCCAGCATATCATCTCTGTTTATCTTGTGCAGATCACAATAGGTTAGAGCTCTGACATCAGCACTAGACTTTCCTGGTAGAACATGGAGATTGATGGGCTCCCCAAAGATATCATTCTTACCTGGAGTGGAAGAAATAGTCAGGACATGAACAGGGAAATTAAACTGTGTGTGTGTGTTTTTTTTAAAATCTAGATATGACTTGGCTACAACTACTGACTCTATGCCAGTAGCAAATGCCACTAGATAGAGCTATTAGCATATACATGAGGTTCAAACCAGCACTTACCTAGTATCGCAACCACCACATCCCCTTTGAGGATCTCTATGGAGCCTCTAGAGATGAAGTACAGGTCTGAGATCAGGTCTCCCGCATGGACCAGAGTGTCACCAGGAGGTGCGTGGGTGGTCTTAAACCTCATGGCTAGAGCCCTGAGACAGCCCTTTGTGGATCCTGGACATATTAGGTATACAACAGGTTGGTCAAATGCTACAAGAACCATGTATTTCTGTACTTTTCTTTACCTATGTTTCTACTATATATACTGCCTTTACAGTATTTAACAGTATTTGGCAAAGTCACCCCAGAATGATCCCCTGAGGAGAGGGGTTAAGCTGCTGTTGTGGGGTTGTTTAATTGCATGAAGCACTATAGCAGTGAGTATTAATTAACAGATTATTCTAATGGGTGATTTAATGATGTACAAAGTATATATATGTGTATAAATACAAACGTCCACAGTGGTTACCAAAAACGATCATCCCAATGGTCCATTCTGTAAATAACTTTGTACATACAGTTGTGATTACCTTTAAAAGCCTGACAGTTCTGCAGTAGGGACCTGTTGAGGTGGAGACAAATATCTGCCTGGAGACACTCAGGGAAACCTTTTAAAACCTGGATGTGTGTTTCAGGGACAAAGGACACAAAGAGAGGATTAACATCCAGTGAAGCTAACACTAACAGTTTCTTTGACACCATCAGAATTTCCCATACTTACAGCATTCATGTCGATCCCGTTAGTGTATGACCATGCATGCTGAAAGTACTCCTCCAGCCGCTGCCTCAGAGGATTGGGGATCTGATGAAAGCGGATGAACTCTCGAACTCTCATCATTTGGGCATGGTAACGAGCTGTGCCGGAGTAAAGTCGCTGGATGATGGCTGACACGTTACCAAAAATACTGGCATACATCAGAGCTACAGAGGAGACATTCACAGAGAGTTTATACCATTTATCTTACCATTTATCTTAAAATACGGGATTCAGTCAGATGTGCAATCAAACCTGGATTGTACAAATATTGTCATTAATAAATCCATATTCAAAATATAGCAGTCGCATTGCAACCCTACCATTTTCCATAGCATGTAGTCAATTTGCATTCTGACAACAGCAATAACAGCCTAAGTTATATTATTTATTTCTTGGTGACCTTTGTGACATCAGAGAGCATAAATATACTTGTGCTTCAGAATACTCATAAAATCATGCTGATGTCTCTTGGTGTGAATATGGACTAGATCATAATAAAACAACATGAATGGGTTTTTATTGGTTTGTTCAAGACAAATAACCACTACAACTGGTATCTGGCATTATGTGCCTCTAAAAGAAATATGACATTATCTGTTATAAATGGTAATTTCCTTAACATCTCAGACAAACAATGCAGCTGTAAGCTGCAATTCACAATTATTTCTGCCTTCAGAAACACTTCTTATTTCTAATCACACCACTGCTGCTTTAAGTTTTCCTGACATGGCAAAAAAGTCCTGTAGAGTATGTGATAGAACAATCTAGTGAGCTGCTAAAAGTCGGTGCAGGAGACTCAGATGTTAAAAGCAGAGGTCTTCATATCCATCCGAGAAACAACTATTGTTCACTGTAAATGACATGTGAGTGTGACTAGCATACAGAACTTACCACCAATGAGCATGACGCAGATGGAGAAGATCTTCTCAGAGTTTGTGTTTGGGGAGACGTTTCCGAATCCGACACTGGTCAGACTACTGAAGGTAAAGTACAGAGCTGTGACATATTTATCTCTAATGGAAGGACCTGACGCCACGATGGACTCATTGTATGGCTTCCCCAGCTGTTCACCCAAAGTGTCCAACCAGCCGACCCCGGCTGAGGTCGACCGTTCCACATTACCAATGGCATACCTGGGGTAAGAATATAAATACTGGATCACCCCAGCAAGAACGGAAAAATCTTCAGCTGTGACAATGTGCAAAAATGACTTCTTATTATTGTGTATCTGTGTCAAATGTGTGTGTGTCAGTCACACACTCAAAATAAACAATGTCAAGTACCAGATGCAGGCCAGCCAGTGGGCAATGAGGGCAAATGTGCACATGAGGAGGAAGAGGACAGCTGCTCCGTACTCAGAATAACGATCCAACTTCCTGGCTACACGGACCAGTCGTAGTAACCGAGCCGTCTTCAGTAAACCAATCAATGTGGTGGTCTGTTCGGAAGAGCAAGAGAATTTTATTTTAATGTGACCAGATCACAATATAATGAACAAAGTGAGTAACCAAAAACACCTCTCCCTACCTCACCCTCTCCACCACCTCTGGCTGTCTCCTCCCCTGAACGGTAGATGAGGAGGTCAAAGGGAATGGCTGCCACCATGTCGATGAGGAACCAGCCTTTGAAGTAGTGGACAGCGATCCGAGAAGACTGGCTCACCACCTGACGAGACAGTACACAAACACTAAGCCACGTGTATCATCAGACTGAATGGATAATTCAGTCCTCACTTTTCATCTTGTCAGTATTTTCTGCGCAATTGGGTTTGACGACAGTAGCACTAAGTCTTAATTGACACGCACAGAGTTTGTTTATTATGTGTGTCTGTGTTGGTGGACTATACTAATAACTCATAAATGCACTGATGGAATATCAACAAACTAATATTACTTTGGAAAGTATTTTCGGATTACAAAAGCAAACAATACGTCATTCTTCATCATAAAATACAAATGACATCTTGGAGATGTCCTTGTGAACTTGCACTATTACAACGAATCAAAGGTTGTGATGCCTTTTGTTGATCTTTGAAAGACAGCAGTGAAAGAAGTGAACTTAAAATCACTGGAATATAATTCATCTCTGACATTTTCTAATTGATTTTTCTGCATCCACAGCTAATGGCACTCGGATGTATTCTCTGTTTAATGAGCCAGTAAATCAGCTGGTCAGTGGACTAGATACTGTATAATTAGTCTGTCAGGAAGCTGAGTTGTTGGTTAGACAGTTAAGTCACCGAGTCAACCAGGTCAGTTCACCTCATCATTGGAGTTAACGTAGGTGGTCCTGAAGTTTATGACTATATCAACAATGAACATGATGTCCACTATAAGATCCACCACGTTGAGAGGAGAACAGGAGTAACCACAGGTCTGCAAGGCTGCTTCCTCCTGATCGCTGCAGGAAGCAGACGTCAATAAAGTCATTAATGCAAATCAAATCAAATATACGCAAAAACACAGCAGTGACAGTGCAATTTTACACATGAAGACAAATTAAGGACAACAAGGAACCAAGGATATGTTTACAGCCTTATCCCCAGTATAGTTCATCTCTACATCCGATTCAGTAACATTTCATATTGTTTCTGTGTTTATTATTTAATGCATTTCTAATTTGCAAAATGGAGTGGGATAATGAAAACAGTCAGATCAAGTCAAAAAAGTCTTATGTGTAACCAAGCTAACTTTTTAGATACTCTCTAGATAGTCTTGTGAAGCCAGAAAAACATTGTCCTGTAAATTGGCAGAGAAAAGATAAAGGTCATGGGGTCGCTTCATTTTGTTGGCAATAGTGCTCACTCTTTAAATATGTCCACCTGCGCCTTTGCAGGCAGTTCTAGCAGCAGTTCTGAGAGCAGCAGGGGAAACCTGACATGTGGATCAGCTGAGCATCAGTACTGTGTGAATTTCCCACCAACCTCAGCAGAAAAGTAGCAGAATACGGGGTGAAAATTGCTGTGTAAATCACTAAGAGCAGGATCACCCAGTCCCACACAGCTTTGAATGGACTGTAGTGAAGGATGGTCCACTTCTGGATCCTGGGAGTCTGCAGCTTATACTCCGGTAACACATCAGCGCCCAGAGACAGAACCTATAGGAAGGAGAGAGTAAAAGAAATGTTCACTGTAAACATTATTTACTTCTGCACAAGGCAACATTCGACATGCAGAGTGTTAGGAAGGTTGTGTTGAGCAACATATGGAGACAAACCACCAATCACACTCACATTCACACTAAATTAGAGTCTCCAATTAACTTAACCCCCAATCTGTGGACTGTGGGAGGAAACTGGTGAAAAGCCACACACAGACACACATGTAAACTACACACAGAAAGACCCCTTTAGTCTTTAGTATGGGTTGTCTAATCAACCAAGAACTTTGTTGTGATATACGAGTGCTAACCACCACAACAATGACCTTGGTCTTAGTTTGCGATATTCCTGAATCAACTGAAGTTCCTCTGAGCAACAACACCCCCTACAATATTATTAATAACAATTACCAGTAATAGTATTCATAATGGGGACACAAATGAGCTAGAATAAGTTTAAAGATGTCTGTTGGAGCACATATTGTGGTCAGATTATTTTTAAGCTCATAGAAATAATGTG
The DNA here is from genome assembly GCA_016785345.1 of Trinectes maculatus. Classification (NCBI taxonomy): domain Eukaryota; kingdom Metazoa; phylum Chordata; class Actinopteri; order Pleuronectiformes; family Achiridae; genus Trinectes; species Trinectes maculatus. Next base: position 74,931 of record JAFBJQ010003377.1, read on the forward strand.
TATTGCAGTGGTATACGAGTGTCTGCACATACACATATGCATTATCTCTTGGAGAAATCAATCTAATTAGTGGTGTGAACTGCTGACACTACAACAACAAAACCATATAGATGAATGTATGTCCTCATGCCTACGCACCAAAATGAAAGTGGGTCTATATCACATTTAATATGAACACACACACACACACACACACAAACACAGAGACCCAGGGGAAGAAGAGGTATAATTAATCAGCAGCAGATTTCAACTCCTCTGGGATCTACTACTACACAACAGTGGCAACCAGGCCAAGCAGTCAAGGACAGTCAAGGGTCTGACCAAGCACCTTGATGGATGGAGGTCTGGTAGGTGAAGGTGATTCCGAGTAGAAAGAAATACCCCTAAAACCAAGTCCTATTTTATATGTGCACATCAGTGAATGTTTTAAAGCATAAACTTAAACTCCGGTTTTATTTTGGTCCATCCTTTTTAGAAGATATGATATGAACACCAAGTCTTTTCCGAGACGTATGGATACGGTGATGTGACGAGTGTTTGCACTACACCGGCAGATACTACTAATAATATCTCATTTGAACTGGAATGTGGCTGCGCAGTAAATAATGTATGAAATAAAACCATTTCATATCATGACAACAGTTATTTTCTGTCCTGTCAATCCCAAGTTACCATGTTCCCAGATTACAGGCAATAATACAGTCTGATAATATAGTGACCTTTAAAAATAACATCACAGTTTCTTTTTACATTGAGCAACAATGTAATGTCTTTTGGATTCATCTTTTTCTAATGTTGTCAAATGGCAGTTGGCAAACACCATTTAGGTGCCTCACACATTACAGTGTGATCTCTTCGATACCGGATCAAAGTATCATTGCTAGAAAACACATCGCTACCAGCTCATCAGTGTAGCTGTTATTGACATGAACATTTAAGTAAGTAAGTAATTCATTTTGTGTCGTATTGATTTTACTTTTGTGCAATGATGAGTGGCCACAGGAAAACATTTGTGTCAGTGGTAACATTTCACGTGTTGAACCACACTTCATGTTGAACATGAAAACAACCAAGATGATCATATTGTCAATAAAATAATTATGCTGAATATTACATTATTGTCCTCCTTTACTGCAAGCACACACACACACACACACACACACAGCCACTCACCTCATGAGCTACTATAGAGGAGATGCGGACCACTCTCTTCAATTTGGTGTTTCCATGTTCGCTGCCCAAAGCTGACAGGCCATCCTGAGACACACCACTATCTGGACCACTCACTGAAGACATGGTGGACATCAACTCTTTTTGCTGTCTCTCATAGTCTGTCTGTCCTTTCTCTCTTCTTCTCTACATTGGTCTCAGATGCTGGAAAAAATGCTGTTTGTATGAACTTCCCTTTGCGTCTTGCACTTTACTCCTCTTCATCATCAACTATCCATAACTCTTGCTCCCTTCTCAGTATCCCCTTCAAAATAAGAGCCTCCCAGTCTTAACTCTTCTCCTTTGTATGTTGTCCCGTCACTCCCCTGACCTTTATCTCTGAGAGATTGTAGCTGTCTTGACCTACTTCTTGTCTGTGGCTGTGTGGAGGTTCATGTATCCCTCACACTGCTGCCGCTAAAGTTAAGACACTTCTCTTTGCTTGTTGCAGTTTTTTCCCCATTTGAAGCTCCACCTGTCCTCTATCTGTCTCCTCTTCTCCATGATCACTGAGTCCATTTTATAGCCTGGAGACAGAAAAAAAACTTCTCTGCTTCCATCCCGTCTCTCCCTTCTGCCTCTCCATCAGCGTGGACGAGCGTCAGCTCTGCTCCTCCTCAGCACTTTCAGTCCCACATACACTGATCCATTCTGCCTCTTATCCCATCCCTTCCCATTCTCTCTCCCCCACCCCCTTACCCCCCCACCCCCTCGTATTCTGCCTCTTATCCCATCCCTTCCCATTCTCTCTCCCCCACCCCTTTCCCCCCCACCCCCTCGTATCATGTACAGTTTTGTACGTGCACTCGATGGACACCTATGATTGTTGCCAGTGTGGAGGCATAGAATTCAAAAATGAAAATAACATACACACTTCAGTAAGCTTCTGATTTCCTGGCAGCACAGTGGTGTTCAGGGAGATAAATGGACCATAGGTGTGTATGTGTTTGTCTGTGTATATTTCCCTGTGAGTGGCTAGTGACCTGTCCAGGGTGTCCCCTGCCTTTCACCCACAGCCTGCAAGGACTGGCCACAGCACACTACAAGTACAAGTTGTAGACAGATGGATGGATGGAGTTTTTACTTGGACTGATCTCATAACTGCAGACATGACTTGTAATAATAATGATGAATAGTGTTGTTGTTGGGCATCAACCTGGGTTATGATGAATATAAATATATATTGTATATATATATTCTTTTATGTGACTGACAGTGATGGTAAAGGGAAGAGGCTCAGTGGTGTAAATGAACAGGTATTTTTAGATAAGGTCCACTGCAGTGTCTCAAGCTTCCATATGAGCCCTCCTAATTATAGGCAACAATAGTCTGTCCAATCAATACACACACACACACACAGACAGACAGACACACACAGGTATTGTCAGAAGGAGTGTTGGAGGCAGTCACCTGCACTGTTACTACAGTGCAGTCATTATCTCTGACCTTGTCCCTTCTCTCTCTGATAGAGTTCATCATTCATGTCAGCTCAGTGCACTTCTCACAGAACAAACAGGCTGCTGAAACCTGTCTCATCAAGGCTGTATCCAAGATATACTCTCTTGTGAGTGTATGAAAACAACAAAACTATTTGTTGTGACTATTTATATGAGTTTGTATTTAACTTGTGTGTTTAACTCCATCAGAGCATCACTTCTCATTTGTCCTTACACAACATCACAGGACGTCAGTGATGTCATCAGAGCACTCTGGTCAAGGCAAATTAAATATGGTCATCAGAATGTGACCCCTCATTAATCATTCAGACAAAAATCAGTCCCGCAGCAGAAATAAATGTCTCCCACGTAACCTGGTGTCTCTGGACAGAAATAGCTGAAAGTCTGGGAGACAGTGAGGGGAAACACTGTCCCCCTCCACCAGTAATAAAAAAAAATCTAACTCCAATTATCAAAGTCTTTCAAACAACCTCCCCTTTTGTTTTTCTGTTATTTGTCCTTTAAGTTTTTGATTTGACTGAATTAACAAAGGACCATGTGTCAGCAGGAAAGGACAGGATACGTGAACAACCCTACCTTACATGCTGGAGTGATATTGTGACTTTTTTATTCTTGATGACTTCATCATCAAGAGCGAGTAATGTCTGAATCAGCCTGAATATGTCATTTCCTGTGAGGAGCAGGATGTTAACCAATTAACGTGTGTGTGAATATGTGTGTTCAACACAACATCCAATTATCTGTTTGGCATCTAGATGAACACCCACAGAGAAAAAGGAGAAAGAGAGAGAGGGAAACTGTGTTGATAGAATGGGAGCAGGGCCCCTAGGGCCAACAGGGAATCCACACACGTACACACACACTCTCGCTTTCACACACACACACACACACACACACACACCTTTAACCCACAAATCTTCACAAACATATAAGTAATTATATATATATACACACATAATTCATTAACATAAAAAATACAAAAAAAGTATGATTGTGTGTCTTTAGTAGCTTGTGCAGTCATGGAAAGGCAAGTACTGGTGTTTACGTGCGAAAGCCTCCGCTCTGGTAAACATATCGTTTTTCAGAAGAGCGTTCACTCTGATCTCATATAGTTGAATGCATAGAATTATTGGTCTTCTATGACTTTTCTATGACTGAAGTGACCACAGATCGAGTCGCCACAACTGAGTCAGTGTTCTCTGCTCTTTATAATCAAGACAGTAAGAACAGTAAATAATGATTCAACATAAAGTGCCAGTTATCTTCACGATTACTGACCCAGACACCGGATTCATTATCAACACTGCATTATCAGTGTGAACGCAGGAATCACTGATGAGCACAGCACTGATAACTCTGAACTGCACACACCACACTCACTCATATAAACAACCTCCTTCATGACACAGAACACATTCGCACAAAGCAAAATCCCAATTTTCCTGCAATCACCCCACGTTTCATACAAAGACCTACACATTAATCAACCAGAGTTCAAATCATCAATCATAGATATTGATGAAACAAGATTTCTTCAAGGAAAATACGCACATAACAGCACAAGCATTCTAATGAGGCGAATGAGAACTAACAGCATGTAAACCAAGCCGGTCCACACATCTCGACTCACCTGGGTGACCTTCTCAGTCACATGGTGTGTCCTGTCCATCAGTTTGGAAGGGGGTCTGATTTCACCTGGAGGTATGTGGGCCTGTGGACTCATCTGCTGTGTGTGCACAAACCAAACAGACAACATGGCCTCAGTTCGCTTAGCTGAGGAAGACGCCGGCTGATGGTTTCATACTAAACTGTGCATTCACTGTATGCAAACTAATTCACATATACTGCTGCAGTGTGTTGTTAGCTTACATGTTAGACCCACTCCAGCTGTAGAGACAAATCATCTGTCCTGTGTCTTTCTGTGTGTGTGTGTGTGTGTGTGTGTGTGTGTGTGTGTGTGTGTGTGTGTGTGTGCGTGTGTGCGTGTGTGTGCATGTGCATGTGCATGTGCATGTGCATGTGCATGTGCATGTGTTTGTTACCTGGCTGTTGGCTCGGCAGTGCAAATCAGTGTCTGATGTCCCACTGGTCTTTCTGATGGTTACCATACATGCTACAGGAAATAAGGGGGGACAATCACAGTTCGGTCATTTATTTGTTTGTTAGTGTGATCAACATCAATTTGTTAGAGCTGCTCGTGTCTCCAGCTTCACCAGGTGCTGCAGGTGCTACACTGCTTACTGTTGTCATTCATATTACAGGATAACATGTGAAATATGTGCATTATGTCAAACTATAAATGTGTGTCATTTTCATGTCTTACACAGTAACTGCCTCCTTATTTATTTCCTTCACAAAAACACCACCATGCACACGATAAATAAATGCTACAGTTAGTGCCCTCTGCTGCTTGGATATACACATGACATGTCCCCATGTCCCAGACGAATTGGGACATTTGTTTTAGTTTAGCAGTTGTTCAGGTCTGAGGCTAAAGTCTATTGACTAATAAACAAATGCCACAGGAAAGAAATGGTAAAAGTTTTTAACGTCTCACAAAACAATGTAATACTAATCCACTGGTGTTGATGTAATATAGAAACAGATGAACTGTGTTTTATTAAGTCAGGGTGAAATACTCACCGCTGCAGCTGTTTCTCAGCTGAAGCCTCTTTTCCCAGTAACTCTGTCCACTCTTGACATCGTCCACTGAGGAGGAATGTTTTAAACTGCCACAGCTGCCATCATCCAGACTGCTGGCTGGAGGATACACAGCATCTTCACACTGGCCTCTCCTCCTCTGCTCTCTCCTTCCAACAGACAGGTACAGGTTAAGATTCATTTGGCTTATTCATTTAGTAGTAGTAGTAGTATTTTAGTAATAATAATGCTGGGCTATTATTATCCTTATTATTATTATTATTATTATTATTATTATTATTATTATTATTATTATTATTCACTTTTCTATTCTTTTTTCCATCCATTTTCATTTTCACAAGTTTTGAAATACATGAATTCTTAAATAATTATTAAATAAGTAATTTAACTATAAAACTTGTCCTGTGCTGTAATTATGCAAAATATTTCCCTTAATTGTTGGTATCTCTCATAAATAAAAGACCCAGTGTTGCAAAATGTTATCACAGCTTTAGTCCTTTACTCTTCGCAATTTCTTTATTTTTTTTTTAATTAATGATGAATAAACATTAAAAATGCTATTTAATGACAAACCCCCCCAAATAATTTTTGGGATAAGAGCAGATTTACAGTCATTGTATAAACATCTCATGAACAACTCGGAACAACAAAACTACACACACATAGAGGAAGCTATAAATGTAAATATATACACTACATTAATATTATAATAATAATAATTATAATAAATAATAATAAATAATAATTATAATAAATACACTACGTTGTGTACACAGATGTGAGATGAGACGATCTCCTTACCTGGGTGCAGCATGTGTGGAGGTGAGGGGCAGGGCCAGTGCTGGAGGTGCTGAGGTCGGCGCTGTGGGTCCACATGTGTGAAGTCCCCCTCCTCTCCTCCCCCCTCCTCCTGTTCTTGTATCCACCAGAGATGCTTTAGCATCACGTCCTTCACTACTCACTCTGTCATCCTCACACCTTCGCCCAGGTGCCTCCATGCCATCCTTTTCTCCCCTTTGTCCTGCTCCTTCTTTTCGTTCCTTCTCCTTCTCCTCCTCCTCCTCCTCCTCCTCCTCCTCCTCCTCCTCCTCGTCTTTGTCCCACAGCAGGAGTCCAGCTCCTGCTTCCTCCAGCTGCTGTCTCTCAGGGAGGGGCAACAGTTTGTCCAGGGCCACAGACTCATGTCCAAGGGGAAGGAAATCAGCATGAGGAGAACCCAGCTCCGTGTCCGGTGACATGATGCCCAGACGGGAGCTGATGGAGCGGAGAAGACGCTGCAGACGTTGGCGCCAGTCTGTGTGGAGCAGAAGAGGAAGACAGTGATGGCTACTTCAGTTTGTTGCTATGTGACAGGTGGTTATGTTTTCTAGCAATAACCTAAATAACTATTAACAGTTTTATTATTTATTTATAATTTAATATTTTTGGCTGCAAAATATTTTATATGTTTTGGTACGGAGGCAGCAGATATCAGAGCAAGTGATGGGAACTGAACAATCATATTTTAGCCTTTCACAGATCAGTCTATTTCTCCAGTCTGTCTGAGCTATGGATGGGATTATATCAGTCTCCTCTTCTCCTGAGGGTCATATTTTCCTCTTCTCTTGTTCTGGCAGGTTACTTTATCTCCATGTGACGAAGTTCTCATCCAGTTTCATCAGTTTGAGAGAGTCCCATTTTTCGATGATGAGGAGTTTGAATCAGAAATATTGGCCAGAATCCAGTTTGTTGTTTTTAACGTGGATTTCTGGATGGTGGATGTCAGTAAACGTGAGCATAAGTTTGAACTTTCAGAGATTACGTAGTAGGTATTCCAAAGATATTCAACCATTTTTCAAATGCAGCTGCTATTGGACTATTTTAGGGACTGATCATTTGGTTGCCACCGCTTGGCTCAGGTGCATCTTAAGATGCTTTATGGACATCCTGCCTGGATTCATTCAGTCTGGGAGAATTTTCCATGAGCTGCAGCTATAAACATATTAATTTAATGACCACTGAAACGCTAAAAAATGTCCTCCTGGAGTCCTCAGACTTCTTCATGGTAAGGTCTCTGTGTAAAAGAGATTTTATTCTCAATCTGAATAAATAAATAAAATAAAATACATAAAAATAAATAAATAAGAATACACATGTTGTTACACTGTGTACGACTTTACATACCCACATTCAGCCAGGGCATGTGCAGCACTCTGTTGAGCTCTCTGGATGGAGACCTGTCAGCTGGTCTAGGGTCAGTGGGAAGCTCAAAGTTGAGAATGAACATGATGACCAGGCCATCTTCATTCTTCACTGGGACCACATCTATACCACAGTTAAAACACACTCCTGCAGGCACACAGAGTCACTGTCAGTGGATTCATATCATGATTAATACTTCCACTAGATGGCAATGCTAGACTGAAAATGATGACTGGTGCTCATCAGGCTGTTTGATCGGAGACTTTAATAACAACTGGCTTTTATACCATTTTAAAACAGTAACATCTTGCTGAGTTGAAGTATCAGTGAACTCATTCACCTAATGTCAACACAGAGGTGAGACTGTAGTGGTGCACAGCCTGAGGAGACGACAGTACAGTTCATAACCTCACTCCACAGTGCAGAACACTCTGGCCTGTGAGAGACAACAGTATATTCAGCCTCCCATACAGAGCCACTCTTTCCACAGGTTTCAGGCCAGAGGTTTGAAATCTCCGAGACAGATCAATTCCACAGCCATTTAATTTGCCGTGGGAATTAATCTTAGCAAGACAGGAGTTTTTTATCTATTGATCTGTATTTTCCTTCTGCTAATTAGCAAGTTAAACTGCCTTGACATTTATCTATTTATTTATTTATTTATTTGTTTATTTATTTATTTATTTATATACTTTATTGTTCCTCACTGCTGTGACAGGCAAATTTCCCCATTGTGGAACAAATAAAGGATTTTCTTCTTCTGTGTGTGTGTGTGTGTGTGTGTGTGTGTGTGTGTGTAAAGCATAGAGACAGGAGAGACAGGTTAGCGTTAGGGCTAAACTGACAGTCAGGATGGATTAACGTAGCTATATTCTAACTTATTCTTAATCTTAATACTGATATCACAGATAAAGACCATCTGCTATGCACGCACACACACACACACACACACACGCACACACACACACACACACACACACACACACCTATGAAACAGAACTGTAAACTGACTTGGGTCATTTGCTAAAATGAATGATTTTGATTAAGCACAGTTTCCAGAGTCATATGCATTGCTCAGCCGTTCACTCTGACCTGTGTGTGAATATATAACAGCTTCATGCTTCTTTCTCATTTGTTGGATCCTGGTGTCCTGACTCACATAATCACAGCCACTGTGTGCAGAGGTCAGTATGAAGGTCAGAGCCAGTCTTTGGGGACAATAACATAAATAGGATCATAGTTTTCATTAGAAAATAAGTAGCATATCAGCCAAAAGAAATGCTAAACCAGCGGATTAGAGATTAATGGAAAGCACCAAAAGATTATCCAGCCCACACACACACACACACACACAGAGAGACAGAGAGAGACAGAGAGAGAGAGAGAGAGAGTTTCTCACTCAGTCTCTACCATGACCTTCCTTCCGGACAGTCTACTGATACCTCTCTTCTCCTCCCTCCTCCAGTTTCTTTCTTCCTAATCTTTTTTCTTTTTTCTTTTATAGATCACGTGTCATGAGTCAGATTGACGACTCCCCTATTTCTCTTCTTTCCTCACTCATTAAAAGCTAAGATCATAGGATTAAAGCTTCATTTACTTCTGTCAAATAACTTGTATTTGTGAATCATGCTCAGTTTTTACTGTGTAAAGCTGCTTTCCGTAACCAATGTTGACAAAGTACAAACAAATACATTTTTGGAATTAACAATTTAAAAATTAAAAAAAAGAAACTGCATAAATAACATGTTTTCAGACTATTAGCTGTGTTGTGTAGCAGCCTGTTTGCTACCCTCGTGATGTCTAGATACATTTAAGTAATGGGACATAGGACACCTGTGTTTATGAGATCCCACAAACGGCACTGCTTTACAAGGCAAATCTAAGCCATGAAGTAAATCTGTGGTGAGGCCAACTCAGCAAAGTTACCTCCACGTTTCTCACTCAGTGCTGACCTTTTCACTTTATTATTTATCCAATACTCAGTCAAGTTTTAATTCTGTCAGATTGTTCGATTGTCAAGCGGTGACCTTCCAGAGATACTTGTTTTGGTTTTTGGTCTGAGTTCATCTTTGTTCATTGAAACCCCCACTTCTAACTTAAACTAGTTTTGTATAAACTATGTATAAGAAAGAAACAAAGAATCTTGAAACAATAGTTGGCAACCAATCAGCATAACTGATAGCATCCGTATGTCAGGTATTGACTTCCTCAGATCTATAAAGCAGCCATTAGGTGAAACCAAAGAAAAGAGCGAAATAAGGAGTAGATAAACTGGGTGGAGAAAAATCAATAACGTGGCGACCTCTGTGGTATAATTGATGCAAGAAGCCGTGAAGGTCCCCGTTAATCCCCCTAAAATCACCATTTCAAATCATCCTTTAAATATACTGAGAGGCGTTTGTTCAAATTTACTTTAAATGTTCTTTACAGGGCGTCTGTTTACTACTCGTAATAAGGAACTACTCAATTACAAGGTTTATCAGCTTTATATATCAAAATCAACTGGGGATCAGTTCAGTATTTCTCATTCCATTCTAATGGATTATTACGTTATTGATGAATATTTAAATTGGATAAAAAGGGTATGCCTAATCAGAAACATGATTAAATAGAATAGAAGCAGAGGCACTGAGAAAATGTAAATGATCACCAGAAATCCTGAGTCACAGTGAATCTAGTGATGCTGTGTCAGCTGCCTCCATTCAGTATTAAAGCCATTTAGCCTCCGGCCTCCTAATCTTCAGACAAAAACAATAAATCTGAGAATAGTTGAAATGTAATATGAAAAAAAATAATAACACAGTTGCATGAGAGCTGCTTAGACGACAGATTAAATTTTAATAGAGACAATATTCTGCTGTAGCAGAGGCACTGAGGGACCTGTGAAACTGTATCTCTATATAACTGTACAGTGCTGCAGCGATCATTATTCCTTCATTTACCATCTAATAAGCAAAGCATCCCTAACCAATCCCATAAATAACACCAGGGGCCAATAATACGTCACCACATCTTTGGCTTCAACAGGATTTAGTTTTTATCCTGTCCAGCTCAGAGTCATTACTCCATCATTTCACAGCCAGCTGAACACTGGCTGGACAGCTTTCCAATTTAACAGCTTCATAACTGTTAAGAGTATAAACTGTTGTTCAGTTGTAGTTATTTCATTGCACTCATTTACATTGCACAAAACAAAGCGACAAGATTTACTGCACATGTTTTAGTTGCAAGTGACGTTACATGTCATTTGTACAGCTTTTGTATTGGTTGTTCATATTCTCTGTTAGAAATACTTCTGTGGTAACCCTGGGGTACATGATGGGGTAGAATGTGTCTCTAGCGCCCCCTTGCAGATCATAAGAGGTGACAAATAGGGCAGAAGGTGATATGTTGTGGTATAATACAATCTAGTGTGATGTGATATGATATAATGCAAAGTGATGGAATGTGATGTGTTTTAAAGTGAAAGTAAAAAAAGAGAAGAAAAACTACATTATATAGTGACTAATTTCCAACATATAAAAATTAGTAACTTTCTGGTTCATGTGCCATTTTTTATTGTAGAAAAATATTTACTATTGGTTTGCTGGTCCGTACCTTCTTTAGTGTAGAGGGAAATCTCCACCTTTCTCTCCTCTGCTCCCAGCAGAGCTTTAGCCATCTGGGCCACAGCTGTCCTCCTGGTGTGAGGACCATACAGGAAGCTGCAGGTGCAGGACTTCTGCATCACCTCAGACCGGCTATAACCACACATCCCGCAGAAGGCATCGTTACAGAAGATAATGGCACAGTTCTCCACCTGTGCGTTGGCGATGATAAACTTTCGATCTGCAGAGGAAGTGGAAACGGAAGAGAACTTACAACTTCCCATCAAACTGGTGAACAACATGCAGGAACATACTGTGTCTGAATGTAAAACAACAAAGTCTGGCAGAAATCACAAAAACTCCAGTACACTTTGAAAAACAGGTGATTTAATACCACTACTGGTGTGGCTGGTATTGGTTTCACTTTGTGAGTCTATGTGGCCTGAATGCTTCAGATTTTGTTGCCATGCATATTGTTGTAACTGGAGATTTCCCAATACCAGCTTTTCCTTTCCGACACTGATTCATACACCTGAACTTTATCCCACACCAAAAATAACAACTTGTGTTTCAAATTCCTAACAGCTGTATGCAACTAACCCTGTATGAAAGTGATGAATAAGAGAAAACAACAAGTACTTCATTTAAAAAGCTGTTAAAGTATAGCCACATTTAATTTGATAATGAAAGACCTGTGTTCTTATTCATTTCAAAAGGTATTAAAGTATTCAACAGTGTAACAGCAACTGTAACTGGCAACACTAGTGACACTCAGGCCTTATATACAGTACAGTATATGTACATCACTGAGTACTATGGGCTGTTTGGTCAATGGTGACAGTACAACACCCCCGCTGTGTTTGGACAATCAGTAAATAACTTCCAGTGAAATAAAACAGTGGTTTTATCTTGTTCAACAAGCAACCATTTAAAGACATTGTGTAGCATCAGTGCATAAAGTTACACACTCACTGAGGCCCAGACAGGCATATTCAGCAGTGTAACTGACATTGTTAGTACCAACACTGCCACATCTCTAGTCACATCTGAGCAAGATACAAGATACAGTCAGAGAACAAAATAATCCCATCAGTTGTCAAGTGAAGTTGAATGGGAGAGTACAGACTACACAGTGTATGTGCTTTCTTAACAAAAAGATCAACATTGCATTACATATCACTTTAAGTGATGGGTTCAAATCATTCCAGTTTAGCAACTTTAGCCTTTATATACCATCTATGTAAAGTACAATGACCAAAACGATTACTGTAGATAAATATGTAACAGTTTAGATTAGTGATGAATAATGTCTGTTCATGTCAGTGAATGTGAACCAGATTTTAACAAAACCCACTTCAGTTTTGTTTGTTTGCATAAATTCTTAGGATTTGAATTTGACTTCAGATCTATTCTATGCTACGTTTTTAGATGTGCGACTCAAGAAAATCACCTCTAAGACACAGAAAGATTTTGCCAGTACCTGCAGAAACTGATCTCTGATCAGACACCTGAATACGTGGCTGACAGTGGTGAACCTGAAACAAGTCAGCTCATAATCTCAGTTCTTTTGAGACTGTAACGATCACAATAAACCATGGGGTTCATTCAAACATCACTGCACCCAGACTACACAGTGCTCCACCACAGCCAAACAGTAAGAGGTGGACAAGCATAAAAAATACAATACACACAGACAGACAGACAGACAGTCAGACAGACAGACAAACAGACAGACAGTAGGTCTTCTCCCTCTGTCGACACTTTGCTCAGTGTTTTCATTAAAATGACCATCTCTGCAAACAGCAGCAGAATTTAAACAGCCATATTCACAGGGCTCTGTATATTATTTACTCAGCCTCAGCCTCAGCGGTCATTAAAGTCTTATGGTTCTGATGTGATGAATATTATTGATGCCATTGCTCCCAGGGGGATCAAAGTTTGCTTTGTTAAGAAAACAGCACCGTTGAGAAATCACCACAGTGGTCAGGTTCAATACAACATTTAGATAGATTGACACTCTGCTGCCTCCAAGCACCTTAACAATGTTTTTAACTGTATCAGCATCAGACGCACTGTGCAGTCAATAGTTCTCTGCTGTCAGGCCTTTTCACCACAGTGGTAGCAGAGCCTGCTCTAAAACACAGCAACAATAACTGACTGCAGGCTGCTAGAAAAACCTGCCGTTTATTTCCCAGCAAGGCAATGGCGTCTTTATTTCACCATAACATCCTGCTCAGACTGGTTTAAACATATTGACCAGATAGGGACGACTTTGTCCTATTTGGTCATTTTGAATTTGAGCAAATAAAAATCGCAGCCACACAGAGTTAAGTCTGGTGATTTACAAACTACAGTTCAAATCAGTACTCTCAGTGTCAACAGTCACATAAAGACAGCTACCAGAACAGTCTGATATCACACCACGAAAGAGCACATGACACCAGTCAAATGACTGCACTGGCTTCCTGAGAGTCACATCATGAATTAGGTTACCTGTTTGTAAACCACTAAATGTTCTGGGGTCTAAATATGTCTCTGGTTTACACATCGACACCTATCAGGTCATCTGTGACAGGCTGAATCCAGACCAAGCAAAGCAAACTTCATGTGAGAAAGCACACGCATGGACACCTGAAACTGTCGGCTCATTTGCATCCTAAGTCTTCACACATCATGGTTTCCTGCAGCTCCAGTTTTACATGTTTCACTATTCAAATCTCTGAACTACATCATTTGCTTGCTTTATCTTAATCTTTTATTGTTATGCTATGTGCATGTGAGTTGGATATTTTTGACTTTGTAGATATAACATCTTGCTTCTATCTGAGTAAAATAACAAAAATCATAATCATAATAATACATTTTTTCTTTTTTTAAAAAAAATATCTCCTCCTCTGTGTGGTTTACTCACTCTGTCCCTCGAACTTGCGGATGATGGTGTCCAGGAAGGTGTTTGGAGGTGCCACATGGCCCCGTCTCACCGGCATGGCTCGGACCCGCCTCTGATTGGCTGCGGTGGATGCAGAGGTGTCCTGCTGAGTCAGACACGTCGTTCTCTCACACACCACTTCACTTTGACGGACATGTGAGAGACTGGAGTTTGGCTCATTTGGTTTGTCTCCCCCATCCTCTCCTCTCTCTCCCCCCTCCCCGTCCCATCCTCTCTCCATCCTGTCAGCACAGACCCCGCCCACTGAGGTCTGCAAGAGCCAAACTTTGTTTGTATACAGTCGACAACACGATGCCATCATCAGCATCAGTGTATTCAACTCACAGTCAAATACAACACCATAAAAACAAATGATCAAATGCCAAATGTCAGAATGAAACCAAATGAGAATGAGAATATGAATATTAATATTGATTCATTTATATGTGTCTAATATGTCACACTAAAAATTATAATATTACTTATTATTATAATGTGTACATGTTGATAGTATAGTATACTCTTTCTCCACTAATGGGCTTCAGGGTGGATTGTGTATAAACATGTAGCAATAGGAGAGTGGCATTCATGGTACACTCTAATAACTACTTGTTATATACTGTACAACTTGCAGGGCAGTACTTCTCACTCCAGTCCAAGAGCGACACCTGCTGGACATTTATACTGTAAGCATGCTGCAGCTGCAGCTTCATACACTGTTGGTTCGCTTTGAAAAGACGATGGATAAAAATGTTTCTACCTTTACAAACAAAATGAGAATTGTGTCAGTTTTAAACAGTAGACTTGATTCTGATAAGCAGCTTCAACAGCCTATGCTTTTTACCAGTTTGGAGTCTGATTACAGCGCTGTGTTCAGGCCTCACTGCTGCAGATGTGACTGATGTGTCCAGTTGAGCAATGTGGTGAATGATGCTTCACAAAAGATGTAAACGAATCAAAGTGATGTAAACACAACATCGCTTCACCTTCATCCATCACGTCAGACAAAATTTGTCTCCTGTGTAAAAGGAACTTCAGTAAATCATGTTGGTACTTGGTTGATTCAGCATCATTTCCAGCTCAACACTGCATTCACCACATCTATCAAACAAAATACAAAATTATGAAAGCAAAAGAAAACAGAAGTAACCAAAGTTACTCAGTGATGTGCAGGGGTTGCACATACTAAGTTGTTAACTCATCTCAGCTCTGCAGCACAGCTAATGGCTAAACAGCAGATCTTAACAACAATGTCACATTCCTCAACACCAGCTGCAGATATGAAGTATTCAGTGTAAATTATACATATGACCATAGCATGTCACTCTTTCGTTAGAAGTCACACTTACAAATGCGGATTAGATCATATAGATTTATATATTATACTGTATGTATATGGGTATGTTTTGTTTCAGCTGCCAGAACTAATTGCAAATTTGTGTGTACCCTTACTTATGTGTACTTGTCTTTATCACCGCATAGCACCGAGCTTTGTATTACAACAAATCATATTAAGGATTATATTACTGTGATGACGGAGTAATGACGAAGATGACAGAGAAGATAAAGCTTAGTCCCTCATCTCAGTCCCCACCCTGTCCTAATCTTGTATTAATATGTGCACACACTGTCCAGTCAATGTCCAGACTGCTAGAAGATAAGGAATACATGCAAGAGAAAAAGCTGAACAAAATATAGAAGCTGTAAGAAACCAACAGCCATCACTTCTCACTCAGGACACACAGGTAACAGGAAGGGGCAAGTAATTCTTCTCCACTGTCACCTGGCTTCTTGTTCTATTTTATTAAAGCATCCATTATGGAGCTACAGATTTAGGTTCACAAAACTCAGGAGCTTCTGTTTCTTTTTTATGTAATTAGATAGACAGGGTAACTTTTTCTGCAAAAAAACCCAAAACATTAATGTTACTATATTTATTGTTGTAGTGATAGATTGTTCTTAATATTCCAGCAATGTGTGTTTTTACCAAGGCTATCTTCTCCTCCTTTAAGTGTAAAAATATGGCACAAAAAAAAGTAATTGAGAAAATATACTATACTGTGTATACTGCACAGTACATACTCACACACACACATGACTGATGTTAATGTCACGTGGTTTGTGATGACGCACTTACTGTATTATGTATTTGCCTACCTACTTTCTTTATACGTTTAGTAATGTTATACTATGTAGAAATTTGACTGTCTATGCTGCATGTGAATGAATAAAAAGCAAATATTTTAAAATTATTACTTTGACAGCACAAAGGAAGGAGCTGCTTGCGGCTGTTTTGATTTGGACAGCTCAGCTCTATTGGTGTAATAGCTTTACAGGAATAAGTGCACCAAGTGCACACCCAAAATGTTATTCTCAAAATATGAAAGATATGGTAACAAAATAAAATGTGTTTGGCATTTGACTAAAACAAAATGACATGTGAAGCCATTATGTTACATATATATGCGCACATGCCTATATATGTATATATAAACGACCCAGGCATGTGCCAGATTCCTACATAATCAGATAAGTAAACTTCAGAGCAGCTCACAGTAAGTGGCTCTGACAGCTTTGCAGCAAACTGCGTGGCCGATGCATAGTGTATCATGCCTAAGTATATTATACAGTCAGAGAAGGCCCTGGCAGTTTACACAGTTTGTTTGTGCT
Source organism: Trinectes maculatus (assembly GCA_016785345.1). Classification (NCBI taxonomy): domain Eukaryota; kingdom Metazoa; phylum Chordata; class Actinopteri; order Pleuronectiformes; family Achiridae; genus Trinectes; species Trinectes maculatus. The sequence goes on from JAFBJQ010003377.1 coordinate 91,625, forward strand.
GTGTCTTGCAGGCTACTAGCAGGATGTCTGGTACCACCCCTGAAGAAGAGGACTTGCCTGCCGTCCATACAGGTCAAAGACATACTCAGACAAAACAGACAATAAATCAAACTAATGGATGTTATGTCTGTATGACTGGGACATTAACTAGTGCACTTTTACTGGGTACTGGTTTTATGTTTTTATCTGTGCATTATATAGGAGTATGTATATGGAGGTTTGTGTTCATTGTTCTGTGTGTTTACAGGCCCAAAGGGTGTAATTAATGACTGGAGGAAGTTTAAGTTGGACAGCATGGATCAGACCGTCCCTCAAAACAAGAGGGAGCTGCTAAGACAAATGTCCACTCCTCGAGAAGAATACAAGAAAAGGCTCAACAGAAAGGTGCTTAATGATGAGGTGCTGTATGTGTCTATGGGTGTAATTACTCTGAACATACCCAAAGTGGCAGACAATCACAAAACAACACAATCACCCTGCTACACTACAACTGAGTATCCTACAGTATGTTTTAGCTCAGCTGAAATATACTGTAACACTGTCTTTGATGGCACCTTTCTTTGATACGTTATACATAGATGAGCGTTCAGGAGTACGAGATGATCCAAGACGAGGATGAGCGGTGCCTGAAGCGCTACAGGAAGCAGTGCATGCAGGAAATGCATGAGTGTTTGAGCTTTGGGCCAAAGTTTGACGTCGTCCACGAGCTTGAGAGTGGGGAGGCCTTCCTGGAAGTGATAGAGAAGGAGCATCGGCTGACTGTAGTGGTGGTCCATGTCTACCAGGAAGGCGTCAAAGGTTCGGGTCTTCTTTATTAAGTCTTTATTAAATTACTGTTTCAAATGCAATGCGCTGTCATTTGTCGATTAACATGATGTAGTCCAGAAATATCCACATATTCTCATGTTGTGGCGCTTTGTGCGATGTTCTCCATTGTCAGGCTGTGAACAGTTGAACTCGTGTCTGGACTGTCTGGCTCTGGAGTACTCCACTGTTAAATTCTGTCGTATTGATGCTGTGGCGACAGGTGCTGCTGAGCGCTTCTCCTCTGAGGTTAGTAAACTCATGCTCTGACTCACTGGATGCAGACTTATACACCAGCCACTCAGGTGCTTTCCACCTGTTACCCTTTTCAGAATCCCCTTCCCTATTGGAAACAAGCGGGTGCAACCTACTTCCTGCAACCTAACATATTTCTCCCACAGTATAGCATCAGGTGGAGAGAGTTCCTGCAATTCAAAACTATCAAACTTTTCTAAAACAATAACACAGTTCAGGTTCCCAGTTAAAATTCCCGTTCAACAGGGGGCCATTTGTGTATAACTGTAATAGATACACTACACAGGTCAGCAAAGGAAATATAAATGACATGTTTGATTATTTTGCTGCCCTCACCCCTTATGTAGCATAATTGTCAGGTTATTCTAATTTATTCACACATGCTCAAAAGTTGAAACTCCTGATACTGAAACATTTTAGCATGGTAGTATCTAGTTGTTAATGAACCTGTCACATATTTCACACAAAGACACAAAGAAAACAAAATGTATAACATACAAATGAACCAAATTTGCCAACTACACAGAGCTGTTTGGTCCCCTGCACTAGGACCAAGCGAAAAACCCTTAGTTTAGACCACAAGCGCCTTGATTGGCTGCCCCCCCCCCCCCAATCAAAATTTCGTCACTGTAACTATATATATTCATATGACATGCAGCTCAGTATTAAGTTGCATTTTGCTGATTTTGCTGATATGCTCTCAGGTTCTCCCCGCCCTGCTGGTGTACAAGGCCGGTGAGTTACTGGGGAATTTCCTGGCTGTTACCAAAGACTTCAATGAAGAGTTCTTTGCAACGGACGTTGAGGCCTTCCTCAATGAATATGGCCTCTTACCTGAGAGGGACTTCGCTGCATGTGCTGATGAGGAGGATGAGGGAGGAGATGTTGAATAGAAGGAACGAAACGTGAGGAAAGAGGAAAGGAATGATGAATGAGAGACAGGGGGGATTGTATTAGTAAGAAGTGCAAGCGAGAGGAAAGGGAAACAGGAAGAGGGGATATAACAGTCAGGGACAAACGAGTGGAAAGCCAAAGTATTGAGGAGGAAGACTGTTGGACATTGTTTCATTCAGGACACACACACAAACTAGTGAAGTATACATATACAGTATATAGGCTATCATGTACAGACAAACACATAATAGTAAATCTCCATCAGCACATGGTGATGGATTGTATCTATATGCAGTTAGGTGTAAATCACATGCTGATTTGAAAGTATATACTGAAATACTGCTTGTTACTCATATCATAGCTCTCTCATTAAACATGATGTCACAAGGTGCTTTCTGTCTGTGTCTGTGTCTGTGTCTGTGTCTGTGTGTGGCTTAATTCTAAAATGAGAACACTGACTGGTTCTTTGTGGGAGACCAGATTGCACTGATAGTTGCAAAAGCAGTGTTTTATTAAAATAAAGCATAATAAGCATAAAAGAATTATAATAATAAAGCTCTCAAAGTTGTGTTCTTGTACAATATAACTATGATCAAAAAAAATCAACCCCCACCCTTATATACTCTACTATTTTTGGGGGGGGCCACTGTCAGTCAGGGTCCTAACTTTTCCACCCTATAACCTACTGCACCCCTGGTTGTAGGTGCCTTAAAATGATGTTGATTTTCTTGTTACTAGGGTTTTACTCCTTTCTTGTCAGTGAAAATAAATATGTCAGCTAAGTCGAGCTAATATGTCAGCTAAATCTAATGAAATATAATGATAACTCAGGAAATTCACAGGGAGAAGTCAAACTCTTGGATACACGACGTCACTTGAAAGCGGATTAGCTGCATTAGCTCACTGTAGCCCTGAGTTTATTCTGTAAGGACACCGCTGCTTCTCTGTCATATACATTTAACAACGTTAGCACGGTGTAATGATAAATCATTGATAAAGTGTTGGCTCTGGCGTAATGCAAACGTTTTAATCTGAAGCGTTATTCCAATGAGAAAAAGCAGCCTAACAGTCTAAACCGAGGAAAAATACGCGTTTAGGAACTCCATGTTTGTAGTCCAGCGTTGCCATTTGGATTTGACAGTGGTGCCTGCGACTCGCACACGGAGGTGTATGGCCGTGATTTGGGAGATTATGTAAACGCCATCGAGCTGATAAGTAAATATAAAATCTGAAACGTTAAATCTGTCGAAGATGCAGGATGACGGGCGCTACCTCAAACGGTGAGACGTTGATTTAGTTCAGTGTTTTAGGGAGGGAATGTGTCATCAGTTAGCTAGTTTCAACCCTCATCTGCATGTAAACACTGGGTAACTATTGAAACACTGGTATGAGACCGAGAAGGGATTTCTTTAATCTATCGTATATTTTTAGCTCTGGTTTGTACCGTTTTGTTAAAGCTGAAGAGCTCATGCTAAATATGATTAACATTTTTGGTTATTGTAATGTTTTCATGCTCACCGGGAAACGGGAGCGCACAAGCGCAACGACGTCAAGCTCTTGTAAACCTATGTTGTCCAACATTTAATTCGGCTAATGTGTAATCCATATACATGGCAGAGACTTGGAAAACATCATACTTTACAGCCGATGTGCTTGACACCGCAGCCATGTCTGAGACGAAGCCTTGGTGAAATACAACGTTAATCTATTGCAGTACAAAGAGCTTCTCTTGGTGAATTTGTGCAATGTTGTGAAAGCGTGGTAAACGTCTACACTGAGCCGAATTCACCACAAGACCATTAAAACCACGGAATATCCGTTTCATGCGTCTAACCAGCTACATATGTTCACCGGATAACACCCCGACATTTAATCTACATGTTGTTAAATGGGGTTTACGTTTCCTGCATGAGGGATGCTTGGATAGCTGGGTTACGGCTAACCTAGCTAGCAAGCAACGAGGAAACGGTGACCGATTATCCTCATATCTAATTGGTGTACATTATGTTGAATATGCTAACCCGTTTGCTGGTGTACACTGGTTTGACCTAATCGAAGCCTAATAATTCTCTGATCCTACATGGAAACATATGTTAGCCTGTTAGCCAGCCTGTGCATCCATTTACATGTCGCTCTTTGGGCGTGTCTCTCCGCATATTATTATTGTTTTAATGGCTGGATAAAGAGAAAGTGTTTTCCCGTTATTGCCATTAGAGCTGAGAAGAAGACAGTGTAAAGTATATCTGTATTTATGTCATGTATAATGTTTTTAAATGCGTCATCAACACATAATGTCATGTCTGATCATATCATGGCTGTTTTAGTCAAAAAAGATTGAAGTGGATCGCGTGAAAATGTCTCTGCAATTTTCATATCATCCATTTCTATTCATTTATCTTTGATATTCAGGGGAGTGTGAAAGTTGTATGTTTGAAATGTGGTACAGGGGACAGATCTGATCGCTTGTGTCAAATGATGACTCCTACCTGTTCATAAAAATAAGAACATCAGAAGGCGATTATTACTCTGCAGAGCCTCAAGCTTTCTGCCAGGAAATCAGCAAATAAAACCAAAAAACAACAAAAATCTGTCCACTGATACAACACCTGGTGAAGGGGGACGACAATCACTAAACTCATATACTAACGAACATTGGCATTTATATGTTTTGGAGGCAGTGTGTTTTTATCTGAAATGAGTTTACAGTAATGAAGAGTGTCACTCACATGACTGTTGTTCTTCACTCACAGCAAAGTGACTGCAGGGAGTTTAGATGTTCATCCCACAGAGAAGGCCCTTGTGGTGCACTATGAGGTGGAGGCATCCATACTGGGAGAGGGTGGAGGTCCCATGCTGGGTGAACGCAAGGAAGGACAGAAAATGTAAGTATACTCTTGATTTTCTCTTTTTTTTAAAACATGTCCTTTGGGGCTGTCTAAAGTTGAATGATATAAATCCTTCATTGATCTTTAAGCAACGATATGAGCAACTAAGTATTACATTTGAAAGTATAGGTAAGTAGATGACGTCAGCCACCATTAATCTGCTCCCCATCTTTTTGTCTGCTGTGTTCCCCTTCAGTATCCGTGTGAAAAGTCTGTCTCCAACCACAGATGTAGGAGCTCTGGCTAAGAAAGTAGTAGAGGAATGTAAGCTCATCCCTCCATCCCGCTTGCCCCAGGTGGAGCAGCTGCTTTACTACCTGCAGAACAGGAAACCATCCCCAGTGGAGGGCAAAGGTGAGTCATGTCATCAAGTTAATAGTGTAACAACATTGGTATCAAGTGAAGTCATACCCAAATAGAACTTACCTAGTTCAGTCATTCTGATGTTTGTTCATCTTTAATGATGTGCTTAACAAATGCTGTTGAGTTTATTGAGTACACATTTCAGCAGTCACTATCATCTGATGTCTTACTGTATAATGGCCTATGCAGAACAACACAGCATGCAAACATTTGAAAACACATGTAAAATGTTGACTGTTTAGAGAAATGTCATACACGCATTGTGTAACCAACAAGCTTCCATATAGCGTCATTAAATGCACAATTACAAGTTGTAGATGTATTGTAGCTAATAGAAATCCAAACCATGGAATATGTTTAAGCTTCCTGGGTGTTTGGTTTTGTGTCAGCAGTGGAGAAGAAAGAGAAGAGAAGTGTGAAACCTCGAGAGTTGACCCCATTTGAAGGAATGGAGGTAACCGATGAAAACTCATCATGCAGCACCTTGTGGAGACCTGGGGTGGAATAGGTCCCTGGTGGCCCCTTGCTGATCTGCAACTCCCAGTTCAACCATACATAAATTAGATATTTTCTGAATACAGCTCTGTGTAACTGTAACCCCAAAGCAGGGTACACTGTTTTATTTTGGTTTATTTTGTTTCATTTTGTTGGGGCGTATGCTATATTTATACGGGCACCAAATTATAATGCATTAATCTGCAATTTTCTACTTACTTTCTTTTTAATTTTCTTTTTAATCGTATTTACAGTTCAGTTTCATTCAGTGAATTAGTTTGTTGTATGCCAGGTTCTTAGTCAGTGATAGTGGGTCTGTGTTTGTCTGTGCAGTTAAACGAGGAGGCCAGTATAACCAGAGTGGATGAGTATGTTGAGCTGCTGTATGAAGGAATCCCAGAGAAGATCCGAGGCTCTGCTCTCATTCTGCAGCTCGCCCGCAACCCTGATAACCTGGAGGAGCTGCTACACAACGGTGTGGTTTCACTCTGCCTGTTAATGCACGTGCTTAACAATGAATTTTCATGCATAGTCACATTACTTAATACGTTAACAAGGACTACACTTTGATATAATATTTGGTGTATGAGCCAATCAGAATGTGTTCTCATTATCTCTGTTTACTTAGAGGTAGTTTTCTATTGCATTGTCTCTATCATTTGGACAAAATGATTACATTGTATTGATTTGCAAAACTGCCTGTCTCTTTGTGTGCAGAGACAGCTCTAGGTGCTCTGGCTAGAGTATTGAGGGAGGACTGGAAACAGAGTGTAGAGCTGGCCACCATTATTATTTACATCTTCTTTTGCTTCTCTAGGTAGCACACACACACACACACACGCACATCCACATTCGTCTGTTGTGTTTCTATGTTGTGTATGACCTCCCCTTGTATCTATCCTCCCCTGTACTCTAGTTTTTCCCAGTTCCACGCAGTGGTGAGTCATTATAAGATCGGTGCGTTGTGTATGAGCATGGTGGAACATGAGCTGAAGAGACATGATGTGTGGTGTGAGGAGCTGCGCAAGAAAACTAAAGCTTATATCCTTTGACCTGCTGACATTTCCCCCACTCCATTTCATTTGTTAATTGTCTACTCTGACTAATTTTGTTCTTACCTGCAATATTCCTTAACTTTATTTTGTGAACGCGAGTCGGCTCCAGAGAACGGCTCTCTGAGAAGAGACCAGGACAAAGCTCTGAGGAAATATCAAGGCCTTCGGGCCAAACAGGAGCAGCTACTCAGAGGTAGGCTGGACTATCAGCTCTCTGATGGACAGTTGTTCGGTCATACAGCTGCACCAGTGTCAAAGCCACACTAGTTCATACTAATGACTCACAAGCATTATTCAGTACAAAATCTTCCTGTATCTGTCTCTTTGTCTTTCCATTATCTGTCAGTGTCCCTCTACCTCCTGTTAAACCTGGCTGAGGACACAAGGACGGAGCTGAAGATGAGGAATAAGAATATTGTTGGACTGCTGGTTAAAGTACTTGAGCGGGATGACGAGGAGTTGCTGGTGCTGGTGGTTTCATTCCTGAAAAAACTGTCTATCTTCCTGGAGAACAAGAATGACATGGTGAGCAGGAGAGATTCTTCCTGTTAGTCAAGATTATTTTAGTAGATGATATATGTTATGATGTATTCATTCTCACCTTGACCTAAGGATATTGAGTCATTTCTGTTTATGTCACAGCAAACTTTGAGTTCGTAAATTAGATGAGTGACACATCAAAGTAGACTTCAGGTTGTTCCCATAGTTTTTTGTTTTGTCTAGTTTTTAGTTTAGTAGTTAAATTTAATTCCTGAGACATCGAGAAGGTTTAGAGTCCAGATTAACCTTTGGTGACTGCAGGCATGTTTTCCTACATTCTGATGTTTGATTTCAACATTTGCTGAGGCTGTCTGACCCTGTGTTATGCCTGGTGTCCCCTTAGTATGTGGAATGACCACCAATGTCACCAGTGAAAAACCAGGCCGTGAAAATAAGCTATATTTAGTACCAGTTTGGTATTTATACTTGTATTGTTCAAACTTTACATCTGGCTTCTCTAATATCTGTTCTTGTTATTGTGTTACCCTCCAAATGTGTTCTCATCCTAAACAAAGTCCTTTCTCTCCTCTTACCGGGTCTGTGTCTTCGGGATGTGCAGGCTGAGGTGGACACAGTAGAACGACTCACTCGTCTGGTTCCCTGTGAACATGAAGATCTGTTAAATCTGACTCTGCGTCTGCTGCTCAACCTCTCCTTTGACTCAGGGCTGCGAGCCAAGATGGTGGAAGTTGGACTGTTACCTAAAGTGACTGGCTTGTTGGGTAAATACAGTATAAGTGCTAACATATTACATTATTTATTTAATAACCGTGGTTGTCATTGTTATTTTCATTATTTACAAGTAGTTTGATAAGTACGAAAACATTGCATGTTGCTGTTTGTTGTTGTGCAGGTGACGAGAACAACCGTCAGGTCGTCATGCGTATCCTGTACCACATCAGCATGGACGACCGTTTCAAGGGCATGTTTGTGTACACTGACTGCATACCACAGGTACAACAGCTACTGCACACCCTTTTCAGCTGAAGCTAAAAGGGAATGAACAGCTGACTCGGGCTTTAATCGTTGTAAAGTCAGAGCTAATATTTGTCCGTGTTAATGTTTGTCTTTGCCTAGCTCATGCAAATGCTTTTCGAGTGCCGTGAGGAGGAGATCGAAGCTGAGCTCATCTCCATCTGCATCAACCTGGCTGCAAACAAGAGAAATGCACAACTTATGTGTGAAGGTATATTTATAAAGGCTGCATTCTATCTCTTTACTTCTTTTATAGGATGAACTCATGAATCGTATAAACAAATGCAGACAAAAGCATCTTCCACTCTGTGGTGGCAGTAGTGCTGTAAGCTTGAGAGTGTTTCTGGTTTAAAAAAATAGAGTTCATGTACGTATGTGTGTGTGTACTGTGCTGGTTACCTGATGTGTTTCTGCTTTGTGGTGGCCTCTGACTGTAGGAAATGGGCTGAAGATGCTCATGAAGAGAGCTCTGAAGATAAAGGACTGCCTGCTGATGAAGATGATCAGAAACATCTCACAACATGATGGACCAACCAAACCACTGTTTATAGTAAGTCACAAATCCATGAATAAAATGAAACGTTAGTATTTGTTTGTTAACAGTAGCAGTGTTATCAGTAAAAGTAGGGCTTTGGTTCACCTGTGGGTTTTCTTGAGGTGATTTTATTGTCTCCTGTCCGTTTTCATTTGGGTCAGGATTATGTGGGTGACCTGGCAGCAGAGATCCGTGCAGAGGAAGAGGAGGAGTGGGTTCTCGAGTGTCTGGGGACACTGGCCAACCTCACCATCCCTGACCTGGACTGGGAACTGGTGCTAAAGGAGTACAACCTGGTACCTTACCTCAAAGACAGACTCAAACCAGGTGATAGCAACAGTCATAGAGAATACAGTTGAAACATTATGGCCACCCCTAAAAATATCTCAGAACTTTTAGGTGATGTCAACCATTGATGGGATAAACTATTAAATAAAAAGAAAACAACCCCATAGGTATCCAGGGTAGGCTAGGTCTGTAGCATCCCCTTACTGATTGTAACGGGCAACCAATAAGACGGAATGTGTTGTTGTTAGAGCTGGGCGATATGGCCTAAAATCAATATCACGATAAATTGAGCAGTTCACCTCGATAACGATAAATGGACGATAACTACCACCATCCCTTGCGCAAAAAGTTTGTCCACTAGATGGGGCTGTGGCAGCATAATTGCTCCACAGCTAGTTAAATTAATTAAGGACTGTAAACCTACAGTGTCTGAAAATAAATGAATATAAATATTGAGTTGACTTATAGTTGACTTATAAATATTGTTGACTATTAGCAAATGCTTCAGTTAATGACTGCTGCCTGGAAGCACTTTTTGCTGGTCCCCCTGATCTCTTATCGCTTTGAGCTTTTTTAACTTCGTCGAATTCAACCACGTGATTGTACTGCAGGTGGTGGAAAAGGTTTGTGGTATTGCCCTGGCTGGTGACAACAGTCTTTTTGCACAATTTACATTTTACATTTTTTTGACAAGTATCCTCCCTGCGGAATCCAAAATGCTGCCACACGTTGGAAGTGGCGTTTTTTTTTTTTGGAACAAGCTGCTGCTGCTCTTCCTCCGCCCTTGGCGCTTCAGCTGCCGCTTCGGCATTTAAACTCGCCTCCATTTCTTCACCGTCTCTTCCCCTTCTTGTTACAGACTGGATGGGGTGGAGTCACGTGACTACATATGTTGTACTGTGTGCGGCGTCTTAAAGGGGAACACAGCCTACCTACACAAACAGCCAAAAGACGAAAACCACTTTTCTTTTTTTTTAAACACCGACTATACCGACATGGGCAAAATGAATTCGGTTATCGTCGTAAATTTCGGTATCGGTAAATTTTCGGTTTATCGCCCAGCCCTAGTTGTTGTAATTTAATAAAAAGTTTGTTTTTGCTGCCCCCTCTGTTCTATTATACAAGCAACATTCAGTCAGGGTTCACCTACAGGTGGTCACCTCTCAGTCACTTGTGTGTTGTAGGCTCAGCAGAAGATGACCTCATCCTAGAGGTGGTGATAATGATTGGAACGGTGTCCATGGATGATGCTTGTGCGGCCATGCTGGCTAAATCTGGCATTATTCCTGCCCTGATTGAGCTACTGAATGGTAAAGCACATAAACACATACACATACACACACACACACGTGTCAACTAACTACAACAGCAAAGCAAACAACAAAGCTTTGACTTAATAATGCATGGGCAGTATTACATGTCAAACCTGCTCTGTGTACTTGTTGCACTGACCAGTACAGTAACCTCTTCTCCATGTGTTCTTCTGTTTTGTAAAACACAGCCCAACAAGAGGATGATGAGTTTGTGTGTCAGATTGTGTACGTCTTCTATCAGATGGTATTCCACCAAGCCACAAGAGATGTCATCATCAAAGACACCCGTATCCTTCCCACGGTGCACTCTGTCTACCCTGCACGTAAAGCTGAATGGGTTCACTGCTCCTTCAGGTTGAGGACAGACTGTAAAATCATCACACTGCATACTCAGATTTCTGTTGTTTTTCTTTAACTCTGTGTCCAGAGGCTCCAGCCTACCTCATCGATCTGATGCATGACAAGAATGCTGAGATTAGAAAAGTGTGTGACAACACCCTAGACATTATTGCTGTAAGTGAAACGCATGCCAGGGGCTATAAGCAACTGAAATAACACACCAGGACAGTGTTTTCTTTTAAAATGGTATTGAAAGATGTATTACTTTTCTCACATTTACTCTTTTTGTCACCTGGTAGGAGTATGATGAGGAGTGGGGGAGGAAGATCCAATCAGAGAAGTTCCGTTTCCATAACAACCAGTGGTTGGAGATGGTGGAGAGTCGTCAGGCTGATGAATCTGAAACATATCTATATGATAATGACAATGACAGAGCTGATCTTTTCTACAGTGCAGGTACACAGAACTCAGGCTTGTGCATTACAGTAAATGTAAAAAAAAAAAAATCCTACCACATATTCAGATTATTCATCTCTTATTCATCAAGCGTGTGTGCATTTCACCCTTTGTGTGTGTGTGTGTCTAGATGGAATAACTCCAGCAGATGGCTCCATCAGCCCAGATTTCTTTGGTGACCTTCAAGCTCAAAATGGAGATTCGCACCACACAGAGTGAGTTAACAGACAGGTCTCCTGAAACATTATCTGTATTAACACAAAACAGATGATGAACACCCACCAATCATTACCCTCAGTCATATAGTAATTGTAAATAAGATAACATTAATACACACACACACACACACACTCCTTCAGAAGATGTCATGTTAAGCAAAGAAAGGTGGTCACACACATAGTCACATTAGAATGACTCTATTTTCCAGAGATGATAAAGATGTCTTTGACCAGACCAGCTCATCACCTGGACGACCAGCCACTGCCTATGGCTTCAGACCTGATGAACAGCCCTTCTACCAGTACACATAGACACACACACACATACACACACACCAATGGTCTGTTGAATACTTCACACCTTCTTATCATATTAGACTCCCATCCACACCCATCCACAATCTGTAAACCTGTCCTGTCACTTCATAGTAGTGACTAAATATGAAGGGACAGACCATATCCACTAAGAGAGCTTTTAAAAAAACATCATCCTTGTTAGGTTAATAGCCAACATCCACTATAGTTTTTGAGGCCCTGACTTTCGCAGATGCAGCTGGCCCCATTTTAGTTTGCACATACTGGGATTGTGCTTTGGTCTTGGTTACAGAAAACTATGAGTTCTGGCATTGATTGTATGGTTACCAGCTTTTGCTCACTGATTAGTTTATAGCTATAACATGATTACAACTGGTGATACAGAGTCAAAAACAGATACATCAAATCAGTTGTTAGCATAGGCAGAGATACCGATACTGCACGTTATAAAGTAACGTTATAAAAGTTGGCCAACCTCTGGTAACATTCATGCACCGTGTTTTTAATATAGAAGCTGTGAAGTCTTCATTACTGGCTGCAGTTTACTTGGGTTATTTCCCTTGATAGATAGTAAATAATTTAAAGAATGTGAAAAGACATTTCTACTGGTGTTGATGTGTTTATGCATGAGTTTAGGATATTATTATGAATTTTTCTTACCTCCTTAAACACTCTGAAATAAGACAGGCATCTTCTCCTACTCCACAGACCTGTCTGATTCTTATAACACTGTAAACATGCTTACTTCATTAACATGCACTATGATGTACATCATTTTCTTTTGTTAATGTCACTGTAAAATGGGCACATTGTCGATGGTGATCCTGACATACACCTGAGTGCAGACTAAGAAACTGTACCAAAGTCTGTTAAAGGAACACACCACCATTTTATGATTTTTCCAACTCCTCGATAGTTAAACACGCGATTCAAATCATCCCTTTGTCAGTGCAGGCAGTGCCTGCTTCTGGCAGCATCTATGCTAGCTTAGCTGAGCATAATAAATAGATTTGAACCTGTCCGGTAGCACTTTTCCCAGTAGTGGCGAAAATTATGAATGCATTAAGTATGCATTCTGACCATGTCATTTTCGTGTTTCATATAGACTACAACAAAAGATAAGTCATTTCTCTGACTCTATTAGTATATGTAAACAAACAATATTACTAGACATAGGATGGAACCTTGTGAACTTTGTGGCCACTACAGCCCTCCTGTCTCTCAGACACACACAAGACTGCTCTTTATGTCAACTGTTGTTTTGACGCTGCTGGGAGAAGTGCTAATGGACAGGTTAGAATCCAATCATTATGAACGATTTGAATCGTGTGTGTAACTGCCGAGGAGTGGGACAAGGAGCAAAAATCATAAAATGATGGCGTGTTCCTTTAATGTGACCTGACAGGGGAGACTTAATTGGTCTGTTGATAAAAGGTAAAGGTTCTGGAAATGGAACTTGACCAATTAGTGAATAATCTACTTTTACAATAATCCTACAACACTAATTACAGGAATGATTTAGCATGTGCAGTGTGTAGCTGCAGCAGTGTGACCTGATCTGGCCTTTAACATGGTTGTGTGAACAGTATTATTGTTTTTTTTTTTTTTCACGTTTACCTGGAGAAGTTCCTGTTTTCATAGTGTAATCATTCACTGTGTGTTACACAAAACCCACGTTTCCAACCAAACTTAGAGAATATTGTGCCATGAACTGAACTACAGGTAAGAAGAGGAGTGTCATACCTTCTATAATGTGCTGCACAGTGACAATTAGCCCATACTGTTACTTCTTTTAGGCATATTTGCACATTTAGTTACATCTTGATGCATGGTCATGCGTTTTAATATAAGTTATTGTTAATTAGCGGTATGTACAGTATATTGTGTTTTTATTATTGTTGATTTTATTGCTATAAGACACTGTAAAAAGAAGCAAGTATGGATAAGATATTCACCATGTCTCATCTCTCTTTTTTTCTTTAGTGTCTTTAATAAAAACATTCCCCTTATGACATTTGGCTGTTTTAATATAACACTGTGGCGTTTTCTTGAACTATCTATTGATATTGTATATGCTATATACAATATCAATATCTGAAGCACCTGCCAGAACATGACACTGACAACATCTTAATAAGGCTGTTTAATCTGTTTCAATGTGAGTAGAAAATACAGTAGGAAATGTAAACAGCAGAGAGAAAGGGGTTCTTGTTTTTTGATTTAAAAACCTAAATGCTATTTCTTCAGATTGTAGTAGTATAAAAATATGATGTAGTAACAAAGGTTGTAATATTTCTCTCCAGATGTGTTTATTTCCTGTCTTTTACCTGTCACGTCCTTGTCCCATCAGTCAGGATTTACCGTTGTCCTGGTCACGTGTCTCTCATGGTGTGTTGCTGCTGGTGGGACTGACTAACATCTCTACTTCAGTGATCTCAGTCACAAGTTCTCTGATGATGGCCACGCTGTCCAATGGCAGCTCGACAGAACCTTCTGGCTGCAGTTCCATTGGCTGAGGGCTTTGAAGAAGTTCGTCTTCCATTTTCTCTTCCTGTTCTTCGTTTCCTGTATGATCTGCATCCCACTCTGCTTCCTTTGTATCATCTGTACTTTCCTTGAGCCCACTCCCTTTCTCTTCATCACCTGCCATCACTTCATTCTCTTCTGCTTCTGTCTCTCTCTCTGTCTCTTCCTTCACCTTCTCCACCTCCCAGCTGTCTTTGATCTGACCCGTGAGGTACACGGCTCTGTCGGTCATCGGCTGTGCCACTGTCTGCATCACAGAATCTGCTGTGGCACTGCAGCTGATCGCCTCGTTTAGTGACTCCAGGCTGATTTTTGTTGGACTGTCTGTGTGTGATGGCTGTGGTAAAGCAGGGCAGGATGCAAGGGAGACAGAAGAAGCATCTTCTGGTATTTGATCTGACACAACTGAGGTTTCGGTGGCTGCAGACTGGTCACTCTGAGCACATTGAGCTGGGACATCTGTGGACTGCTGTGAGGAGAGAGTGGACACTGAAAGCTCAGGAGAGTCTGGAATGGCATTAATGGGTTCTGAGACAGCAGAGGGGTCAGATGAGCCAGAGGCAGCTGTGGCTGCCATCGATGATGTGTCAATCTGAAGCAGAACATCTTCATGGACGTCCTCTGATGGAGAGGCCTCCTCGGTTGCAGGTTCATCATGAGATAAAGGCTCTGTGCTCTGGTTAGAACTGGAATCTGGAGTGGTGCTGGAATCAGATTTGGCTTCAGCATTAACTTGTGAGTTACTCTGAACATGAACTGAGACCGTCTGAGCCACCTCCACCACCGCAGGAGCAGACTCTCTTCCTGCTTCGGGCTCAGCTGAGGAAGAATGTCGAGCGTGATTGGCTGGGCTGCCTGGTGCAGAGCACGGAGGCGTCCGACCCAACAGACTGTACTCACTAATAGCCAGATCTGAGATGTCCAATAAGAGATTGTTGCTCTTCTGACTCGCAGCATCACTGACCACTGAGGAGAAGAAAAGTAAAAATTATTAACTGTTATTAAAGAAATACGCATGGTACATGTTTATATACATTATTGGAAATCTGGGAGGAATCTTATGATTAACATTATTTTAAAACTTAGTTTAAATAAAGTGAAATCATATTGAATTAATGTAGCTAAACCTAAGGAATGGGATCCTGGTATTGTTAGTGTTGGAGTAAGATTCAAATGAATTAAATTTGTGTTTGCATGTGGATGTGTCTTTACCTGTTTCTATCTCTGCACTGAGGATGCTTCTCAGGACGTCATCATAGACGTTTTGAACCAGGATGAAACTACTGTAATCGGAGAAGATGAAGTGCTCAAACTGCTGCAGCTCCTGCACAAGGACAACACATTTAATACTCTGTGCTGAGATGAGACAATAGGACGTGATGAGATGGACGATATAGTCCAACCTACAGTTTTCCACTTGCTGTCCATCGTCTTGGTGAGAGTGGGTAGAGTGATCTCCAGCAGAGCGTCCTGATACAGCCGCCTCTGGACAACTCGGCTGTCGTAGTCGAGCTGCTGCTCACACACACACACACACAATTACACATACTGAGACCATATATGAGAATCATTTTAAACATTTTAAAAAATAAAATAAAAATTTATGTGAATGTAATATGATCAGTCCCATCAAATTCAAGATTTTTAATAAGATGCCTTTAAACAAATGTCACATCAGTTTCAACAACAAAATGTCATCAGACAATGTCTGATGTGATTCTTTACCTTCAGTACTCTCTCTTTAGCTCTCGCCATCTTGACAGGAACATGAGAGGGCTGCAGTCTGGATGATGATTGGAGGAACAGCTCGAAGGTGTAGACAGCGCTGTCCAACAGCTGAAAGATACACAACAAACAAAACATCTGTCAGAGACACACCTCTCACTCTTCTTGTTCAGGGTCTTACATTGGCTGACAGGTGTATTGAATGGAGAACTTGGTGGTTAAGTGCTGATGGACGGGACTGATCCTCAGCTGAACAGCAGCTGTTCATACCTGCTCCATCTCCAGGTGTGCAGAGTGAACCAGTCTCTGGGTGCTGTTCAGTCCAAACCGCTGTTTCAAGTCGACAAGTATCTCTGCTAGGTTCCTCACCTGCCTGTAGCACTGATCCAGTCGGATGGAGCGCAGAGTGAGCAGGGCCTGGTCAACAAACACACACACACACACACATGTAAAACCGCAACCATGAGCTAAACTCAAACCACGCAAGTTAGCAACAAGAAAAATCACCATAGACTGAAAAAATAAATAATAATAATAATAATAATAAAAGATATATAGGACTTTCACCTTTTCTGTCTCGTCTGTCTCTCCACTTGTGTGTGTGAAAGCTGTGTCCATCTGCGTATGCAGTGTGTGTTGCATCCCCTGAATGCCTGCACTGATGTTTTCTGTGAGCACTTCAAGGATGGAGGACATGTAGGGTGCCACAGACTCGCTGTACACCTTCTCTGCTTCTTCACGTATACACACTGGAACACCCAAACACACTTTCTGTCAGAGGTTTCTTCATGAGTATCGTCATGACACTCAGCTACAGGTTTAACAGGACTGAGCTCGTGCTCCAAAAATGTTTGCTTATTTCTGAGTATGATCATCAAATGTTAGACGTTTAAGTCGTGCTGTACCTTTAACTTTCTTTTCCAGGAAGGACAGCGAGGACATTATCTGGTCCAGGTTGGATCTGATGAGCACCTGATTGGCTAATGCTTTCTCACGACACTTTTCCCTTAAATCCTCCAAACTTGTCGTTAACAGTTCCAGCACCAGCGCGTAGGCTGCGTGTACAGTCTAAACAAACAACAACAGGTTACTGTTTCAACGTCTGTAAATCCACCTGAAACAATGTGAATGAGACGAAATGTGCTGTTAGTTCAAAACACCAGGGCAGATCATAAAAGACAAAGAATGATAGGTGAAGTCTTAGTTCTTTAAAGATGCAATAAGTGATTGTTTGGCCACTGGGGGGCAACATAACAAGATGCAGACGTTTATGCAAGTGCAAACTAGTTTTGCAAAGTCGATACAACAATTGCATCCGAATCAGTGAACCTTCCTCCTGACATGGTGTTTAAAGACCAGCTCACACATAGACCGTGTGGTACAGGTTCTTCAGCCAGCTTGGTCAGATCCATGTCTTTGTGTTTGGACAGCTCTGTCCCCTGCTGTCCTGCCAGTCACCTAACCAGAATTTGTTACTCATGATCACCTGCTATAGTCGGTCGACCACACTCATCCTTTAACCTCAATCTCTGAGCAGCGGATCAGATCATGTTTCATTATGGGCTCATTCCCTTCATAGTTGTAAAGTCTCTTAGCACAGTCAGCATATATTTTGTATTGTTCTCTTTTTTTTGAATTCTGCTTTTTTGAAGATTGAACCATTCTTTAAATCAATCAAATCACCCAGACCGCAGCAAAACTGTCTAATCGGTGGAACTCAAAAACAAAACTAATGAGCAAAAAAGACAATAAGTAGCTTTTGAAAAATACATTTGAATATTTACTTACAGGTACTTAGATTTATCTAACAATAAGATTTGGTAGTGTTCTACTTCTTGTTCAGTAGATCATTCTGCAACATCATAATTTTGTTTTACTTACTTATTACTGAGTTAATGGTATTGTTGACCAAGAACTGTTTGTCTAAACTGTGTAAAACTTAGTTGAACTCACTGACAACCACTGCCGAATCCTTTCAGTCTTCTTGCCCTTCAGTTTGGGACAAAGCTGACTCTGTAACCATGGCAACACTTCCTCCATCACCTGGGAAGCCAGAACCTAGACATGCAAAATGTCACACAGTTGACTGAGAAAATAAAGTAGACACCAAAAGCACCAAATGTGGATATGATGGTGAAGTGTGTGTGATTCTGTATGTGTGTGTAATCACCTGTTCTTCAGTGCCCAGCAGCATTTCCCAGGATTCATAGCATCCTTTATCCTGTCGGTAGAGACGGAGTGCTCGGACGTATGCTTGTCTCTCATAGGACGGCTCACACCAAGGGTCTGAGGATATGAGGATTTACAGTAGTAGCATACTCACACCTTCTGTCTACATATCTGCTGTCCCTTCTGGGGAACAGTAACACTGATGGACATTTGATGAGAGTATTAGTATTAGGACGAGCCACAGGCATTTGTCAAACATTTGATGTTTGGTTGAGGAGAATTTCGATTATTATTTAATAACTTGTATAGGGTGGACACGCTGAACTACAAGGAGCAATTTAAGTCAACAATTTAACTAAACCTGACTTTTGCAAAGGTTGTTTGACTGTAGGGCAGCAATGTGAGGGACATATTGTAAAAACATTTATTTTCTTTTTTTCTGCATGCTTTGTCATTTAAAGCTTTAGCTTTGTCATTAAAAGATCCAAGCAGTAATTTTAGTTGGTATATTTTTTATAAATGTGAACAAATTCCCCCAAAAGCTCAAAACAACCAAGTACAAACAGTAGCAACAGGTACTGTGTGTAGATCCAAAGCTTGATATACTGTTTGTATTGGCCGTGCACCAAAACACTTCAGTGAGCCACAATGCCCATGTGCACTTTTTCCTAAGTAAACTGATGCAACAGATTTGAGGAACAGAAAGCTCCTGAAGCGCTGAATACACTTCCCATTACTAATCATCACACTGTTGCAGCTCCTGACTCTGATGGCACTGATGTGGTGTTTTTTTAAGTGTGTGGCAACACCAAGAAACCTGCAGGACAGAGAAGTGTAAAATTGCTGACAGAGCCATTCTATTACTATCCATGCTCACCCTGATCTGAATGAGTCCAAACACACATTTTGTCTTTCTATCATAATTAAAAGCCTTAATCCAACACATAACCATACTCTAACTGAAACCTAATTTTAAAACACACGCACACACTCAGTCATGCCTATTCACAGGACAGCAATAATTTAGTAATTAAATTAATTTCCTGGAGACTTAGTCTAACATTACGTATAACAGCTACTTGCCTAACCATACCTTTACAACATTAAAAATAATATGAGTCATGAATAATATGAGTCCTAATATCTAATAAAAATGAATCTTTTATTCTAGATTGCTACTAGATTGCACTAAATCCTGCACACTGGACCATTCATCCATCAATTCATCAAAATTGCTTTAATCACTTTGTAAAAAATGAATTGTTAAACATTTGGATTTAGAAAATAATGCCTAGCAATCAATAATAGAAAACAGTTACAAAGGTGCGATAATAAATAAAATATGTATGGTATTGAGAAACTACTTTCTATAACTTGGATGAGAAACATTTAAAAACATTTCTCCAATTACTTTCATTATTTTAAATAAAACAAAACAGAAATGCTATTCTATGGACACTAGATTAATTACATTTAATGTCCTTCATGTTGTAATTTAAAAAGGAGCAATGTATTAGTTTGGCATCATTAATATCAATACTGTTTTTTATACCATTCCTAAAATAAAGCAGAATAGTCACTGGTGGCTAGCTGCTTCCTGTTGCTGTGGTAGTTGTGCAGATATATGACAAGTATTGTCGCAACCATGGGACTTATTTGGGGTTGCTATCTTTTCTAACCACACAGGAAATCAACAGCATTAATGTTTTTATCTGTCACCAGGGCAACCACCACAAGTGACACACTGAGATAGCAGCGCTGTCAGAAGACCACTCTG
This sequence comes from Trinectes maculatus, assembly GCA_016785345.1. NCBI lineage: Eukaryota > Metazoa > Chordata > Actinopteri > Pleuronectiformes > Achiridae > Trinectes > Trinectes maculatus. The sequence goes on from JAFBJQ010003377.1 coordinate 111,552, forward strand.
CAACTGTCGGCTGAAACATTTTCCGCTGTCATCTCCACAAAGAGCGAGATTCAACTGGTTCAACACCCTGATTGGTATAAGTTGATTTACACTTGGAATTGCTTTTAGAAATGCCAAAACATTAAAAAAAAAAAAAAGCTAGAGGAAAAACCTTGAGAGAAAGTTCTCTTTTAAGAGGCCCTTTAAAGTCAATAGCCCATGGCGCATATACAGCAACTCACTAACATTAACCATTTTAGACTGGGTCAAATTAGTAGTTGTAGATATTTTGGGACCAGAGGATCTTTAAATTGGAGTGTCATGCTGTATGTCATCCTCTATTTGTTGATTCAGATGCCCGTCTCTCTAACTTAAAACGAAAATCTATGATGGCAAAATGAACTTATTCATTTCTAGATGACCATAACGCTGCCTTAAAGCTTTCAGGAATAAATATGAGTAGAACCTACAAGCAGGAACGGATATAACATTTAAATAAAGTTAATTATTTAATTGACTAATTTTAGTGAATTATTATTTAAGTCATTAAACACATTTTTGGGGTTTGACATTCAGTATAAGCAACTTCCAATATTTTGAAATGTTATATAAGTTTCATATTTTCTCACCTCTTGGAAATAAAGCATATATTTTCTGAAAACGACTTTAGGGAAGCAGAGCTGCTTTTGTTGATAAAGTTTGCCTTTTTCCTGCCCAGATGTGTGTGTTAAGAACCTCACCAGAAGTTGAGCAACATTAGCAATATACCACATTAAAGTCACTTTCACATTCCTCTACACGGAATCGTACCACAGTGTGTAAAACCAGGCCACAGAGACAATATGCATACGATTATTTTACCTAGGTTGCAGTGTCTAATGCAGGTCTTGAGCGAAGACAGGAAGTGGTCTCGCGCCCCTTCCTGCTGAAAGAGGAAGCAGGACTGGTCTGTGTAAGGTAGATGCAGATACACAGCAAACACATCTGGGGATGATGTCACTGAAGGAGAATCCTCTTTGGCTCCTAAGCGTGGAATAAGAACACACAGAGAAAGACGGTGTCACACAGCTCAAGACAATTGTCATAGAAATGTTTTAGTTATTTAACTTTACAACAAATTAAAAACTGTCAGACATAAGTTAATTCTACCATTAAGGACCCCAGCACAAATTTGCTCTAAGAGAGCTCTGGACTCCTCTTGTGTGGTCAGAACACTGCCCCCTGCAGGCTGGAGGACCAACTTAGCAGCGCAACCGCGATCAAAACTCTAAAGGTGGAAACAAAGAGAGAGGTGGATAAAGCTTTCATGTGTCTGTGTTTACAAACCTGCAGCCCTGGTGATTTATTCAAAATCAGCTTTGCTTTATTAAGGAACTACAGTCATAACTGTACAAGCCATTACATCCACACGCCTTTACATCCACACGCCTTTACATCCACACGCCTTTACATCCACACGTCTTTAAATCCACACGCCTTTACATCCACACGCCTTTACATCCACACGCCTTTAAACCCACACGCCTTTACATCCACACGCCTTTACATCCACACGCCTTTAAATCCACACGCCTTTACATCCACACGCCTTTACATCCACACGCCTTTACATCCACACGCCTTAACATCCACACGCCTTTACATCCACACGCCTTCACATCCACACGCCTTTAAACCCACACGCCTTTAAACCCACACGCCTTTACATCCACACGCCTTTACATCCACACACCTTTACATCCACACACCTTTAAATCCACACGCATTTACATCCACACCTGCACATCCACACGCCTTTACATCCACACGCCTTCACATCCACACGCCTTTACATCCACACGCCTTCACATCCACACGCCTTTACATCCACACGCCTGCACATCCACACGCCTTTACATCCACACACCTTTACATCCTCACGCCTTTACATCCACACACCTTTACATCCACACACCTTTACATCCACATGCTTTTACATCCACACGCCTTTACATCCACACGCCTTTACATCCTCACGCCTTTACATCCACACACCTTTACATCCACACGCCTTTACATTCACACACCTTTAAATCCACACACCTTTACATCCACACACCTTTACATCCTCACGCCTTTACATCCACACGCCTTTAAATCCACACACCTTTACATCCACACACCTTTACATCCTCACGCCTTTACATCCACACGCCTTTACATCCACACGCCTTTACATTCACACACCTTTAAATCCACACACCTTTACATCCACACGCCTTTACATCCACACGCCTTTAAATCCACACACCTTTACATCCACACGCCTTTACATCCACACGCACGCCAGTAACATGTCTAAACATGCATCATTTGACTCAACTATGAGTTGAGTTTTCCACACATAAAGTACTACTTCAGGCTTTATATTACCTTCTTTATGGCAATGAATGTGTCCACCCATAGTGTATGTGTGTGTTTACATGTCTTTCTACATTTGTGTGACCAAACGTTGGTTTGAATCCTGTGCTGCAGGGACATTTTGGGTGCTCTTCACAACAACGGACTGTTTGATGATTTGGACCTGGTTTTAAGGTCTGGGTAAGGAATAAGGTTTGGACTGCATGATGTCATAACAACAAGGAGACTAATAGCTGTGTATGATGTTGATGACAAACAAACTCGCACTTGAACAATGTTACATATGTTGTTGTGTGTTCACGTGCGTTACCTCAATGTTGTCATGTATCTCCACTTTGTAGTCTCTTCTCAGGACGACATACCTCTCTCTGCATTTCCTCCCCTGCTCATACCAGCAGAACTGAACATTGCTTTGGTACAGCACCTTATCTGCAACACTCTGTGGCTGTGCACGCACACACACACACACACACACACGTTTATAATCATCAAAACATTTCTTGCTGCTTTCTACATGAAAGTGGACAGGTGCCAACAGGTGGATTGATTGGCAGTTGTAGGCCCTACCCTCTGTGTCAGCAGTAGGTCCCGCCCTTCTTTCTTAGGCTCCACCTCCTGGTGTAAGTGTCTGCAGTAGGCTGAAGAGTACTGCTGATGGTAAAATACACTGAAGCTCTGGAACGTGCTGTCAGCAAGTGCTGGAAAAAACACAGACAACACACACTGTCATGAAAAACTATTTCATAGCGTAGTCACTATAATCCTATATAATCCTGGTCTGGTTAATAAATAAACAAATTCAAGAAATTTGAATTGCTGTGTTATTTGTGTGGTGGATTTATCTTTTTTTTTTTAAATGCACATCAAAACTGTTCAAATGCATTTTGTCAGCTGGTATGATAATAGACTGTACTGTCATTATTGGAGGCGCTTGATGTTGTATTTGTAATGTGTTTGGTTGTAGATCAGTCACAATCTGCTGTGTATCATTTGTTTACAGTGCACGGCCTTTACCACGTATTCTTTGGGTCACTCTAACTCTAACTCTAGCGCTAACCTCACTCACACACATATACCACACACACACACACGTGCGCGCGTGCCCACACACAGGCACACACACACAAAATGAAACAGACAACACATGATAATGTAATAGTTGGAAATGGCTGTAATTACATTCCAGTTTACAGTGGAGATATGTGACAGGATGTGTCTGTGCTGATAACATGTATGGGAATACACAGCAATTAACAGAGTCACTCCAATCACATAGCACATTGTTTCGTTTCATTCATTATTTTTGTGTTTAAGTCAAATTTTTGTCATTTTAAATTTTATAACAGAATCAATTTTATACCATTTTTCATTGACTTGTCAAAGGCACCACCGTATACTATACACAATTACCCAGTGCCAAAACAAGTAACACAAAAATGGTAAGTCAGGGACACTCTCATACCAAGACCCAGTAGAAAATTACTATTTTACCTACGACTACACAACTAATGTGTGCAATAATTCTACAGTGGTTTTAGTTTCTCCCATTGAATTTACTCTGCACTGCAAATGAATCATTTCTCACACACCCCTATACCCCTTCTGTTATATCTCTTTTACCTCTCTGTTTATCTACTATACCCTCTGTGGACAAGTCCTGTTCAAACAGAGATGTAAGGCCTATACCAGTAAACATGAAATGTGAAAAAGGCCAGATTACCTTTAATGTGGCTGATTTTGGCCTCATCCAACAAGCCAGAAGAAGATGCTCCCATAATGTCTCTGTTCCCTTCTCCTCCAGTGTCTGTGAAGAAAGATAAATGCCGTCGTTTGAATGTGTATGCACAGGAAGCCCTACATGTAATGACAACTAGATGAGTTGCTCCTGTGTGTCAACTGATTTCCTCTGTTCTTTGCAAGTCAGTGTGTGGTGAGCTGGGCGGGATGGGTGAAACAAAGGTAAAGTTTGCCTCTGCAGTCATCTCCCCAACTGTTATTATCATGCATAAGCCACACAGCCTCGAATGCAGGGCCATCTGCTGGTAGACTCTGAGAGCTGCCTCTTCAGTCTGGTTCATCACTATGCCATATTTTTTCAAACTGATGCATTTTTAAAAAAAATATGTTGTAAACAAATTGTCTCTAACCTTTCTTATGTTTGTGTGTCCACTGTGACCTGATGGTCCCACCTCAGTGGTTCAGATGATGATCAAATGATCAATTCTGTCCTTTCATTGACTGTATGATCTAACAGTCAGCATTGAAACCATATCAGCTGAGGAATTGACAGACAGCTGTCAGCCAATAAAGGAACAGAGCATTTCTGGTCTCAGTTCACTGACAACAGATACAACTACTGACTAAACAAAATGACAACACTGCTGTCTTCTTCACTGACAAACTGATTCAAGTTAACAAAACTATAGACTTGCACTTTTTATAATATGAAATATTTAAACAGCCATTTGATTACTAAGTTACTGAACCTAAGCACTTACACTGTCATGGATCTGAACATGGAGATATGGTTCAGACACATGTTGATTCATGTTGAAGAGGTTTCAGTGAGCTTCTCCGTCCACTGTGTTTTATTGATGGCAATGTACACATCGGTCCAGCGGTGACCATAACATCTGTAAAAGCCCGTTGGATGGTCCAGATCACTCTGCAGCAGCCTGGTCCACATGGCTCCACAGTGAAGTGTATGAGGCTGTGGCACCGCCCACCGCGCTGTGCGCACCCTGCTGGAGCCCAGTGTGGCGTGGAGGCTGCAGGGAGGGCTGTGTCCAGTCTGTGCTGCTGTGTGCATCCGCTCAGCGTGGAGCAGCAGTCTCTGGGCCCGGCTCGGTTTGATGTAGAGACCCGTGCCCCGCGCAGCCACTGCCGGCCACAGCCAGCTGCCCAGAACCCGCGAGCCTGCTCACCGTGCGGAGACATGTGGCGCAGACTGTCCCTGCTGATCCTCTGCGCTGCTGTGACTGCACTGGAGGTCCTGGAGGAGGACAGAGGAGGGGACAGCTGGCGAGATGGAGACAGGGCGCACGCGACAGATGCGCCGGCGGTGCGTAAAGCGGACGGAGACGCGTCCTCAGCGGCCAAAGAGCAGCTGTCTCCGGGGACAGACGCACAGTCCACGCCTGAGCCTCTGGAGGATGAGGTGGACAACCAGGAGAACATCATCAGTCAGGTCAGTTTGAATGAGTTGGAGCCTGGGACACTAATGGTTAACTGTGAACTGTGTCCACTGGTAACTCAACCATCAGGCCGAGCTTGGTTTGGTTTAACAGTTAAGATGAGAATGAAACGTGTTCTGTCTCTTCTCCACATGGTCCATGCAGTGCTGTATATGTGGTGTCGATCAGCTGGAAGAGATGATTCCTCACATATCAGCCTCCTTTCATTAGCAGTCTAAATACTGTAGTCATCTGCTGCTCACTCCTCCATACTGCACATGTGACATATGGCGTGGTAGTTATCTAACCTCATGAGGTCAATAAATGGGCCTTATAAAACCCCCAGGTTTATAGGGTTCCTGGGAATGATGGGAAGTGATGAATCTCTAAAAGTGCAGTCTGGTTTCCCTCCTCTCCGTATGAGACCTCATCGGAGCGCCGGGTCTCAGTGGTTAGCCTGCTCGGAGTAAGAATTTCCACCCACTTCATGAAGCAGGAGCCGCATGCAAATTCAAAGCACTGTTTTGGATACAAATCTCAGATCTGTCATTCCCCATATGTAAAGTCATTAAAATTTGTCGACGCAGCACTTTTTTCGTAACCTTCACTTTCATTTAAACACTGGCCAATCCCCCACAGTTTGTCATTTCAGCTTCAGTGGTGTGGTAAATCACAAGTGTGAGTGCATATGTGTGTGCGTATGTGTGTGTGTGCTCCATGGTAACAGTTTGCATCCCTCTGGCACTAGGTTATGTAATATCCTCCAAACTGTGAGCGCTCCAAACCAGAAAGGGCCTGTGTGTAAAGGCCTGTCTCTTCCCTCTTCCCAGGCAGCTCACCACCACTGCAGCTGCAGATCATAACTCACGCTGCCTCCTCTTCTTCTACTGCTCACCCACCGTCTGATCAGCACACGTTCATACTCTTATCACTTTACAGAGGAGACTTTGGGAAAAAAGAAATAAAAACGTTGTCCCTTGTCTTTCAGTTGCTGGGTGACTACGACAAAGTAAAGACTGTGTCGTCAGGGTCCGACTGTGTGTGCCGCTGCATTGTTCGACCAATCAGGCGTTCAGACTGCAACCGCCCCCCCGACGGCGACGCAACATCGCCGTCCAGAGATTTCTACACTGTGGAGACAGTTACCAAGGGAACAGATTGCAAGACGTGCGAGTGCCTGGCTCCACCTTCAGCTGTCAACCCCTGTGAGGGAGAGTACAGGTTTAAAAAACTACAGGAGGCCAGCAAGGACGACATTAAGGTAGAAAGATGCAATCACTTTGTGTTTTGTTGTATGCAAATATTCTTTTCTCTTATTGGTTTTCTGTCTTGTGTCTTGTTGATCTGTGAAGCTGGCGACGATTATCGACCTGCTGGAGGGCTCTCTGTACGGAGTGGACCTGTTGAAGCTCCATTCTGTCACCACCAAACTGCTGAGCAGGATGGACAACATGGAAAAAGTGAGGAGTCTTCTGCACATGCACATGCACATGCACATGCACATGCACATGCACATGCACATGCACATGCACATGCACATGCACATGCACATGCACATGCACATGCACACGCACACGCACACGCACACGCACATGCACGTGCATACACACTTGCGTGCACGCGCACACAGTGGACAGTGTACCATTCTGTAAAGGCTATAATTTTCACTGGCTGTGTGGGTGACCTGTCCTCCTCACTGTGCAAACAAACATTCAGTTTAATTTCATCACTAAAATCTCTTGAAAAAGTGCCGCACACACCATAATACAGCTGATAGAAGTGCTGAGTGGGCATTACCATGCACTCACAGCATGTGTGTAATAATTACCTGGCACGGTGGCGTTTCTTTTAGGCTGACGATACCCAGACGTCATTGAATCCTGCCTCTTTTCAGTGTGACTTTGGGTCATTGGTTATATGAAGATTATTATTTTGCATGTGGAGAAAGTCACTCTCTGGAGCTAAAGGCTGTGATCATCAACTGCAACATTCAATCAGTGTGTGGCTGAGGACCTTTGTTCCCATCTCTCTCTCTCTCTCTCTCTCTCTCTCTCTCTCTCTCTCTCTCTCTCTCTCTCTCTCGCTTGCCCTTCATTTCCTGTCATCTCTCGACTGTTGGTGTTTCCAAATGAAGGTTTAAAACTCCCAAAACATATTTTTAGTAAAACGCCTACTCTCCCTGATGAAGAGAACCACAGGCTGAGAGATGGAGTACAGTGTGTATCATCTTACTACGTGCAGAGTCAACTGAAAAGCAGAAGAGACACTGCATCACATTTTGCATTGTGTTGTTGTCTGTACATCTGGTGGCTGTGGAGGTGATGTTCACTGGCCTGTAGCCACATATTTCTTCTACAATGTTCGATGTGAGCATTAACTGAAGCTGCTTGATTAATTTGATCATCAATTAAAAGAGTAGAACACTAGTAGAATACTCAAGAACAGGATTTGACATATTTCTGATGCGGTTCCATAAAGAATTACTAAGAATTAGACTATGCACATTTAGTCATAGTGTGTATACTGTCATACTGCCATAGTGCCATACTGCCACACTGGCATACTGTCCTACTGTCATACTGCCATACTGCCATACTGTCAAACTGTCATACTGCCATTCTGCCATACTGTCATACTGCCATTCTGCCATACTGTCAAACTGTCATACTGCCATACTGCCATACTGCCATACTGCCATACTGCCATTCTGCCATACTGTCAAACTGTCAAACTGTCATACTGCCATTCTGCCATACTGTCAAACTGTCAAACTGTCATACTGCCATACTGCCATACTGTCATACTGCCATACTCTCATACTGCCATACTGCCATACTCTCATACTGTCAAACTGTCATACTGCCAAACTGTCATACTGCCATACTGTCATACTGCCATACTGCCATACTGCCATACTCTCATACTGCCATTCTGCCATACTGCCATACTGTCAAACTGCCATACTGCCATCATGTCATACTGCCATACTGCCATACTCTGTCAAACTGCCATACTGCCATCATGTCATACTGCCATACTGCCATACTGTCAAACTGCCATACTGCCATCATGTCATACTGCCATACTGCCATACTGCCATACTGCCATTCTGCCATACTGCCATACTCTCATACTGCCATTCTGCCATACTGCCATACTGTCAAACTGCCATACTGCCATCATGTCATACTGCCATACTGCCATACTGCCATTCTGCCATACTGCCATACTGTCAAACTGTCAAACTGTCATTCTGCCATACTGTCAAACTGTCAAACTGTCATACTGCCATACTGCCATACTGTCATACTGTCATACTGTCATCCTGTCATACTGCCATTCTGCCATTCTGCCATACTGCCATACTGTCAAACTGTCAAACTGTCATACTGCCATACTGCCATACTGTCATACTGCCATACTGCCATACTGTCATACTGTCATTCTGCCATACTGCCATACTGCCATACTGTCAAACTGTCATACTGTCATACTGCCATACTGCCATACTGTCATACTGTCATACTGCCATACTGTCATACTGTCATACTGCCATACTGTCAAACTGTCATACTGCCATACTGCCATACTGCCATACTGTCATACTGTCATACTGTCATTCTGCCATACTGCCATACTGTCAAACTGTCATACTGTCATACTGCCATACTGCCATACTGTCATACTGTCATACTGCCATACTGTCATACTGTCATACTGCCATACTGTCAAACTGTCATACTGTCATTCTGCCATACTGCCATACTGCCATACTGCCAAACTGTCAAACTGTCATACTGTCATACTGCCATACTGCCATACTGTCATACTGCCATACTGTCATACTGCCATACTGCCATACTGCCATACTGTCAAACTGCCATACTGCCATACTGCCATACTGCCATACTGTGCACTCTAGGCTTTTGCCCGAAATTTTACGGAGAAAGCAAAAGAGAAAGAACGCATGAAAGACAGAGCAAAACAGGAGAAAGAGAAGAAGGCGCAGCAGAAGAAGAAGAAGGCAAATGAACTGGGGAATGCAGGACAGAAAACTCGCAGCCCTTCCCACTCCAGCAAGCAGGTATTCACTTGTGTTTGTAACAGCTCAGACGCAAAGGCTGCAACGCGTTTACTGTTTGCCAGCAGAATCTACTGAAAAGTCCAAAGTCTTCTTGTTCTGGAGAGAATGTTGCTTGTATCATTGCAGAGGAATTCTGAAGGTCAGCAGAAGAAGAACCAACAGCAAGATGCTCTGGAACGACAGCAGCCAACCAGCAATAAGACAGAGGGTCAAAGGCCAGTCAAAGAGAAGAACAGCAAGGTCGTCAAAGGCATGACCTTTTACAAGGCAGAGGAAGAGAGCACTGAGGAGAATGACGGAGGAAGAGCAAAGAACAGTGAGTCTTGTGGAACTGTTATGACCGATACGCTGAGTATGCATAAATGTCATGCGCTAGTAAGTATTGTAGTGATGGCTGAAGCAAAGGGAGAAGTTTAAAAGTGCTGTCTCTCTTCTTACAGACACTCTAACTGCAGATACTTCATGGGACCTACTGATTTCTGATCAGCTCCCTCCCACGAGGACTATCCCCATCCAGAATCCAGGACCTGCACCCACAGTTAGCATAGGAGCCGACTTTAAGGGCCTGTCAAGGAGAACAAACAGCCATTTGACAACCCAGCGACCGACAGATCCCCACTTCCCCACTACCACCCAACAAACCCCAACCACAACCCTGAAACCAATGACCAAAGCAACCACGACAACAACTCCAAAACCGACAACAACCACACTAACAGTTACTTCCCATCAAACTACGACTGCTGAACCCACTCCTCCTCCGGCCACACCCGTCACCCAGCACAGAACCTCAGCTACACAAATCAACGCAGGTCCATCGCTTGATGCATCTCCAACAGTAGAGTCTCAGATGAGGCCCAGAAGTCGACTCAGCTGGACAGAGAGCTCTGCAGACCAACCAAAGACCACCAAGAAGCCTGGTAGAGAAGCATACAGCACACCATTTTGTTGTCCATCGTTCAGTGAGAGCCCGTGTTGTTTGTTCTGTGGTATTCCTGATGAACAGCATCACCCTCCATGTGTTTTCTTGCAGGAGTGTGTAAGGACACAGTTGCCAGTCTGTCTGATCCGGTCCAGCACAACACTTACGGCCCGAGTGACGGTGCCTGGATGAGAGACGCACGCGGCCATGGCAACGTCATCTACGTTACCAGCGGTCACTATGGAAGCAACCTCCTAGAGTTCAGAGACATGGACACGTTTAAATCAGGTGCGGATGTGTGTGTTTTCTACAGATAGCGGATGGATGAGTCACCTGGATTCACGGTCATGGTTTTACTTTACGTGTTGCGTTCTTCCTGCTCAGGTCAGGCAAGTAATTCATACAAGCTGCCCTACAGTTTCACTGGAACAGGCCACGTGGTGTTCAACGGGGCTTTCTACTACAACCGCGCGTTCAGCAGGGACGTGATCAGATACGACCTGAGGCACAGATACGTCGCCGCCTGGACCACACTGCATGATGCTTTACTGGAGGAGCAAGCGCACAGGACACAGACTGAAGTAAGGCTCAGGTCCTGCTGCTGTGCGTGAGTGTGGTGACTGTGATCTAACCCCATAGCAAACAGTGCATGGTGATTTACTAGAGAAATATACACGGGGGACTCCTTTAAAGGTCATGAAAGGTCAGTGAGGGGAAGAAAAGCACAACAAATCACCATGGAGGTTGGAAAGGGGGTGAGGAGTGGATGTTTTTCCAGCTTTGTACCAGCGTTGTTAAGTAGAGAGAATAGAATGGGTTGGTTAGAAGCTTAGATTTCCATCAAGCCGTGGAGAGGGGGAAACATCTTCCCTGGCTCAGTGCACAGGTCGGCAAAAGTGAAATCTTAAGCTGTTGAAATGATAAATAGATGAATTTACATTTTAGTAAATGTATGGATCATCTTTTGGTTCCAGGTGGAGTTAGCTGTGGATGAGTCCGGCCTGTGGTTACTCTACCCTGCTGTGGACACGGAGGGCTTTCACCAGGAAGTCATCCTGCTCATCCATCTCCATCCCCGCGACCTTCAGCCAATTAGAACCTTTCGCACGGGTCTTCGACGTGGTCGCTACGGAAACAGCTTCCTGGTTTGTGGGGTGCTTTATGCCGTGGACAGTATGGAGCGCCACTACGCCAACGTGACGTACGCGTTTGACACGCACACGCTCACACACACTATGCCGAGCCTTGCCTTCACAAACATGCATGGACACACCTCTCAGCTGGCTTACTGCCCACTGGACAAGAAACTGTACGCCTGGGACAATGGCCATCAGATGATGTATGATGTCATCTTTGCCTATTAGCGAAGGAGATGAACTCATTGGTAAATGGACGATCAGCAGTTTAGCATGTTCAGCAAGAGGTAATAATAAAGCTGAACAGATATAGGATCCATACGATGGTGCGGATCAGACTCTGAAATGAATGTGTTTCAGTATTGACTTTAACTGCTGCCAATCAAATGGGTCACTTTTTCTACATTTCACATAGCGGCACCAAAGAGTTTCTTATGTGAGCTGTCAGTGGTGCTGAAGATGATACTGAATACATGTGAGCTATGATGTCCAATACAAAGTGCAACACGGAGAAATGGGTATGAAATGAAAAGTACAGTCTACACTGTCAGTTTCATAAATATGTTTCTCTTGTTATTTTGTAATCTAACCACTATCACGCATTTTATATTCAAGATCACTAAAGAAAAACGTAACATACACACCTTGAATAAATCCCATAGGTTTTGTTTCCTCCTGCTGATCCCAGAGCATCTTCAGGTGCTATTTTCTTCCAACAAATATATGAGAGACACATGTTAATACATGATTATTCCGAAGAACATATTCATATATGTGTTTGTGTATATGCGTGTCTGTGTGCGTGTATACGTTTGTATACTGTATATGTTTGTATACTGTATGTTTTCATCATGTATATCTGCTTAACATGTTGAAACAGGTATATCGGGTTTATAGATAGAAAAGGAAGCTCTAACCCTGATTCTGTTCGTGCTTCCTCTGCCACTGAGGTTGAGTCATTTGAAACAAAAACTCCTTCTCCTCACAGCTTTTACATGTTTAAAACAACGCTAGGACAACGTTGATCTGAACTGCTTTTCTTGGTTTGTTAATTTATAATAAAATGTTTCAAAAAGATGAAGATGAACAATTTCTTTCTTTCTTTCTTTCTTTCTTTCTTCCTTCCATCACCTCTGTCCATCTTGCACAAGCTGCTGTGGACATTATTCCTGGGGTTGATTTAGTTTTCCTGGAAGCAGCGGAGCCTCTGGAACAATCCCAAGGGTGGAAAATAAGACCCGGCTTGATGCCGGCCAGCCTCTGACTGGGAAATGCTCAGGACACATACCAGACTGTCTACAAGTTAAAACTGCAATGCATGGATACAGTTAGGGCCAGCGACTGCTGTGGGATACAGCCGCTTCAGATGGTTTCAGCTCACGTCTCCTATTAGATCTGATTAATGTGAATAAACTAAAAACAGAGGAAAACAGCAACAGGATAATCAACAATCGCATGACAACAACATATTTCTCAAGTAGTAGAGCAATTGTGAGTTTCTACATCTCTGGTTCATGGACTGTTAATGAGTTGTCACTCCAGGCTCAAGCTATTGATGCATGTGTGTGTGTGTGTGTGTGTGTGTGGTGGGGGGCTCGCTGACCACCGAGCAGGATGCAGAGCACAGAAAGACGTTCTTTCACATCAACAGCGCATTTATTCTGGTATGAATGTATGTGTGTGTGCTCTCAGTCAGATTTTCAACCACCTCATCTACATGTCTGCAAGGACCACACACACAGACACACATTTATATTTCTGCTTCTCTATGGCTGTTAGGACGCTCATTGACATGATCTATTTCCTGCACCCTAACCATAAGCTTAACTATCACATGTAACCCCAACCTTTACCCTCATCATAACCTCAACCAAATTCTTCCCCTAAAACCAAATCTTTGAACCAGACTTTGACCTCTCGACCATAGAAATACATGCCCACTCAAAATACTCATCTGCATAAGTTAACTGTTTGTACAGATATCTTTGTCAGGACTATGTCAGGACAATGGTCTGACTTCCATTCATTGCTGACAAACAACCACAATCTTATTGCTAATCATAACCAGGTCCTGACTAAACCTAATCCTAACCCCAACCTGACCACAGTTTCACATCTTATCTCAGAGCGTAACCAGCACCTCAGAAATGACCTTTGTCCCATTAGGGTTTTGGTCCCAATGATATTTACTGGTCCTGTTAAGGTCAGTCTTCATACTCGAAAAGCCCCTACATAGGCAACAAAACACACACACAGACAGACACACAAACCTACACACACACACACACATAGAGTATAATGTCTGGTTTAAAGATAGCAGTGGTATATGTTTACACATTCCTGACTTCCACTGAGCCAAAAGTCCAAAAGAGAGAAGAAGAAGGAGGGAGCTTATCATGATCTTTGGGTCATTTATAAAGAAGTGGGGTGGCAGGAAGTCCAGGGAAAATAAAGGAAAATAAAAGCAAAGGAAAAAAGTAGTGGCTGAAAATATAAGGTGGGAAAAACACTGAGAAAAACAAACCACATGCGTTGTTCCCCCATGGCAGCAGGCAAACTGAACCCTCATGGACACAGTAATAAAAACGTGGTTCTGGAATGATCAGGAATCCTTTAGGTTCGGGGCAGTAACCTGCCATCAGGCATCAAGCTGTGCCTGCACAGCTACATCCAAAACCAGACATCAGTTACACAACACTGACGTAAAAGCGATATCTCTCCTTACATCTGATCTCAGAACAGCGTTCACTCCGTCAGGGATCCAATGTTGTCGTTTGCCTTCATTCATTTTTAATTCACTGCCCACTAGGAGCACGACTGACTGTGCACCAATGACAAAGGACATAACTTTTATTCTAGACTCTTTCAACATCAGGTATCTTGCACAGTGTCAGGCCGGAATATAAACAGGACCCAGGAGCAGAGACTCGTTGCACAGTCTTTATTTTCTACGATCTCTTTTCCAGAGTGAAAAAGCAGAGCTATGAAACTTGACAAAATTCTCTCTATAACCGAAAGCTACTATGAAAGTATCAAACACAACATCTACAAAAAACACTCCAAAAGGGAGGAAGAACAATCTGACAAATACAAAACAAAGGCTATGGCAAGATAACATAAACTATCAAAATTACAAAACAAAACTCACTCTTAAAGAGAAATATCGACTTACAAATTGCGATGACAAAGACTATGGCTTGGAATCAAAACGCTCGTGATATCGGTCAACAGACAAAGACACACTGGCACAAGACAAAGGGAAACACAGACTATTTAACAAACTGAGGAAGGGAAACAGGTGGAAACAATCAAGGCGGTGATGATAATCAGAACAACGGGAAACACCTGAAGGGAAGTGGGAAGTGACCTAGAGTAGGGTTTCACAATAAAACAGGAAATCATATTACCACACAGACAAGACATGACACACAGCAGGCAGCTGTAGCAGGTAAACAAGTAAAAATACTCTGTTTTTTATGAAGCACAGCGTAAAATGCCCTGTGGACAAGCAACAGACGAAGGGAGAGCGACATGACCATCTACAACTCATCAACTCCAAGCCAGTATGGCCATCGTCAGATAGAACCATCACAACAGGAATGTTCAGTGTAAATCAGTCACTCACTCACTGCTGCCTTCCATAGGATGAAAGGACCCATGTCAATGACCTAGGGAGCAATAGGATCTGGAAAAGTTGATAGTCTAGATTCAAATAAGCACTTCAGGAATGCTGGATGATATTTGTTCCATCCATCCATCCATCCATCCATCCATTCATCCATCCATCAGCTACTGATTAATCCATAGAGGGTTTCAGGGGGGAGCTGGAGTCAATCCCAGCTGGATTTGGGTGAGAGGCAGCATAAGTCACAGGGCAACACACAGACACAAACAACCAGTCACACTCACTTTCACACCTTGGCACTCAAGAGTCTCCAATTAACCTGACTCCCAGTATGCACGGAGAAAGATGGAGAAAAAGCACAGGAGCTTCACTGCTCCTGTGCCTGTGGATCTTTGCTGTGATAATTCAATGAAAAACATGCAGTCAGGTTGATGTAGCAGTCATAGTTATACAACAACCACAACAACAACAACAACTTGGTTACAGGTGGCAAACGTAGAGCAGTCTCATCCACTGACCAATTCTGACTTCCTACTCAAGTCCCACAGGAATTATTATGGCCACAAGAGGTCACCCAACATTACAGTGGTTATTAAAGTTGGGTCAAAGGTCATAATACACTGCATTCATCAGTTAAATTAAATTAAATGTCAGAGGTCAGAGAAACTGTGGAGAAGTGAAGAACAAACCTTCTGGTCATAAAACTGATCATCTGAACATGAACCTGAAAGCTAATTCTGTTCGCTGAGTTTCATCAGATATGTTGGATTCCTGCATTATTGGGATCTAAATGCTGAAATGTATGAGGATGGTTTTCAGTTAGCAGGGAACCAGTGCAGAACCTGGCGTCAGATTTTCACAGTGGTGGGGGTGAAGCAGATGGCTCAGACAGAGGAGGGTGATTTAATAGTTGAGGCATGATGGAACTAAAAGCGTGGATGATTTTCCTGAAGTGTTTTTTTTTTTTTTTTGCTTGTCAACTGATGAACTACATCAACAGAATGTGAGATGCCTGTCACTGGTGCAGTTTAGAAAGCAAGAAGCATTTTTTTTTTGGTTTTTTTTGCAGTGGCAGGATGGATGATGCAAATCATCACGTGGAGGGCACATTCCTGAGGTCTTTCCTTTCCTTTAGGTCCAACAGGAATGAAAAAGACACAGTGTCTGTGTGTTGTTAGAAATTGTCAGCTGCGTGATCATCATTGTAACAAAACACAGATGTTAATTGACGCTGTGGCGAACTGGTGACTTACAACTGCAGAACATCTGAGCATCATCTGTTTCACACAAACCTAACGTTTCCCTGAACTGAAAGACGAGGCGCCATGTTGGCTTTGTCCAGCTATTGATTTGATCTCAAAGTGTAGGTTTTGCTCTTGGTACATAGCTATTATTGTCAAAAGGAGCCTCTGTGATTGGTTGAGGTTGCAAACGGAACTCCCTTGGCTGAAGTTACTTGACACTCAGCACAGTGGTCTTCTACATTTGTGCCAAAGACAACCTTCACCTTGTTTATAGAGTTTGGTTGAACTCCAGATGACCTGTCCATGAAGGTGAACGTGTCTGAATGTACTGTCTGAATGTACTGTGTCTGAACGCCCCACAATCAACGCATCTGGTATCTGTTGTGTTGGCCTTGAAAGATGAAAATAAAACATCTAAACCAGGAGGTCAAGAGGTCATAGCAGTTTGAATATTATAGTTCAGCATTCACAAAACACAGGAACTTTGCTTTAGCTTCAACCCAAACCTTCGCTGACAGTGGACAGGAAATACAATACACCAGAGGACACATGGTTGATGAATACAGAGCAGGCAGAGGTGAAGAGAGGAGGAAAGTGGTGGAAAATAGAAGGCGAGAGACAAAGTGGAGAAGTGAGAGTAAGAGAAGAGGGCGACAGGGGAGAAAAGCTAACGTGTCCCCCAGACGCAAGAACATCTGGTTTGTAACTGAGCATCTCAGACAAAAAGACAATTCAGCTGACGAAGTGACGCAGAATGAGGGAGACAGCACAGAAAACGACAAACAGCTTGTTTTACTTGTAGAAATAATAAACAATGAGGAATTGGAATAAAAGTATAAAATAGCGGGAGGTTAGAAGATAAAAAAAAATCTGCCTTCAATCACATAAAGGGAAAAATCATTCCGTTTTCCAAGTCAGTCTGCAGCAGGAAGCAGAGAATGGGATCAGAAACAGAGAAAGACAGGAGCAGCTAATTGTGGAAAGCTGAAATGAGTTCTTGGATGAATCAGCAAATATTGCACTTTTGACAGGCTCCCAGTATTTCCTGCCAAAAACCCTTACGTTCTTTGGAGCAATGACCACCCAACCACAGTTAGTGAAAATCACCTTTCCAGTAAGTCCAATCACACCAGCAGACCTTTCCTGAAGGCTTTCTGAGCAGATCTCCTTTCGAGCGGTTCCACGGGCCCAGATGAGAAACCGCAGAGTCACATGGCTGAGGGTTTGAAAGTGACTCACGTTCTCCATTATGTCACTGCTTCACTCTCCTTCTCCTCCTGTTGCTGCTGACTGGATCGGGATACAGGAAGCAGGTCAATGAAAGTGATCTCTGGGCTCGGTGCAGACAATGATCAAACACTGACATAAACTGCTCGGCTTATTTATGACTCTGCGCCTCCAGACCGCAGCAGGACCCAGTTACTGTATAAATCTGATCTGTGAAAAGAAAGCAGGAAACAAGGGCAGACAGAAGGTTACGACGTGCAACAAAGGTCCCTGGGCCAAGTTCTGAAGCATGGCTGTGCAGTTCTGTGGTATGGGCTTCAACCACCAGACACCCACATCAGTTAGATCTCCGTTTGTCCAAACACAAATCACATCACTGGAGGCTAAATGCATCATCAGACAAATCAAAAGATTCATAGGATTGAAACACAGAATAAAAACTGGCTTTAGTTTCAGACTTAATGACTGAACTCTGGTCATTTTCATGAAACCATGGAGTATTATCACGCTGGAAGTCCTTCTTAGATAATGATGAGTAGAACTGGCCCAAAGCTATCACTTCTACTTGTTTGTGGTTAATGACGCAAAGGTAGGTTTGACCAGGTATTAAATTCAAGGTTTCAGTTATTTTATTTTTCTACCAGCACGTGGAGAGTCGGATAAGTGTGTTAAACAAAGACACAAAAGATTAGAATTGTTGGTGAGAACTACGTCCTTCCATCACCTATTTAACGCAACGATCTAACTAAACTAAAACCTAATTAAATATGTTATCTTCTATTTTACAAAATCGGAAAGATTACTAACATTTCCCTAATTTGAAAATTAAGTGAATTCAAAGACACATTTTCCCATTAAATAAATTAAATACACAAAACAAACTCTTAATTAGAAACCAACACCCCTGGTCTGCCATCAGTATAACTATGCAGAAAGCCTCTACACAGCCATCAGCCACAGCATCAGCACCATTAACTGATAGTAACGTTTAGGCAGATCAGCTGATTTTTATACTTTGCCAGGTAATGATGCTATCGAAACAAAAAGAAACCACAAAACATACACTGATATAGTGATACACTATATTAAAAGCAGGTAAGGGTCTTCTTGTTGTTGTGAGTGATCTGCATATACAGTAAAACAGCACTATGCAGCAGCTCGTAATCAAACAGCAGTTAGCCTACTGTAGCAGATGTGTGTAAAAGGCTCTCAGATACAACAGTCACACACAAGCAACCTGTAAGAAGCAATGAAGTTGTTGAAAACATTAAGACAAATAAGTATTAGGTCCTTTCTGCATGTTACGACAACAGGATGTGATGATGATGCGAGTTTTAACCAGAACCAGAGCATCTCACTTTATCTTCATTGGCTTTAAGTTGCTTTTGACACAAATCCAAAATGGGCAGATTCCTTCATACCGATGCTCTCATACTTCCTGTCTGAAGTGAAGTGATAAACACTAAACAAATGTGTCTATTCACTTGACATACAACTGTTGGGCAGCCATGGTTGTAAAGCTGTCCTTTCATTCACGTCACACTTTATGTCCTCACTTGCAGTATGTGCTGATGTCTGAAGCATCCCTGGCAATCGCCTCTGAATAAATCCAGACATCCAGCATTTTACTGAAACCAGAAAAGACATCTGTTGCTGAAATTCCCACCTCCATGAGGAAAATGTTGAAAGTTCTCTGCTGGGTTCAGGTTAATCTGTTTCCACGCGTGGATGAAGCCGAATTTAAACCTGGATGGGGAAAAAGAAGGGGAAAAGAAATATGGCAGATCCACAACAGAACAATTGACTCACTCTAACCACCTTGGCACCTTGTCACTAACAATTATGAGAAGATCACATACCCCCCCTTCTGTTTTCTATTCCCAGCAGCATCTGAAATCTGCATCAGTGCACTAACTTTTATTACTGCAATAATTCAAAGTCAGCTTTATTAGCAGACGCACCACTACAGACGTCCAGGAGCATAAACCCAGATCACTGTCTGACCGCTCCACTGCCACGCCTTCATCACTGCAAACACAGTCACCCTTTTAAAGTCCATACATATTGGCCCGAGTGTATATTTGAAACTGTGTATCTATAGTTTCTTGTTTAAAGGCCATAACCAAAGATTTCTTTACTCCTGCTTTTCAATTCTGATGCTCCCACAAATTATAAAGTTAAACCAAATGTGAGAATCATACTTTTATGGACAGCTGCTTTGGAGACAGAACCAAAAGTTTTTGTCCTGGTATGTTAATGGTTCTTTTGTTCATTGATTGTAAATTCTTATAGTCTGTTATTTTATAGTAAGTCATTATTGACCTCATGTCAGGAATGAAACCCACCCCACCCTTCACCCCAGCCAAGCCCCTATGTCTGTTCTTGTCTTCACACATTTTCACTTCACTCTATTTCATATAAATTTCCACCTTTTACATAAGCCCCTAACTTTTCGTTGCTGGTCAGTGGTCTACAATCCCAACCTCCATGCTAAATTTCCAGTGTGCGCTCCAGATTTCCAGGCGTCATGTTGGACAGGTCAGCTGAGTCCTGCACTGGTGGGACATCCCTATTCACACCACTCAGTATAACAGCCCAAAGACCCTGCACATGGAATATGGTGAAAGGCTGTGTGTGGGGGTGGATGAGGAATTAAAATGTACCAGACCACAGCTGATATTCTGTGTTCATACCAGGTGTTTATACAAAATAATAACATGACGATCCTTGCAAACCAAAAGTATCACCAAATGTTCACATTTTCACAACCATTTAAAACTGATGATGACGTGATGACGCAACAGTCTATAAACTAATAATACTGACAGTGTTATCCATCATTAATTATTTCACTGGACCCACTCCTCAGTCCTTACAGTATATACAGGCTATATTTGTCATCTGACAGCTATTTTACACTGTCAAGTTCAGAATGTCAAGCTGCCAAATAAGTTGCAGATGTTTTCATATGGCATGAGCTGCCATCTCCTGGAGCCCATATGTCATTACAAATTATATTAGACTGGGTTTTTTATCAGCTGTGTTTCTGTTTATTCTGACTTCTTGTTCAGGGGACTTCTTGTTTGGGGAACATTTGTCTGCGAGATCAAAAGTTTACCACTGTTGTTCCGTATGTGATCATGAACTGCAAAATGATCAAGGTTGAAGTATAATGCATCAATCCAAATGTTACAGAGTCTCAAATGAGCACATTTAAATTTGATGCTGTAATCATATTTTTATATTTAAAAAATACATTAATTCACTAGTAACAAAGCTGTGATATTTCCATTTCATTTAGAAAAAAGCTCTAAATACTTCTTCCTCCACTGTTGATACATATCTGGGACATGTAAACATTTGAGCTCACTTAAAAGATCAGTGGGCGATTGTGACAGACTCACATCATAGTTTCTGTTCTGTGCAGCTGGAGGGTCAAAGAATTGTGCTTGTATATATTTATCTGCACATTTCAACTAAGTAACAGTTGTAATGTGCAGATTGGTGTATACTGACCAGTGTCCCACAAATAACTGTCCCTACATAGATTAGTACAGATTTGTCTTTTAATATTTACAGCTATGTTTTTATTTACAATGTGTGTATAACAAAATGTTCAAATCCTATAAAAATGGTATGATTGTAAAAAAGGGGTTGATGCAGAAATTAGTTGGACTATAAATATTCACCTTTTATCCATTATGTTTCAAAATTCATCACTCATTCATCAGATTACAGAGTGTAACATATTGTTTTCTCTTGTTGCCTGCCTAAGTGGTGTTTACATATCTTGAGGTGCTTAAACTTCCAAAGGGCTTTTTGTGGGGTCGTGAACTGCTCTTATTTCTATATGTTCAGCTGTCGGATCTCATCCACTCTGTTGCGGTGCAGCTGGAAGGCGGGAGTGACCCAGCGACCACATGAACACTGATCCCCACACCAACTGAAAGAGCCCAGCTTCGACCTACATTTTGGACACAGCAGCTACATACAAACACAGGGAAAAGGTGGAGGTGGGGGAGGGGATAATATCAACTTGTGCCCATATCTATGGTTACTGTATTTGTGTGTGTGAGTTACCTGTCCATCCATCACCCCAAGCAGAACTTCTTCCATCCACTGCACCGGCTCAATGAAGTATGATGTACACTGGACATCTCCTGTTATGTTAACACATTTTATGTTATTACTTATGATGCATTGTGGGATTAATGCGTTGAAATGTCACATGTTGACATTTGATACAGTTTATTTCTCAGATTACAGGACTGAGCTGTCCTGTTGTTTGGACTCTGCTCAGGTTGAAGGTGAGTGCACCCTTAATCCATGAGTGTGTTAGCTCTGCATCAATTTCAATCCATTATTACACATCTGAAAACTCACAACATGACATTTTATACACACTGGCCATGTGCATGCTGGTGTAAAGAGAAAAAAATGAAATATGTGAACATTTTCAGGTGTGTCATAATAAGATCACTGATGTTTATTTGCAAAGTTCATCTTTCCTTGGAAAGTTACAGCAAGCACACAAACGGGTGCATATCAGTTATGTCTCAGAAATATCTGACAAAGTTGCCGTGGTTTGTAGCTTCCTGCTGTTTTACAGAGCAAAGCAAAGCAAAGCATGGTTGTACAGCATCTTCTTACCACTGAGGTTACTGGACTTCTTGTGACCAAAGGCAGACGCTCCTTCTCCTACTGAGTGACTGAGAATACTGGACTCACGGAACAGAGTTCGTCTGCAGAGGAGATGGTGGAGATTAAAGAGAGGCTGGGGTCAGGATGTGTAGTTACCACGTTACGTTACGTTACGTTACGTTACGTTACGAATCAAATAAATCTAACTGTTTTTAGACAGCAGTGGCAAAAAGGTGTGGGCTTATTGCAATAGAACAGTCTTTTAATATCGTAATAAAACTTCCCACTATTCAGCCACTGCATTAACTGTTATTAACTTTTGCACCTGTCACCTGCATTTTCTGCAGCGATAAGACACTTCAGAGGAGCTGGAGTGGGCTGGTTACGTTACGTTACGTTACGTTACGTTACGTTACGTTACGTTACGTTACGTTACGTTACGTTACGTTACGTTACGCTACGTTACGCTACGTTACGTTACGAATCAAATAAATCTAACTGTTTTTAGACAGCAGTGGCAAAAAGGTGTGGGCCTATTGCAATAGAACAATCTTTTAATATCGTAATAAAACTTCCCACTATTCAGCCACTGCATTAACTGTTATTAACTTTTGCACCTGTCACCTGCATTTTCTGCAGCGATAAGACACTTCAGAGGAGCTGGAGTGGGCTGGGTCAATGGCAAACAGCTCCTTCGGAACCTGCTGCATCTCTGAAAATACACAGGCGCACACACACACACACACACAAATTTTGGAATTTCTTTTAAATAAATCTTTGTTGGTAACTGACGTGTAAAATAAATATCCAGTGTTATTGTATGTGTGTTTGTGTGTGTGCGTGTGCGTGTGCGTGTGCGTGCATTTACCAGGGAACTTCTCAGTGATCTTGTTCAGTCTGTATTTTTTGTACAGAGGACTGGATGTGTTCACTTCACAATGCATGGCCTCGTACAGACACAACTGCCCCTCAAACCCACTGTTGACCCTGACACACACCACAAGCCATCAATTACTACTTCTGCCTCAGATAATTATCACATGTTTATCCATTCTGACAAAAGACTCTTCAAAGCTCACATGTCAAAACGAAATTCAAGATGCATATGCACGTGTGTGTGTGTGCACGCGCAGGTACTTACTGTACATCCTGTTTGATACTCTTCAGTTTGTTGTAAGCCTCACTGAACCCCAGCTGGTATTTCTTCATTAGATAAGCAGTCACAATGGTAGCACTCCGACTACGACCAGCCTGACTGAGACAGATACACACAATCAATTGCTTTCTGTTTGTTTAACAGTTCAACAGACAGAAGAGGCTGTAACTAATGCTCTAGTTTTAGGCAAAGTCTGAAAAGGTGCTTTCTCACCCCACCTCATCTGCTTAGTTCTGCTGCAGTCTGTAGTTTCGATATCTGATGCCATAGACTTTTTTAAGCTTCTGACTCCTAAATCTAAACACAAGGTTTTGCCTGTACGGTTCTCAACTTCTGAACATGCAAAAAATGTAAATACAATTGAAATAATAATTTAATAAAAATAATACTACTACTAATAATAATGAATGTCCCTTACCAGTGAACAATTACAGCTCCACCTCCATCCACAGCTTCCCGAATGAACACGTAGCAGTGGTCCATGTGACTCAGGAGGTCAGAGGTGACCTCATCCAAAACATTGACCCACTTCCTGCAGAAGGCATCTCCAGTGGGAAGCAGAGAGGCAGGGTCAACAGAGTCCACGGACAGAATGTGTGTGACAGCAGCATCAGCCAGTGCCTGCCTGTCATTGAGATCAGCTGCAGTGCCAATGTAAAGACCAGGGTCCACCAAGAGCATGACTGCACAGAAGACACAGGAAAAACAAGATTATTTTAAAACAAGTGACTGTTTTCGCAAACAAGGCTACTGACAGCTTCTATGTACGAACGCGAAGGACTGGATAAGAAACAAACAGAGATGGTCTGAATTCTGCATGTCAGATATCTCTTTATTTGTGTGACAGTGTCTTACATTTGTCAGATGTTTCTAATGCAAACTCACCATCAATTCCATCCACGTGGGGCAATTTAAAAACTCTTAAAATACTTTACATGTCTTTATTTCGTGTTTATTTGACAAAAACATGGTTGTCATATACAATGTTTCTATTCTTATTGTGAAGTGGAATATTGACCAATCAAATCACATTTGACACACTTTTATTATCATAAAATAGAAGTGTGGCAAATATACATATACAGTACACACACACACACACACACACACACACACACACACACACACACACACACACATATGATTATCAATTCTTACACATTTAAACAAAGCAGGAATACGCAAAGTTTGTATTACACTTTATATCTCGTGCAGACCAGTCAGAGTTTCAGCGAGTAATAGCCGTCTTAGCTTAAATTCCTCCAACCTCCATGTGTAAACCCACTCCAGTTTAGCAGTGTAGCCGTTTGTCAAAGAGGACTGTTGTTGTATACTCACCTCGGGAGCTTTGCCTCTCAGTGGTATAAGCTGTGAACGCAGTGAACGCTTTCGGTTTCGGTCTAAATGTGTTGTAAATTAAAATAAAGTGGAAATAACTGCAAGAACGCGGAGTTAAATTTGTTAAGTCTATGGGCAAACGTCACTTTGTCAGTTGGTTCGTCATTTAAATGGTCCGGCTGGAAACACAAACTCGTGTGGGCACGTTCCCAGTGTGGATTCAGCAGTCTATAATATTCAGATATCGTTTGACATATATTCCACCAGCATAAATGTTACAATATAGATAATGTAGAACCGTTGAACTGGTTGAACAACTTTGTATTTAGTTTGTTCTCTACCCTTACAGATATCATTGGCCAAATAAATAACAAAGCTGTTTATAGGACCTAAGTTCAAACCTGTGCTACACATTCTTGAAAATCCAAACGTTTTCTTACACTTACACTGTTTAGCTAGATTTGGAGAATTTCATTGCAACTGAATAAGGTTAGATAAATGTGATCCATGAAACAGACAGGCAATAACATTCATTTCTGTGATGCAATCAGTGGATAATCTGGTTATGTGGAAACAGACATGGCTTACAACTGTATATTATGTTAGTTCATATAGGTTTCTGAGGCTCTTGTCTTTTCCCACAGTAACACCAGAACAGAAAGGTGCTTCTCAAGTTGCCAGTGTATGTAAACAGAATATATGATATATCACATTCTAAACAACTTCAAACAAACTAAAACATTAGAAAATAAATCAAACTAAGAAATTCTGGATTTTAAACATCATGACTTCACTTATGAATGTGAGATTCTTAAAGTTTTTAAACGCTTTTCATTTCTTTTCTTTTTTTAAACACTCACAGGCTTTTCGGCTATAAAGTTAAAAAGATGAGTAGGAGGAAGTAAGTGAGAGGACGATACCAGGAGGATGAGGTAATGCGGAGCAGACGCTGGTCAGCAGCCCGCAGTCCCATTAACGGCCAGTCACCAGTGTAACAGCAGAACAGCATGATGTCAAAACACAAAAAAGACACATTTCCTCAGTGTGTGTGTCTGACTTCATAGATTAAAGGATTTAATTAAACGTTCTGGTAGAATAAATGTCTGTTGTTCTGTTGGTCACATTTTGGACTCCAGACGCTCTTAAAAACACTTGTTTCATAACGTCTGTTTCTCTGCACCTACAAAGTGCATGTGTTATTGTGTGTGTTGTGTGAAGTGGCCAGCCAGGGTGCGTGCCACTGTCTGCACCAGGTCATAATGTGCAGCGCACATAAAGTTTTACAAGCTGCTTTAATCTGACCCCTTCTGACCAATCACATTACTCATCTGTGACCTCAGTGCTCAATGAGGCCTCATTAAAGCTGCCCATCACACAGCACTGACTGCTGGGAGTGAAGCATATAAAAAAATCAGGCACGCTCTCACACACACATTCAGTGAGTGGAGGCCGGCAGGTAAATGACAACAGAGTGGGGGTGTTGTGTTTAATCTGTTGGAGTGACTCATTGATTTGTATCAGCCCTGTACTTGATCTAATAGAAAGTCATTCGACTCATTTTCAGCACATGTTTTTCATTTTTCAAAATTGTTACTAGCATCAGAAGTAAGTGATGTGTTGCTTAAAAACAAGTCCTGTTCAGTCTAAGCTGATGTGGTGGATGCTTTGCTCTCAGTGTACCTGAGGGCAAGTGCTGGGGAATCATCACACAGTGTGTTGTGTTGTGTTGTGCTGCAGTGTTGTGTTTACAGGACCACTGGAGACTGCCACAGTTTTCAAACCTGACCTGGAAGAAGCGCTTTCTACTTCTTTCTCTCCTGGACACCAAATGTAATCTTTCAGTTGTATCATCCATAATATTGTTAGTTTGATCTGCCTCCATCTTATGCATGTTTTCATTTGTTGTATTGCAACAGTGCACAGCTGTCTTTAAAATGAGTGAGTGTTAAACTTCTGTCATGTAATAAGACTGTAAATGTATTCTTGTTCCACACACAGCTACCTGAGACCACTAAGTGCTGTGTCCCTCCCATTCGTGCATTAGTGTCAATATCACTTTCAATAGCATTGTCTCCATTATGACAAATAGCAACTCTCCTAACTGATGTATTCTGGAACATAACAAAGGTACAACAAATCACCCCCCCCCCACACACACACACACACACACACACACACAAACATGTTAATGCTGCTTATCATGCCTGTTATACTTGACTGTACTGGAAAACTAGTTAACAACCCACTATTTAAAATGTCATACTAGGACAATGTAAATATATGCACATTACAAATTACTTACTTTATTATTTATTAATATTTCACAATGCTACTATCACTATGTCAAAATTGTCACACTAGGACATTATTGAAATTGCACAACAATACCTTATTCTGGAACACAACAAATGTACAAAAAATCACGATCATGTAAAAAAAAAGGGTATTATTGTAATATAGTTCCCGTATTTGTTATCTGTTTCTGTGATCTGCATGAATGAAGTGTTCTGGTGTCTGGATTGTTATGTTTACTGTCTGGTGTTACTGCTGTGTTCACAGGGAAGATGGGCTTTTTTGTTTATGTCCTCACACTATTGGTCATTTGTCAGTGAAATATTTTTCTGCATTCCTATGCTCTCTTAAAATGTTTTCCCATTGTTGTGTTGAAAATAAAGCAGTTTATCCACATGGTACTGAATCAAATCTTTCTCCAGATCCCCCAGTTATTTCCTCTCTGTCTGTTCCCACTCATCTTTCACCGTGTGAAAACCACCCAGACACACTTTTTTATGACCAACGCACTAAAACACCAAAACACCATGACAGAAATGTCGACACCACATGACATCAGTTTTGTCTGGCACAAGCGTCACATTGTTTTCAAAGGGCAAAAAGTCGGCGGGATCATGTGTGTTGGTGATGTCACAAATCCCAAAGGTAAAAAACAAAGTATTTTATACTATTACTATTTATCTATTATACTATCTGACTGTCTATCTATCTATATATATATACACTGTTGAGTACAATCTCAAATCCAGACAGAAAACAACAAGTAATTGGTGTCTATCTGACTCCTTGGTCTTGAAAGGGCGTAGTATGTGTGGGAGTTCATTTATTGCCAGTGTAGGAAGGTTGATTATGTCCTGACAGTTTTTAATTAGTGTCTGGTTGTAGTATGAGTGTGTGTTTGTTGTTGTGTCATATATATATAAGAACCAACAGACCGACTGACTGTGTGAAGAGGAGTAGAGGTAACTTAGTGAAAGGGTACTGACTCTCGCTCTCCTTCTGTGTGTAACAGATATTGAAGATGACGATGATGAAGATGTCTCTGTGGCTTCTGGTGCTTGGCCTTGCCCTGACGTCTGCTGCTGGACCAGGTAGATTTTTAATAATATTCCCAGTAGGTGTTAAATTATGTGGAAATGCCTCGAAACTGAACTATGGTCATAACTTACCATAACTTGCAATCCGTGTTCAGTACCTTATAAAGACCTGTAATAACGTACGTCTGAAAATGCATCTGTGCTGCTTTAGAAGTTTTTGACTATGGTCAAACACGCATGCCATGGTTTATCTAGTAACACACCTATTAACATGACAATGTTGTTGAACTCACATATGATGATGCCCTGTGAACAAAAGTAAAGTAGTAGTGAATTAGTTGGTGTCTCTGCAGGTTCCTGTGTGGGTCGTTGTGGTGAGGTCTTCACCAGAGGTCAGCAGTGTACCTGTGACCTCAGCTGCGTGCAGCATAATGAGTGCTGCCCTGACTTTGAAGCTACGTGCACCACTGGTACGACAATCTAACAATACCCAAAAGATAAGTAATTGAACAGGCGCATTTTCAGCGATCTTTGTGTGTGTATATATGTGTGTGTGTGTATGTGTGTGTGTGTATGTGTAGGGTCCATTCGTACCATCAGCTGCTTCCTCCTCCTCCCTGCAGCAGGGGCAGGTGGACAGGTTTGCTCTGGTCATAGTGTGCGCTCTGTCTGATGTCTGATGTCTTTCAGCTCAGTCGTGTCAGGGTCGCTGCGGCGAGACATTCAGACGTGGTCGACCATGTGACTGCGATCTTCAGTGCAAAGACCACAAGACCTGTTGTCATGACTACCAGCTGTACTGCGGTGAGTCCCATCAGCTGCAACCAGAACAGTGCAGATATGGTTTTAACAACACATCCTAACAAATTCTGCAGAATCAAAGTGACTGGTGAAGTTATAAGAGGTGTGAAGGTGAACTGTTTCACCTGCAGGTCTCACCTCTCCGTCCACAGATACAAGTGCGTCTGCGTCAGGGTCAAACCCCGGGATTCTCCAACCACAGAGGGCCCCTGCCTCAGGTCAGATACCATCAACACCTGACTGACTAACTAACCAGCAGCACCGCTACTTTAGCTTTTATAGCAATATGTGGTGTACGACTTTCCTCTGAACACATTAAACCAGACCAGAACTTCAGCCCAGCTGACATGAGACATTTTCATTTTCTGTCTCATGTAATTGTAAATCAGAGAGCAGCTGGAAAAGGTCTGAGAGTGAGAGCGAGGAATGGTTCAGAGGTAAGTTTCCATGAGACCCAATCAGGAAATTCTTCACTACACACAACACTATTAATACTACCCCTGTATCTAGGACTGTCAGCAATTCCTTATATATTAACAACTATTTTGGGGCCCCAGATCAACAGGGGGCACCAACAGATCACTGCTGATTGTTTCTTAATATTTAGAATAAATAAAAGTGTCCCAAAACTGTAAGCTAAAAAAAAACAATGTGAAATTAAATTAACAATAATTTATGATATACAGTGTGAATGTTCTTTTATAGTAAGTGGCCCCTGTACACAGTAACCCTGGGGCTCAGTGTCTCGGTGCCCCAAGTGTACCGAGCCCGCTGACTGAATCATAACAACATATTTTATTTCAATATTCCTTTTTAGATTTATTATTTATATATTAAATCTAATATTTGTTATTTTTATATATTATTAATTCCAAAATACTCACCAGTGTTTAATCTCTTCTTCCTCCTGTAGATGTGAGTAACATCTCTGTCAGTCTGCTGCCGTTGTCCAGCCCTTCCTCTCACAGTGGAAATCCAGACTCCTCAGTACCAATAAGTGCTCTACCCAGCCACAGTGTCCCATCTCAGGGCAGCTGGGCCCCCGTAACCTCCTCTGGTCCCACTGGCTCTCTGGTGCCATCACCTGGGGATGTGGCTCATTATGGCTTCAGTCAAGGTTAATTAAAGGGACATCATTTCAATTTTATTATGCAATTGCTTTAATGCTGCTTTATTCCAGAAAATGAAAAGAAAAGAAAATCTGCTTTACCGTTTATGTCCAGGTGGAGCAGGCTTCAGGCCCAGACCCAGCACCATGCAGGACGTGGCCGAAGCCTTGGGACTCTCTGTGGTGGACTCTGAGGGACCAGGAGCGGGTAGGGAGAGTGCTCCTGTGGACATGTGTGACCCAGTCAGTATGTGGGTACATAATAAATTCATCAGCCTTTGGTGTGCTTGTGTGTGTCTGTGTGTGTGTAGGACTATTTGCTGATGTCGACTTGTGCAGTGATTCTCCCATCAATGGACTGACAGCTCTCAGCAATGGAACCATCCTGATTTTTAAAGGTCAGTAACAGTACTACAGACAGTATGTGTTGGACTGACAGTCTGTATTTCTTTAGGTTGTATTCGGGCTTCTCTGCGTTTAAACATTTACACAACATGAGGGTGTTTTTAGTTTTTTCTGTAGTTCAGTTCCTGTAGATCGTACCAATAGTTGCCCTTAGACAGATAATATGTAAATATTACTGCATGGTAAATCTATGTGTCGTTAGGGTTAGGGTTAGATTCCGTGGATAATGTATATGTCCTACATGTACGGCTACAGTTTGTGTGAACAGTACTGTATATGTAAATGTAGTGTAAAATGTGTGTGTATGCATTCATGTTCCAGGTGACCTCTTCTGGTCAGTGGACCCTGTCAGTCACATAGTAGGTCGTCCACAGAGCATCACAGATATTCTCGGTGTCCCTGCTCCCATTGACACCGTCTTCACCCGCTGCAACTGCCACAGGAACACCTATGTGATTAAGGTACATTTATTATTATAACAAGAATACTACTACTACCACTACTCCTACTACTACTACTACTAATGCAGCTGAAGCTGCTGCTGCTGCTGTTAAATTGATGGAGAGTACAACAATTACTGCTTTGACTTAGGCCTGCAACTATTATCAGTTACCTTAACAGTGAAACGTTCTAAATCATAATTGATGATTGAATTCATTGACTGGCTAAGAAATATAAGTATCAGAATTATTTCAAATGTACATATTATATATAATTATAATAATTATTTCAGCTCTGACTTATTATGACTTATTAACGCACAAAGCTGATAGGGAAAATTATTTGAAAAGTCTAAAACTAAACCTGAAAATGTTCCCAAAATAATTTTCCCATTTATTTTGTTAGATGGAGACTGAACATTTCATACCATCTATGGTATGTTACTTATCTTTCCCCTCACTCCTCCCACTCACCCCTCCAGGGAGACCAGTGCTGGCGTTTAGATGGGAACATGGTGGTGGAGCCGGGTTTCCCCAAGCCTCTGGCCTCTGAATTCCCAGGCGTGACAGGAATAATCAGTGCTGCATTGGCCGTACCAGCCACCAGGAGGAGACCTGAGACTGTGTTCTTCTTTAAGAGCGGTGAGGACAGACAGGCAGACACAGAGAGAGTGTGGATGCACGGACAGAGAGGCACAATGAAATCAGACTTAATAATAATCTTAATAATAAATTAATTATCTTAATAAATAAATAAATAATGTATACGTGCGTGTATATATACACATACATACATACATACATTCAAACAAACACACAGAACAGAATCTGTGTAAGTACAAAATTAAATAAAGTACAAACAAAAGGGAAGGCTATTCAGTCTATATACAGTACACATATGGCTTGTGTGACTAAGTTCTTTTTCCATGGCCCAGGAGACAGGATGCAGAGCTTCACCTTCCCACCATGCAGCACCAGACACTCAAGCTCCTTAAAGAAACTCTCGACTCGTCAGGCTGGTCAGTAAGCTCAGCTGCTCCTCATGCACCAGTGTTTTCTTCTTTCAGACAGCTAGAGATTTGGTAAATTATTTTTCCTTTTCCTCCGTCATCTTGAAGTTTCTGCAAGTGCAGAGATCAACATCAAAGTGTCTCTGAAGGGATTCCCCACCCCCGTCACCTCTGCCCTGTCTGTGTCCAGCCCTGCGAGGAGTGACACATCCTACCACTACGTCTTCTCTGGACGTAAGAACCTCCTTCAACAATGTCTGCACTCTCATCCGAGTGTCTCATGATTTCATGGGATGCTGTTTCAATTTCTGCCTCCAAGTCGGAAAACTTAAATGAAATTGTGCTGCTCTAGTTTTATTCTAAGGGAATCTCGTAGTTTGCCTGTTGTGTGTGAATAGTGTGAATGAAGGAGCTAAAATCCCACATTCTCATCTCCTCTGTAGCTCTCTTCTTCAGGGTCCACATATCTGGTGACCTGCCTGCACTGGCTAAACCTGACCGAGCTGCACCCCTTGCACCTCTACCCATCCGCAGCCCTGTGGCCATAGCAACCAACGTGGCCAACATGGCTAACCACCATGCAAACCCTATCTACCCAACCCACTCCATCAAATACTGGCTGCGCTGTCCTTAATAGGAACCTGAGGAGGAGATAGCAGGCCCACTCTGCTGTTCTCTGCTGCTGCGCAACTCATAACATTTAGCAATTGTGTCTACTGATTATTATTTACCTTAATTCTTAACACTGATATTCCCAGAGACACTTTCTGTAATCATTTTATGTCCATCTCCACATGCACTTTCCCACAGGCCTTAAGTCATCCAGCTGTGAGAAACTCAAACATTAAACACTCCACTGAATTGTCACAAGGACTGAACAACATAATTACAATGAGAACCAACTATTTTGTGATCTCCAGTGCTGGTGCAGAGGTGTCTTTTTCAAAATCCATCTCGACATCTTTATATTGAAGTTTTACCAACGAATGACAGTTTGGACCAGTTATCATTCCACTTATCGTTCAACTTTATTATTAAACAAGTGTGTTAACAGTACTGATAGAACAAATGGAGAAACAAAGTACAAGTAAAATTACAAAACAACTAAAACTCAGTGACAATAAGACCTTACGTATCAGATCACATACAGTACATACAAAGCTGTCATGTCTCTTGTCTGTTGATGTTTTTGATTTAGTATATGTCTCAACATTAACAAAAAAGGCTAATAGGCGTTTTCAGAGTTGCCGCTGACATCATCATTAGGCAATGCCCCCTCTACCCATGGCCCCTCCTCTTCCTCCTCGAGAGAAAGTCCCTGAGAACAGACAAACATGAGAAAGCAGTTTATAATATATGAAGAGCAATTTAAATCTTAAACTTAATATCAAAGTTTGTGGTATTATTCCCTTTATTTCTATAATGTTGCTTTCTGCTTGTTGCACTGTAATAAACATCATTATACTCTAACCTGACTGCAGTCTATTCTGTCACATTAGTACTAATGTTTTTTGCTGTGTAATATTTGCTGAGGCGTTCACAGTCCAGTCTTCCAGCACAATTTGACTGTCTTACCTCTACGGCTGGTTAACATTCTGACCTCCCTTCCTCCTCTGGTTCCTCTGCCTGCAAGGCTGCTGATCTGTTGTTGGTTGTTTACCACGCGCCGCTGAGTAACACTACTGGTGTCTAAGAACAAAAGATAAACAGGAGACATGAGAAGAAACAGGTAGGAGCAGATTTTCAGACATTACCAACAAAAACTAAGGTACCACCATGACAGATAGTAAATCTGAGAAGCAGGACTGGCTGAGCCAATCAGAAAGGAGTTGAAATGTATTGACACATCTCTATAGGTAGAGACTTGCTGCATGAACCTAAAAGGAGGCTGAAGAAATTCATAACAATACAGGGCTGTGCCTACATCACAGTGCACAGGTACTGCACGATACCATAATAAATTACCAGGGTCTTGGCTGGTAGATGGCAGTGATGCATCTTCACTCTGCTGTCCTGCTGGCCCCACATCTGTCTGACTCTCCAAAGAAGATTCAATACTGGGCCTGAAGAAAACACACAGACATGAGACTTTATACACAAAGAGGCTTTTTGGCTTACATTCAGATGGTTGTTTGACAGTAATACATCTTTTACTAGTTATCTACCTGACAATTAAGAAAAGCAATATGGGAGTTAATCTGAAAACCTACTCTTTCAATAATGAAACGAGAAAAATCACTTGTAAGACCACTCTGTGGAAGTCCCACTGATTTACTTGATGCATCTCAGGCCTGACTCAGTAGTAAGTTGCTCACCCCTCTCCTTCTTGCTCCACGAAGACTTCGTCTCCATCATCTGCAGCCGTAGCCATTCCTGTGGAGGCTGTGACCATCGGAACAGACTGGGAGGCCATGTTGTCACCACTGTCTGATGGCAGGGACTCAGTAAACACTGTCACTGACAGAGGGCAAGGGTCAGAGAATGTGAAGCAGCATAGTTAAATCAACAACTGTAATAATGTATACGTGTATATGTGAGCACTACCTGGTGCAGCCACTTGTAAAGGCGTGGTGGGGACACTCCGTCCTCCTCCGTCTTCATCATGAGCAGCCAGGAACAGAGGTGATTCATACATTCCCAAACCTACATCAAAGCAGCAATTTTATATACAGGATTAATTGTTACAACAACTAATTTACTCACACACCAAAGAGTACTGGGATTAGATCAGGTGATATTCCGTGCGTGTGTGTGTGTGTGTGTGCGCGCGATACCTCCTTGAGAAGCCAGCTGTCCCAGGTCAGAGTGCGACGCCGACGTTTGTTGTAGCAGGTCCTCTGGAGGTCCAAATCTAAACCTGGTGGACAAACCTGCTACCTGAGGAGAACTAAGAACAGAGACACGAGGCTCTGATAAAGCAACTACCCAAAATTAATTTTCACATTCGATATAGCTGTTCTTTGTCAAGTGAAATAAGCATTAATAAAAGTAAATAATGGTAAAAGTTATTTTGAAATGCTGAACTATTAAAATTATTCTGCAGTTGTAAACCTATTGTGCAATATATGCTGAAAAAGCACAAGTTTTTCCTAGCTGTTGTCTAATGTACACAAACATATTTACAGATTTCCGTGTGAAAACTGTCAACAGAACCATTCCATGGTGAAATGGGAACCATGTGAATATAGCCCTGTTCTTTTTCTGAGCCCAAGGACATCACTTACTGTATAGCTTCAGCGAAGCCATCAGTGCGGTGAGGGACCACCAGAGTAGGAGTGCTGGGAACCATCCTGTCATCATCATCAAAGAAATGTTGCTGCAACACATTAAACCAGAAGTCTCAGCTGTAACGTTTACCTTGTACAATAAGAACAGCACCATAAAGAAAATGTATTTCAGTTTCTGAATACACACTTGATCTCTTACCGTACTGCCTACACCAGGGGTTAGTTGAAGTCCGCGTCCGACTGAGGCTCTCCGCAGCTGAGAGGTCTGTCTCTGATGAATAAACACACATCATCACGGTCACTGAATTGAAATTTCGTGCTCACTAATTGCTGTTTTTTACTAACACTCTCCAGTTGGTCGATTAACATTACCATGTATGACAAGACATTTGTTACATTAAGTTGATAATGGAGAACTCCCCTCCAAGTTCACTAACGAGAAAGACAAAGAGCGAGAGATTGTTTGTACCTGCATGTGTGGGGGTCCCAGCTCTGGTGCTGGAGGTTGAATATAAAGCCTTGGTGGGAGGGAGTGTGTGGGCCTACGGGGATGGGGCAGGCGGGGTGTGAGGGAGGAGGAGGGGGAGGGTGCGGTGGAGGTGGCTTGCGGCAGTTGTACAAATTCTCTGGTCGGGTCAGACGTGGCACTACTGCTGCCTTCACCTGAAAACATAAGGCTCAAATGAGCTTATTTCAAAATTAATGACCTATTAAAAGAGTGCGCAAAGTGCCGGTGATGCCTACTGCTATGTGGCAGCTCAGAGGCATGCTGGGACTCTGAAGACGCTGTGCACACATCCTCCTCAGTGTTTGCAGCTTCTGATGGATCCATCTCCTCGGCCTCATCTTCGGCATCCCTGCTCTTCTCATTACTCTCATCTCCTCCCCTCATTTCACTGTCACCACCATCATGTTCATCTTCGTCATCGTCCTCTTCCTCCTGATACTGAGGTAGACACAGTGAGCTTGGTTATTCACTTAAGATAGTAGACAACAGCTGAAAACATGATGGTAAGTTAGTAAAGAAAGCCACACCTCTACTGCGTCCTCCTCTTCTTCCTCATCACCTTCAGTCTCCCTTTTCTCCTTCCCCTCTTTGCTCTCACAGCTCTCGCTGTCTGTGTCGATCACAATGACATCCCGCTTTACAGCAGAGTGCTGAGAGGACAGCTCATAAGAGGGGACTGACTGGGATACATCTCCCTCAATGTCCTCATCGTCTTCATTTAAAACGGGAAACCCCTCCTCTGGAAGCTCCTACACCATAAGTATTCACCCGTTATTGTATACTTTTAAATGTTTTGTTTTTTTAAAATTAGCTTAGTTGTTCAACCTCTAAGATGTGGCTTTTTATTAACGGCTAACCTGACTGTCATCTGGTGAATCCTGCCGTTCCCCTTCATCCCTCAGATCTCCTTCCATCTCCTCCTCCTCATCACCCTCAGCCTGAAGAAGAAAGACAGAAAGAAAGAAAGAAAGACAGAAAGAAAGAAAGGAAGACAGAAAGACAGAAAGACAGAAAGAAAGAAAGAAAGAAAGAAAGAAAGAAAGAAAGAAAGAAAGAAAGAAAGAAAGAAAGCTTTGTCATTGGCACAGTACACATACAATACACTATACACTATGAAATTTGGTCTCTGCTTGTAACCCATCACACACTGGGGCCAGCACTTCATCAAGGAGGTATGTGTAAGCATTATATCCCACAAACCACAGGCACAGTTTATTACTTGGTTAATACAATGTCTGTAGTAAAGAATTGTGGTGGCAGAAGTGGGGTGCATTTGCAGCAAGGACTGGGATGAATGCAGTCACTGAAGGGTCACTGAAGGAAACTTTCTCCAGAGTGAACTGAGACTGGAGCAGTGGTTTATCTTTCACCATGATAATGGGGCACGCACAGCGTGGACAACACTTAGCTTCATCAACTTCTTTAATATTGTCATCACCATCATTAGATGCAAATACTAAAAAAAACATTAATTGTCCCATATTACTCTGGTAATCTGGTAAATCCCCCAAGAGATGTGCTGCTGGTGGACACCACAGGGGAAAGCCAGGTTAATTTAATACATGGATGATTATGTAGTCAGTCTTCACTAGAACAATAATTAAGGATATAATAACCATGATTGCAGGAAGATATTTAGACAGCCATTTTTAAGTTTACTTTCTGTGCTTGGGTTTACCTGCAGTGCAATTGTTGGCTTTAGTCGTATTTTTTTCATGGTTGGTGGCGTGTGGGAACTCTCTGGTCTACTCTCCTCTTCTTCCTCCTCCTCATCTTCTCTGGTTCGCTTTGAACCTGAATTTGAGACACACACACACACACATACACTCCCATCAGAGCCTTCAGTGTTTATGTTTGTCATTAATGAGTGATATGCCAAATGTTTTATTTTTACTATTTAAAATGCAGTTTATTATTATTACTATTATTATTATTAATGCCAGTAGATTTGGACATGTCCTGCCAACCTGGTCCAATCAGAGCAGAGGATGTGGAGGGTCGCTCGGGGTCCATGCTGGATCCTGCATCCTGATTGGTTGCCTGCTGCTGAGTGGGCTGGACAAAAGCTGTGGCTTGTGTGTTCGTAGGCTGACTCATGGAGGTGGCTGCACTCACCAGACTAGAGCTGGTGGAGTGTACAGAGGCTCCTGTGCCAATATGAACTACAGGATAACACTATGTTACACACATCATTAAACTGCTGTTATTGTTTTCTTTGTGAATGTGTATTTTGTCTTGTTCTGTACTCTGCACTTTGACTATGGTTGAAAAGTTCTCTTCATACAGAGGAACCAGTAACCTCTTCAAAGTAAAGCTTAAAACAATCTACCGTTAAGTCATAACTACTGCTCTCACCCTCTTGGCTGTCGGTCTGTGTGGTTGGCATGACAGTAGCAGTAGGTGTTGGAATGGGGACAGTTGCTGGTGTAACCATAGGCCGGATGCTGGCACGGGGTGTGGCCTTACTTCCAGAGCAGGAACTCGACTTGTTGCTTGGAGATGGGGTACTTGGGGTTGGGCGGATGTTAGCAGTGGGAGGCTCAGACAGGCTGGACCTGGTGCATAAAAAGGGAAGTTTAATAGGGTCATATATTTCAAGCTGACCGTTTTCCTGCAAAATATGTTTCTTTGTTTCTGATTACATCCTCAAAAATGAAATCTGACAAGCCTCCATGAAAAAGTCCATTTATAATGTATGTTGATCTCCAGTAGTTACCCTCCCCTGTCCTGGGCTGGACTCTTCAAAGATATCTGTCTCTGGTCTGCAGATCTGGGTTGATCAACCACCTAAGGACAGAATTGCAAAATTGTGATTAAATCACTGCTAAACACCAATGAGTGATCCAACACTCATTACAAAAAAAAAAAAAACATTGCAATTTAGACAATAATGTCATACCCTAAAAGGATGGGAAATATTTTTATCATTCTACGAGCAACATACAACAAAACATAAAACCATCTGGTCTATTTTGTTGAGGACGTTATTGATCAGGGGCATCAAATTAGACCTTCATGTTTGTCATGTACCTTAGGGCCACTCTGGTCCTGTGGCTCCTCTCTGGGGTCAGAGTGTGTGTGTGTCTCCCTCAGTTCTCTAAGCTCTCTGTCCAGGCGAAGAAGTCGACCTTCGTACTGAGATTTGAGGGCATTCATTCTCACCTCAAGCTCATCCTTACTCTGTTTCAGTTCCTCTGTCTCCTTACTTAGTTGCTCTTTAGCATCTGTAGGTAACACATATTATAATTACTTTTGGACTCATATAAAAACAAGCTTCACTGTTTTACTTATCAGAATGTGTGTGTGTATGTTTGTATAAGTGCAGGTGAGACTGACTAATAAGTTGGTTGATTTTGGTCTTAGCTCCCATGATGACCTTCTTGGTCTTTTCCTCTTTATCAGCCATCTGTTGTTTTAGCTGCTCCTCTCTGCTCTTGCTCTCAAACAACTGGAGAGAAAACCGAACAGCAGTATTATTATTAAAGTGCACTTAAAGTGATGCACAACATTATTAGCCTAAATTACAACAAAAAATACTGACGACACACAGTACGCCACCTTCATCTGGTAGCAGAAAAGTGTGTGTGAGATAGAGGTATTTATAAAATGATTTGATAGAAGCAGGAGGCATTAGTACCTCCTGTCTGAGTTTAGCGACTTCCTCTGGTACTGTCTGGTTAGTGTCATTAGCAGCGTTAGCATCACTGGGCTGGGAATTCTTGGCCTGCACAGGCTGGCTTGCTTCCTTGGCCTGGTTAGCATCAGTTAGCTGCTCCTGCAGACGCTTGATGTCTGCTTCCCGCTCGACAGCCATCTGACAGAGGCATAATTAATCACAATCAATCATGATTATACATCATTCCATCCGCAATAAATACTGGGTTAAGTGTTTCCCAACCTTCTGCAGGGTGTCCAGCTGTGCCTGGAGCTCAGTCACCTGTCAGGTGGTTAAGTAGACACCACTAAGTTTCAGCACTGCATTAAAGAAATCTCAAGTTTTCAATTTGTTTTAATACCAACATTTCTAAAAGTAAACATCCCAAGGCACACACAAACACGCTCATAATATCATGAATAAAATAGTTTGAAAGCTCAAAATATGTTATATATGTTATTACAGAAATTAAAAGGCACTCACCTTTCCCTCCGCTTGGCTCAGAGTGTTCTTGAGATTGTCGACTTCTTGGTTTTGACTGTGTTGACTAGTTTGGTGAGTCTGTTGTAGTTCTTTTAATGCCTCCTTTGTCTGCTGGAGCTCCCTTTGAATTTGCTGATTCTGGTTCTGACGGGCCTGAATCTGAGATTGAGCTGATTTCAACTGGTTTTGCACCTGTAATTTTAAATGTATGCCTGGTCAGTAGATTGTATTCGTCAGGTTAATTAGTTTGGAGTCTGGAGTCACACACAATCATGTCAGTAATGATCAACATTAAAAACAACTTAAATGTCAAATGTGAATCCAGCAAGGCAGAGTCACAACATAATTTGTTTCTACCTGCTGATGAAGCGTCTTGGCTTGTTGAAGCTCTTTCTGACTCTGGGTCTGCTGGTTCTGATTTTGCTGCAGCTGAGCTTGGGTCTGGGATAACTGAGACTGAAGCTATAACAACAAAGATGTGTAAAAAAGCTTTCCAAAGTTTGTCCCCATTAAGTGATTACACAAGGAGACCTACCTAACTTTAATGTATGCTGATGTCTTTGTTTTTCTGTTTCTAAGTAACAACTTTTACAATATGTGACCGCGCCCATGAGAACCCGGCTAAAGTCGCAAAGACGCTCTGCGATAAAGACCGTCTTGTTTTCGCTAGAAAATTCCGGAAGTTTGATTCATTTGCGCTGCTTTTTTTTTAAAGGTCTCTGGGATTATTTTATGTGCACAAACAACTGTTAACTTGTGTGTGATTTGGTTTAGGTACTTCTTTTCTATCATTAGAAGGTGCATACAAACTTTGCGATCAATGCGCATCTGCTACGATAATGTTTCTTTAAGAGAGGAGGCAACAACTTCCGACTTTAGCCGGTGCCACTTTCTGTCTGGTTTGACTGTTCATAGCATACACATGAGGGAAAAATACTTTGATTTCGAGTGAGACACACGTCTTGTAAAGATATCCAGCCTTTTGTTTTGCCATTTCATCTTTGATTTCTTTCAGTCAGATTTTTTTTATAATCTGACATGACGGCGTCAAGAAAGGAGCAGAAGGTAGCCGATGCATCAGTGTTGAAAGTATTTTGAGTTCCAAATCTTTACATTGGAATTTCTCAAAAGTCAGTTTTTCTAAGCCCGTATGCAGCAGAATCTTTTCTATGGCCTTACTCTGTCAATTTTAAAGATATCAAATCTTCAGAATATGTTCTTTACATTATGTAGAAGTGTTTTTTGCATAAAGTTGAGATACACCAAAAAATGACTATAGCTGGGTTATTATAGGCAGGGTCACATATTGTCATTATCCACCTAACTTCTGTATTCACCACAGACAACACAACCTGGTGAAATCAAAGACTTATTCAGATTCAGTACCTGTGTCAGTTGGCTTTGACTCTGTGCCATCTGGTTTTGGACCTCCTGGAGCTTT
Organism: Trinectes maculatus; assembly: GCA_016785345.1. Taxonomy (NCBI): domain Eukaryota; kingdom Metazoa; phylum Chordata; class Actinopteri; order Pleuronectiformes; family Achiridae; genus Trinectes; species Trinectes maculatus. The sequence goes on from JAFBJQ010003377.1 coordinate 152,884, forward strand.
TCCTTGTTCTTTTGGAATTCCTTCTGGGTCTCCTCCAAATCTTTTTGGGTGTTCTGGGTCTAAATGAAAAGTAAAAGTATGATAATCCCTGGTTTAAAGCAATACAAAAATGTGTGTATGCAAAATACTACATTGCATGGTGAGATTACTGATCTACTTGTTTTTTAAAGTTTGTTTGCAAAATCAAGGTTTTACAGTCATCAGCACGGTGACGCTGCTGCAACTTCACCTTATCGATTAAATTAATCTCATGCTTTTACTTTGTAGGCACATATAAAGTGCTTGCCGATGATGCCAATCAGGAGCAGTGGCCCCTGAAAATGTTTTTGTTACAATCTGAATTTATTCTAAAACTATCAAAATTACCAAGCGGGTCAGATGTTATTGCTGGTGGGACAGTTTTGACCAGTTATGCTTACCTCTTCCTGTTTTTTCAGCACCTCATCTTTCAGGGTTTTGAGCTCTTCTCTGGCCTTATTTAGCTCCTCCCGGGCTTTAGTCAGCTCTTGCTGCAACTCCTGGCTCGGAGCTGTCTCATTTCCCCCTTCAGCTGCTGTTTCTGCAACAAGCTGTGACACAGACATACATTTCATACTGCATCTGAAATTTAGTAGCCAAATTCAGCCTAAAACCAAACCACAGCCCTACCTTTTCATGCTGAACTTTGAGTTCCTCATATTGGGTCTTGTACCTTCGTCCTATCTTCTTGACCTGGGTGATAGTCCTGTTCTTCTCCAGAATGTCGTTGTTTTTTGTTTGCAGTTCTTTTTTCAAAGTTTCTTTCTCTGACGTCAGCTGGTTCACCGACTCTCTGAGACCTTGCAGCTGAGACTGAGCCGAATTACTGCTGGCACTGGTTCTGTTCAACACATTGTGTAAAAATGACCCTCACATGATAGCAAATTTCCACAAACCTCCTCATGTCAGTCTAATGCCTGAAATGTGTTAACAAGTCATCATGCTTGATTATATGTCACTACAACTCATTTAATTGAGAATAGATAAAATTCAGGTGTTTTTCTTATTTCAAAACTCTGACAGATCTGTCATAGATCACCCCGAGACATCCATGCAGGCCTGACCCAGTACACAGGTAACAAAAATAGGACTGCACAACTCCACAGCAACGCTGGTGAAGGTGTTTCACCTGGCCAGCTCAGTCTTCAGCTTGGCTGTCTCTTCAGCTAGCTGTGTGATACGCCTCTGCTGAGCCTCTCTCTCAGTGGTTAGTTTCTGTCTCTCCTCCACAGCTCCATTTTTCTGTTGGCTCACCATCTGCTGAGGGACAAACAAGTCAAATTTTACTAATGCAGTAAAATTGGATAGTGAGAAAATGGAAAACAAGAGGTGTTTTCCGGCTGTCAAAAATTTAGATCAACTCAAATAATAATGGAGCATATAAAAAAGCAGTTCCCACACACACACAAACACAAGTTACCTGTGTTTTGGCCTTCCAATGTTTGAGGTCTTCCTCCAGAAGCCTTTTATCAGCCTGCAAGGAGGCATTTTTTTCTGACATCACAGACATAGAATGATGCAGTGGGCTGATGTCTGACTGGAGCTTTGTCACCTGAGAGACAGAAATAACAGAGGTGGTGTGGTGTAAATAACAAACGCTTCTTGGCCCTGTTTCAGAAAGCAGGTTTAGTGAAAACTCTGAGTTAGTTGACTCAGAGTTAGGGGAAACTCTGGGTTTTCGGTTTCACAAAGCCGGTTCAGCTCAACTCTGAGTCAGTTACCATGGCAACATACTCTGTGAACCTAACCTGCTCGCTGGCAGGTTTTCTCCAACTAACCCCAAGTTTGTCCTCTTTATCTGAGCCTGTGGGTAAACCGAAAGGCATGGCAGACATGACGTGTCCTTTTTTGGAAGACCTGATTGATATCGAAGCACAAATACAGCGCAGGAATCTCCGTCGGGAGAGGATCATCAGACCGCAATTAGACGCTTTATCATTTCCACGTGAATATTTATCTGAACACAACCGTTTTCAGCACTGTCAATCATTTATCTCAACAACATTCTCAGCCGTCACATCAGCACATTCTTTGTATCGCACTTTGTATTTTTGCAAATGGCAGCACAAACTGAAGCGCAAACATTGATTAGAATTTAAATGTATCAGCTCCGCTGCCGCGACGGAGCGCAGACGCAACGCACGCGCATCTGGTGGGATGTCGGGGTTATGGTGGGGGGTTGGGGCGGGGGTCAAAGAGGGAGATGAAGCTTTAAGCAGCTGCATCAGCAGAATTAAACCAAGATTCATAACTTTTCAATCGGACCATTCATTAGTCTGTGTAGCGATGCACTCACATCTTCACATCAAAAGCGATTTTACGATTCAAATAGACAATAGTAAATAGTGACAGTGTTGGGCCAGCTGAAATACTGACATACTGAATGCAGCCACTGCTGTTCAGGACAGGCTAAGCAAACATAGCCAACCTGTTTGTACTGTATTATTATATTTCATCTTCAGTTGCTGCTAAGTACGTTTTGTACCTGTTGGACAACACCTTTGTTCACAAACACAAAAATAGAATATAACTGTTGAACATTGAACTTTTGTTTAATTAATTCAATCTTGCCCTTATCTGCCATACCACCTCCTTTGCAGCAGCGACTGTGTTGCACTTTTCTAAAATATGTGTTCATAATCGGTGTAGCAATGCATAAGAACGTCCTACTCCACCTGGAAGAAATAGGACGTGCAGGGTTTGTTTTCACGTGTTGCCGTGGTGAATCATGTTATCTTTGTTCCATTATCTCCGCGTGCACGAGCTTAACTCAGAGTCAAATCAACTCCGAGTTGACTGAACTAACTCTTATCCCCTGTTCTGACTCCGAAAACTCTGAGTTGGACAGCTCAGGGTTAGTCAACCCTGAGTTTAGATTTTAACACAGAGTTGGTTAACCCTCCTTTCTGAAACAGGGCCCTTGTCTATTCACTCAATATCATGCTTTCACTGTCTAATATACAGTTCAAAAGATGAGAAAAACAAACCAAAAACATTATTTAACTAACTTTTAAGCATCTCAAAATGTTTTTCTATGGAACAATTTTTTAACAGCTAAATGTCTTCTTTCTCATCCTCTTTTCTGATAGCAAACATAACTGCATCACAGTCAACATATGTCGAAGAGAACAGTTGGTGACGAGTGATAAACTCTCCATTTGAGCAAGGTAATAACAACACGTCAAAGCTATGAAGGACAAAATGTTGTTCTGTTTTTTTAAAGCTGTATAAATGACTGATCTTAGCTTTTGTACCTTTAACATGGAAAATGCTAAAATATTTGGGGTATTTGGAGTGCTTACAGACTTTGTAAAGCTGAAAAAAATCAATCACTGTCAATGTGTTTTACACTGGATTGGTCAGAAAACATTCATTCAGACTTGTCTCCTAATCCTACATCACAAGCTGGTGGCATGTTACATCCATAACATGCCACCAGCTTAAATTTCTACAACCTCTCTCAATAAATAGCCAAGTCAGCATTATGAAGCAATGCACTGCAATGCACACAAGCTGATCTGTTTCTGACTGCACAGATCATGCATATCTCTCTACATCTAAGTCAAGACATTTGGTAACAACAGCAGACAGCGATAAGGACACTGGACAAATCATGACATAAAACCCTCAGATCTTACCTTAGCCTGCACTTGTTGCAGCTCCTGCTGCAATTTATCTCTGTCCACTTTGAGCATCCTGTTGTCTTCTTGAAGAGCATTGATACTTCCTATTTTCTTCAGTTGTTCCTCCTGCTGTATCAGAGTCTTAGCTGTTACCTGAGAGACGGATAGACAGAAAAAATTTGATCTCTCATGCCATAAAAAGGAAAAAGCTTCAGTCCACAAGCCAAAAGACAAGATCTTCAGCTATATGTTGTGACAGCCCTCTCAGATTATAATGTAACTGAGGCGTTTCATTTGACACCTCAAAGTCTCCTTAATACATTATTTTCCTGCATTCTCTTCTTTCACCACCTACCTGCATTTTTTCCCTCTCAGCATTCAGAGCTTCCTGTAGCTCCTTTATCGCTCTGTCTTGGTGTTCCACTCTCTGTTTATAACGAAGAGCTTCTCCCTCTGACACCTCACATCGTGCCAACGCAATCTGTTTCTCCTGCCGCACAAACCTGCACAACAAGCACACATTAAACTCAATCAACACCCAGAAATTATGTTGATGAATAGAGGATGTACTTATGTAAAATAACACTATACTTTGATATGTTTTATAATTAATAATAATAATAATAATAATTCGTTTTATTTATAGGTGCCTTTCTGGCATTCAAGGGAACCTACAGCAAGAAAACTACATTTAAAAGGAGCAACAGCAAATAAATAAGTTACACAAAAATAAGTTAAAAATTGACAAGTAACAAAAGCAGCAAATAAATAAGTACACAGATAACAGGTTAAAATTGACAGAAAATAAAATCACAAAAAATAGTCTGTTCTGAACAGGTGGGTTTTGGATGATGAAAAGTGCTAGGGAGTTGATATTTCTGAGTTCGAGGGGCAATGAGTTCCAGAGGCAGTGTGCCGAGCGACTAAAGGTTCTGCTCCCCATGGTGGTGAGACAGGTGGAAGGGATAGCTAGAAGGGGAGCGGACGATGATCTGAGGGTGCGAGATGGAGTGACAACATGGAGAAGGGAAGACAGGTATGGCGGAGCCAGATTGTGGATGGCTTTAAAAGTAAACAGGATGATTTTGAATTCAATGCGGAATTTGACAGGAAGCCAGTGAAGCTGCTGTAGGACAGGGATGAAATGCCTAGTTATAATACAGGCAGCTGAATTCTGGACCAGTTGGAGCTTATGGAGAGACTTGTGGGTGAGACCAAAGGGAATTGCAATAGTCAATGTGGGAGGTGATGAGGCTGTGAATAAGGATAGCAGTGATGTGGGGAGGGAATGTTATGTTAAAAACAATCAGAGCCTTTCACGGGTATGAAAATACACACAGTCACCTATAATGTAACAGTATTACCTGAGTATTTCCAGGATCTGTTCATTAGTCTTTCCTTCCTCACTGAATGACAGGTCAAGTTGCTGTTGCTGTTGCTGCTGCTGATGACTTCTCGCAGCCATTTCATCCATCTGCTGGTGCAAAAGAGCATTTTGCTTCCCCAGCTCCTCGCAGCGACCACTTTGATGAGAAAGGGTCTCCTGAAAGAGAGTTCAAATCATGGCCAATTAGAAACACAATCCTCCAGTTGATTTAGTTTTTACATGACAAAAACGTGCTTCAATAAAGAATAAATAACAAAAAACAATTACATGCAATTTAATACATGTGGGACTTTTAAGATAATAAAAAACAGGACTTCAAAGTAAATACAATCATATATTTATGATGTGGTTGAAATCCTGTATTACAGGATCCAGAACTTATTCTTACAGAACTTATTCTAAATTTAACTTTTTCTGTGCCTGCCTTCCTTCCTGGATTAGTAGTCCTACCTTTAGCTGTCTCTCCAGTGTGCTCCAAGCAGCAGTTTTCTCCTGCAGGAGCAGCAAGGTCTTTTTTTGTTGCTCCTCTAACTCCCTCTTCTGTTCCATGTCTTGTTGGATTTTTTTCTTAAGCTCCTGCAGAGCTTCCACATCAGCAGCATGAAGCATGAGCTCCCTCTCATACTTAGCTTGTGCCTCTCCAGCAATTTTAGTCTGAAAGGAGGGAGTCAAAAGAGAGTTCAGTAAATGTAAGAGTGTAAGAGTGACAGAGTGTCAAATGCAAACAAAATAAAACTACAATAAAGAAATTATTAAAAGGGACGGGGATTTTCTTACTTATTTAACACTACCTTGTCAATAGTAATGTTCTGAACATCAAAAACACATGAGACATGCAACTGAGAGTGTGCATTCGCAAACCTGCAGCAGACTGTCGTTTGTGGCCCTCTGCTCCTGATTGAGAGAAGCAGCTGCTCTCTCTAGTGCCTCCTGCTGCTCTGTCTGACTGGCCTTCAGACTGCGCTGCAGCTCACACACCTGGACAGAGGAGGGATGAAATGAAATAATCACAGTACAGATGTTCTGATTAACTATTTTTTGGCCCTAATCCCAATCAGAGTCATTTAATATTGAGTACCTGTCGAGACTGAGACCCAATCTGATGCTTGTACTTTCTTAAAAAGTACAATTGTGCAGTGCACACTTTAAGTACATACATTTATGAAAATGAATCCATTGTAAATGCTTGACAGTTTTTCAAGTTTTTCATTTATTTATTTTTGTATGGAATTTATAACAAAATGAATGCATTGTGGAGGGGGTAAGGTGTGTAATAGCTCCAAAAGCTCTAAAAAGGTAAAAACCAGTATTCTCTACCACAGCTGGTCATTTAGTGACCATTTCACTTCGATCTTTGATATGTCACACTTGTCAGCAAATTGTTACTTACTGACACATCCAGCAATTACGCATCAATATTAGCATGCATATGAAGGCTTGTGTCTGGCCACCCAAAGTTAGTAATTTTCATTCTATTAGCAGCAAAATGCTCCACTATTGGCCCCAGCTCAAGATGTGATTGGACACAACAATAAGTGGAGCAAATTCTGGCAATAATTCCATGCGTGATGAATATCAGATTTCAGATGTAATTTGATACTTTCTAATAAAACTATTAATTATAAGTGCTTTAAGTTATGTAGTGTCCAAAAATATTTATTTTAGAATGTCTACAGCATAACCTTTGTCCACAAATATTCATATACAGTGATCCCTCACTATTACACGGTTCACCTTTCGCGGCTTCGCTGTTTCACGGATTTTTTTAGTGCCGTTTGTTATGCTTTTTTTTTTTACAGTATATGCACGCGCGTTGTGCTCTGTGTGGAAAAGGCTGTGCTCGGGACGGAGACGCTGGCCCTTTAAAGGGCGG
>JAFBJQ010003377.1:160300-209329 GCA_016785345.1 Trinectes maculatus
TATTTTTATTTCTTAAACAAATGCTTGGGCCTGTAAAAAGGTTTTGTTCCTTGCTTTCAATGTTTTATGGAGTATTTCATTGTATAATAACTGTAAAAAAATAAAGGTTTCTACTTCACGGATTTCGCCTATCGCGGGTTCTTTTTGGAACGTAACCCCCGTGATAAACGAGGGATCACGGTATACATCTGTGAGCACCCAGGCTTACTTGTTTCTCCACTGCCTCCACAGCCTTCCTCCTCTCCTCCTGCTCCAGTTGCTTCATTTTCTCCACCTCAACAATCCTCTTCTCCAGATGCTTCTGCACTTCCTCTGACTCCTTCAGTCGGATTTCCAGGGGAGAGCGAGCCTGATGAGATAAATAAAATCAGTTTACACAGGGTGTCTGCAAATTGAACTCTAATGCTTTCTAAAGTTACTTTTAATATATGAAAAAAATAAAACAGCACTGTTTTCTGCACAAAGAGAATTCATTTGAAGGGCTGGTTAATTTTTTTTATCTATCAAATTATTTCCTCTTAGCATATCTTTTGACACACTGTTGATCATCACATGCAGTTTCTGGAACAGACTATGGAGTGACTATGGAAGAGACTATGGACTGATTTTAGTCATATACAACCTTTATCAAAATATAATTTAAATATCACAATTAAAAGGTATTTTGAGACATTTTACAATTTACAGTTAGTTATAGACTTTTTAAGAATCACAGATACAATGTGTTGCATAATGTATATAATAGCAGCAAAAAGTAGATGGATGTGAAGAACAATCATACCTCTTTTTCTTTCTTTAGACTGTCCTCCAGAGTCAGTACCACAGCTCTGTATTGCTCCACAGTAGCATTAGCATTTTTCAGCTGCTCTGCTAGTTCAGTGTTCTGTTCCTCAGTGGTACGCAGAAGACCTTGAACCTTTGCCAGCTCCTGCTCAGACGGGCTGGGCTGCTGGCAGGCTGCTGGTGTTTGAGGGCGCGCTAAAGGTATGCATGGAAAAATAAAAACAGTTATTAAACACTCACAGTCACATTGACAATGCTAATGATGAGTTGTTTAACGGTTTTAGAACCTGTTCTAGTGGAACACAATCCTATATTTTGTAGCGGCACTGTTTACCTCTCAAAGGGGCTTTGAGTGGTGTAGCTCTGGTAGCTGGGTTGGAGGTGTTACTTGTGCTGGTAACTGCCTCAGATGATGAAACAGAAGCCAACTGGGCTTTAAGTGCTGCCGCCTGCTGTTCAGAATTTCGCAACAACTCCATTGTCTTCTGCTGCAAAACATTTTGGGTCTCTAATTGTTTTTTCGCTTCTAACAGCTGAGCCTATAGAGGAGATAGAGATAAAAACAAGAAAAAGATGTGTGCCAGATAGACTACATGCAGTGCACATCAACTCTTTTTAGTCATATATACGAATCATTATTAAACATATATACTCAACATACATCCATAGTTCTTCCGAGGGTATGTCTCTGTGCTACTTCCTGGTCCATTCTGGTCTTCATGGAAGCCAGCTCTGCTTCCAGATGCTCTATCTTGTTGTTCAGTCGCTGGCGAGTCTCTGTCTCTGCACGCTCCATAGTCAGCTGGAGAAATATACCAGAGGAGGCAAAATGCAGGAAATCACTGGATAAAGTGCCTAAAAGGCTGATCTGCTCTTTTAACATTAAACTGCATAGAACTGACCCACTATCTAAAATGAAGCATTGTGGATGCCATACTTTTAATCAAATTATCCAATGTTGTGTTGATTTCTTTCCCAGGAAAGAATAATTATTGATATTACTCAAATGTTAATGAGTTGAAGCAGGATTCTGGCTTGTAATTGAACATCATATTTGAGGAGTGAGAAAACTGAAATAGTTCATTTATGCAATATGGCCCATATAACTGTATAGGTACCTGTATGGTCTTGAGGTTGGTGAGCAGCAGGTTCTGGTTACGTTGCTCAGCCAGTATGGCTTCCTTCTCCCCAGTCAGTCGACTCTCTACTTGCCTTAACATGTCTCTCTCTTTGGTCAGGTTCTCCACACGCACCTATAAAAAACAGACAGGAGTTATGAAAGGATATTTAAAGAAATACTTGTAGGTTTTTTTATGCCATGGTATAAATAATACAGTATGTATACTAAGCCTGAATAGTAGGGGCAAAATCTCAATTACTAATTTAAAACAACATGAGATGCCAGGGAGCTGATTTTTTAGTCTAATCATTTAACTAGTTTGTTTTACAGAGTGGTAAATGTGCAGGTCTAATTACCACTTAACCAACAGTCTGTATTGGTCAGTGTCTTACAGGATAACTTACTAAAATCTTGTGGTTGGAAATGAAACATGTATACCTAACATCCTCAGTCTGAGTCAGTCATTAATTGCATGTCTAGATGTAAATCCTTGTGCAGTGCCTACTGTGTCTCTCACCTCTTCCAGTGCCAGTTTTTCATTAGCCTGTTGCAGGTCCTGAGTCATTGTGTATATGATGTGCTCGTGCTGTTGGGACGTAGAAGTCAATTTCTGGTTTCTGTCCTGAAGGACAGAAATCTCTCTGCGGTAGGCAGATACATTCTCCTGGAGTATCTCATATCTGACATACAGAAAACACACACAGTATAATATTACCTTCATGTACTGAAATACAAGGCAGCTGAAGCACCACCACAGTAACCTAAAATGTAGTATCATTTTTATTGTGTCTATTTAGAGATATTGGAACAACAATTAGAATGACAAAACGTTCCTGAAAAACAAAACAAATGAAACATTATCAATTAAATGAGGATCAGTCACATTATCATACTGTTGCGTTAACACACCTCTTGTTGCTGAACTCCAGTTGTGAAGTCAGCTTGGCATGGCTGGAGTGGAGTTCAGTTATCTGTCTCTGCAGCCTGTCGTTTGTTTCATTCAACATCCTATCATTTTCTGCCTTCTCCTTTTTATAGAGACTGAAAGAATCATTGAGCTGGAAGTGCACAGATAAACCTTCAATCAGAACAGCAAATGAGTTTTAACATATATCTTGTCAAACAAATGAGAAGAGGAGAAATGCAGTTTAGGGACTATGTGTCTATGAATGTACCTGTTTTAAAGCAGCTTTAGCCTGAGCAGTTTGTGCTGACTCTGTAACAACAGCTCTTTCTGGAGTAGATCGAGTACCTGGGACTGATGGACGAACAGTTGGAGGGTGGGATGAGGAGTCTAGACCTAAAGAACACACATAAAAACACTGCTTCACTCTGTAAAGCTAGCCTAACTGTTCAGCATGTAAACTAGTCTTTCTGTGTCACCTTGAGTAGGCAGGCTGAAGCCCGTGCTCTGTGTCAACAGGGCTTTGTACATGTCTCTCTGTCTGGCGTTGGAGTCAGCCAGCTGTTTCTGCTGGTTCCTCTGCTCTCTCAGCTGCTCCACCTCCTTCTGAAGTTTATCCACACTGGCCTCTAACTCTGATATGCTGCAGAGAGACATAGTGACAGACCTATTGTTTAATATAACACAGTACAATACTGCTCAGTGCTCTGTTGTACCTAAACTACAAACCTAACTTGGACACAGAGATCAGTAAATGAGATCAGTAAATGTGAAGTAATATGTATTTAAATTACCCAGTTAATAAAGAATACTGTACCTTCCAGATTTATGAGCACACATAAGTAAAGGTTGTCCATTACAATTAAAGACCATACAACCTTTTGAAGACTAGACCCTAAATTAAATATGTGGTATTATTACAACATTATTTATTCTACAACATTATTTATTTGGACTCTGAACGGCACCCTTTAACTTATGAAGTGATTTAAAAAATATTTTAGGGACTAAAATATTAGTTTGGGTTTGGTGTTTTTGCTGCTAACCCAGAACACACTGTTTTATTATTCTCAACATTTTTTAAATCCACTTCTAACTACAACATTTTACTATCTGCTGCAACTCGCAGGCCAAGTTGTAGCAGATAGTAAACAGTATGCAAGTATGCCTGACAAATCACACTTCTCACCGTTCTGAGGTTATTTGTTTCTGCTGCCTGTCCTTCTCCTGCTCCAGCTCCCTTAGCCTTCCCAGCAGGCTTTGGTTCTGCCTTTGTAGTTCCTCCACACTCCGGAAGGTCAGCTGACGAGGGCTGATGATCTCAGAGGTGCTGGAAATGTCAGCAGAGCTGTTGTCATCCTTGGTCACCTGGTTACCTCTAGCTTCCTCCAGCTCCACCAGAAGAGCGCACACCTAGGTCAGAGATAAATGTGAATTAAAGCATTTGCAACAATCAGCAGCAACAGGTCTATGAGCTGTATGTATTAATCAGTGCACTGATGTGTACCTGTGCAGATGTATCATCGAGCTGTCTCTCTGCCCTCATTTTGTCTTTCTCCACAGCATCACAGTGCTGCTTGGCCTCCTCTTTTTCTTTTTGCAAACTGTGGATCTCCTGAATATAAAGTAATACACAAAATGCAAGTGTTACATAAAGACATGTCACTGTGAAAACATCAAAAAGGACATAACTGAACTGAGACACAAAGAGAAAACATATTGAAGACCATTCGAGCCTGTTCCAGTTTGTTGCACAGGGAGGCCATAGATCTCTGCATGCTCTCATACTCCTCCCTCTGACGCTTCAGGACGGGTGCTTTGGATTCAACCTCCTGGACAATCTCATCCAGCACTCTGCTCACTCTCCTGGTCTCCTGTTTCTCAAGTTGAAGCTGGGTCTGACACTCTGCATAGGCATTATATAGCTAAACAAAGACAAATGATGTGGTATTAACTCTTTTAAATATTTTTTTAAAAATGACAACATGATGTGTCAGGTCGACCACAATTTTCTTTGTTAAGATTACAAAGAACGTCTTAAGTACACAGAAATATTACCACTATACTTTAATATGTCCCTTAGAGTTTTTGTAAACAAGCAAAACATCATGTATTCAACTTTACTCCCCATATCTTTGAGCTCTAAATTATTTATTATTATAAATATTTATGCTGGCTGTTGAGTTACACCATGTCATCAAGTCACATCATGGTAATTTGTCACTAGTACAATAAACATGCTGAATGTGAACAAAAATTAAGTCTGAGCAGAGTCAGCAAGTGTGAATATTTGAGACAAGTCAATTGCAGTTAAATACCCAGTGCTGCAAAAGGTTAAAAATTACTCACTACAGAGTACTGATAACTTTTGTAATTGTTTCACAAAATTGAGTGAAAATTTTCCTCCCATACTGAATAAGAGTAAAATGTGATTCCTTTGTATCACAATATTACTTAATAAAATATTATTTTAATGCTGTGATATGGATGTTGACCATGTCAACAGACTAATACATCCAAGTGCACTCACGTCAAAGAACTTCATGCCAGGCTTGACTATTGCAGCAATGGCAGCTGCTGACGGACACATGTTGTCCAACTGCTCCTCTGTCAGAGAAGGCACACCTGGAGCAAAACAAATACATAAAAAAGTTTGTAAGTACACAAACAATGACACATTGTACCAGAGAGCCCCAATATATGTATTAGAGTGACTACAATGTCGCTTTTATATGCGTCATTAAAAGATTCAGTTTAGGTTTGGAAAAATAGGTCAAGACATCATCTAACAAACTCTAGATGGAGTCAGGAGTTTTCAAACACATTGTCTCCTCGTCATTGTGTGTGCACGTGTGAGTGTGCATTCTTACAGCAGTGCTTTCCAGCAGCCTTCACTGTCGTGTTTTCTAGCTCTTTCTCCATTTTCTTGATTTTCTCCCTGAGCTCTGCCTCAAGCCTCATCTTTAGTTCTTCTCCCTCAGACACCTTCTTCTGCAGAGCCTTATTGGCTGCAAAGAAAATGACATCAATCATACAGGTCATTATTAATACTCTGTAGATGAAAAGCTATATGTCACAGGCAAAACAGGGCCAACGTCCACTTCCTTCCAATGGCTTCACATCCGAGGTTTTCCTTTACTGGAACCTGATCAACATATCAAGACTATAGACTCACAATTATCAGTAACCCAATCATTGTATACATTTAGTCAGGGTTCGCAGTGGGAACAGTCAATGTTTCAAACTGAGGTGCAAATGCAGGACAAAATGGCAGGGAGTATCAACAACCTCAAAACACACCAATATGCGCAGAGGTGCACAATCTAGCATGTGCATTTTTTAAAAAAAAAGTCTTACTTTCCCCTGTGTCTTTAATCACTTTGCTGAGTTCTTCCACTGCTCTGCACAGTTCTTGGTTCTTGGTCTCCATATCTGTTGCTGCCCCCTACAGAGACGACCACATGTATTACATACTAACTTGAGAATAACGATGTAGTAAAATGGAACATACTAAAATGTCCTATTGTATGATTTAATTTTTAGGGGAAATGTTTATTCCTGCTGTAACCTTGTAAAGGGAAGACAACTTGACATGAGCATTAAGCTCATTGCGGTATTTCTCCTCCATGGCGCTCTGCTCATCCTTTGCCTGGAAGAAACACAGAGACCATATAGACAACAAGTAACACCACATACAAATACAATACAATGTACATTGTTGAGGAATATGACCTGACTGGCAACATTTATCATTTATCAGGAATAAGTTTTTTTCCCCCATATATGTAAAATTTAATTATTCTACCATTTGTAGAAATAAATAAACAGAATTTTTAAGCAATCCCCCGTGCAAGTGCTCTGTAAAGACAGTACATCCTTATACAACGTCCCTGATGCTTAAAAGGAAGTATATTCTAGAGACTACTCAAACATTAAGCCAGTCACCAATCCCTGCTATGAGAGCCCTCACACTTCTCTGTACAGATGCAGACATGTAGAAAGCAATTCAAAAGTGAAGGAGACACAAATCACACCAGATCTTTCAACTATTCTGTCCATGAAAACCCAGGTGAAGGAAAATACTAGTACATTAACATTACCTGTTTGAGTTTGTTGTTGAGGTCTTCAGCTCTTATCCTTTGGCTTTCACTGGCTTCCTTATGAGAGGTGAGCTGACTTTCCAGTGTAGTTATCTGTTGAAGACAAACATTATAACAGATGACATTAGCATTTTGCACAGAATGTCATGTCTCACTGCCCCTGCTTGCACAGGCAGGAGCTAAAGTTAAAATATTTCCACTCATCTGTTCGACAGGGACAACTGCTCACTGTCTGAGAGCATCTTAAATAAAGTTAAAATATTAAACTGAATATGTGTGTCATTTGTGTTACCTTCTCCTTGCTGTTCTCCAGACTACCCTGCAACTCTAATATCTCATTGCCTTTGTCTCTGTTGGTGTTCAGCAGCTCATTAGTTTTGTTCTTCAGTTGTGCACTTAACCACTCAATTTTTTCCTCAAGTAACTCTTTCTCCTGCTCCATACGCTTCTCCCGGTGCTGCAACACACAGACATGACTGCATTCACATCCAATGTTTTTTTAAGAGGTCACTGGAGAAGACTGCAGGTTAAGATACTCCGATGAGAACTGGTTGGGATTCCTGACGCATACCTGTAGAGAAGCCTCAGATGATTGTATATCATCCAGTTTCAATTGCAGCTCCATCTTCATCTTGTTGGTCTCTGTTAGCTTCTCATTTAGACGGTTCACATCCTCTGCACACACGGACACACACATACACACAATACATTTGATCTGAAATTTCCCCAATGTGGGAAGAATAAAGGAATATCTTATCTTATCTTGATATAAATAAAGTACAAAAAACAAAGAACGTTTCCAGATTTGTAACTGGATTTTTTTCAAGTGTGTGTCTGTGGTTGTGTGACAACAAGATAGCTAACCGGTGAGGTTCTCCACTTCCTGGGTTCTCTTCTCCAGCAACCTTGCCAGCTCTCTATTCTCTGCTTCAGTCTCAAACTTGGTCTTTGTTTGCTGCAGAAACAAACACATGTTACTAGGACCCATGTTATTAGGACAATAAAGAGGATGTGCAAATAGATTTCATCAACATAAAATAAACTTTGCACAAATATGTTACATAAAGACAATCACATCTAAGCAATAACAGAACAGCATTGACACTCTCTTGTCAGGTGCAGATGTATGTTTACCTTTTGTGGTGTTTTATCTTGAAAGGTCTCTCCCTCTATTCCTTTCAGAGTATTTAGCTCCTCATCTGCAAGGGAAGCATTGAAGTCACAGAAACCTCATGGTTACATGCAAAAGATCGAAAGAGTGCTAGCAGAAATATGTTAGACTTTTGGACCAAAACATTAACAATGGTTTTGGTACTGTCTTATGAATCCAATCACACCTCATTAGAAATGTGTGTGAATACTCACTCAGTTTCTTATTTTCCTCCTTTAGGGTCTGTAACTCTTTGGTAGCAGCCAGGATCTGCTCCTGGCTCTCCACCAGTCTCTTCTCTATGTCAAAGTACTGCTGCTCTGTAGGTGCAGAGAATAGTATATAATACAAATGAAATACACAAGAAAGACGACAGGAATGTAGTATTACATAATTCTAATTACTGTCTATTTCAAATGTATCAACTTATTGCAGATACCTTAACATACCATGTTTCATTACAACCATTTTCACAAATAAATGTCGTAAATTCCAACCCGAAGTCAACACAGCATTAAGCAAATCATACATGTAAACCTTAACAACTGTTTAATTCTTCCGGTAAAGTTAGCTAAACATTGCTGTGGCGTCAAAGCTAACGTTAGCGGGCTAGCATAAGCAACAAAAAATAAGCAAAAAGTTCTGATATTTATACGTTCACACACAGAAGTTTGATATGATGTTTGAGTCATAGCTTACAGTATGGAGCTTCTGCTAATAAGAAAACTAACTTGGACTCACCGCTGTCTGCTTTGAACCGCTCATGCTGCGTCCTGAGCGCCTCGTTAGCATTCTGCAGCTCCGTTACAAACTTCTCCAGCTTGTTCTGGGCACCTTTCGGGAGTTTGTTTAACTCCGTCCGCTCCAGAACCTGCAGCAGGACGGCCGCCATCTCCAGCTGTGCCCGCTGAAAAATTATACATAAATAACACCAAACTCCAGTTTTATTCGGTATTCTCTGTAGCCTGAGAAGCGCTTATGAACGAAAACGCATGCGTCCAGCGAGTGTCATACAAATAAAGAATATCCGCTGTAACTTTCAAAATAAAGCAGTAAGTGACGGCGACGTTATACCAGACAGCTGATCGTGAAACAATGTCGTCTACCGTGAGCGTGATCTCGTCTGAACAACTCGCACCTGTTGCACTAGCTGGTAAAATAATTAGGTTTGTATTCGAAAACCATACTATACATGACATAAAAGGCTCGCTACACACAAGAGAGCAAAGACAGTAAGTTAAATTCAACCGTACTATGAAAAAGCTACAGCACATTTATTTTCAGTACAATAATCTGGTTGTTTTACTTGTGTGTTGAAATGAACCCAATTTGAGATTTACCTTGTATTGAAATTAACAGTTTTAAGTTAGTTGTTTGTGCAGCTCATTCTTAACTTGACCATTTGGCCTTGCTTAACTTCTACGACAAAGACGTGCGACGGAAACACGTCACAGCACAGCGCATGGGGTAAATTGTGTTTTTCTACTCTGCTGACGATTCACTGCCACCTGTCAAAGTTTAAGGCAAGCTGTCTGTCTCCAGGCTCACATTTTATTCCCTGTCACTGTCTAGCCTCTTGCAAATATTTCCTTACTGTGCGTTAACTGTAGTCTCCGAAATAGCAACTCTGGCCATTTAACAGTAACTTAATGATGTAAGTAGATGTATGCTAGCAGAACAGAACTTAACCAGTAGCTTATGTTTAACCAAGTTCAAATATTTGTTGCCTTTTGATTTAGTCAAATGAAATGCCTTTTTATTTGTTCAGTAAATTCCTAAATTTAATTTTAGGAACTATGAAGCCTTTGTGAATTCTTTTTAGACGTCTGTAGCTGTTCATGTCATTGTAGACATACTGATACAGACATACTGTTTCTCCTCAGTGTCTTCAGACAGAATGGGTCGAGGCTACCTAGTAGAGGATGCTGTGGAGCGGTATCTGTCTGGACTGTGTGATCAACAAACAGGTCCAGTCTCAGGTCTGCTTATTGGACAGGTAAGCTGTTAACTGCATAGCATTAGACAGTCTGTAACATCATAACTGAAACAACAGTTTTATGTTGGTCATAGTAGCTGCTCCACAGGACAAAAACAGCTGTCAGCATATGTGTATTTGATGTATCACATAACATGACGTGATATGATATGAAAGGTGACTGTGTAATGAAAAGACCGTAACTGATGACAACTAAACTTTTCAGAGCACAAGCCAAAGGGATTTTGTCATTATGGCAACTCACACACCCAAAAGAGAGGACTCCACTGCAACATCTGGAAAAGCCCTGGACAAGGAGTGGGTTACTGAGCATGCTCGACAGGTGGGCAAAGAAAATAATGTTCTGACTTTTTGAGGTAAAATATTAATTGTTAGATCCCATCAGTAGAGTACCCCCCTTGCAGGGGGCTCTATCAATCAGCTCTCCATTTAATCGAGCTAAGCACAATCATCCTATACACCTCTGGGGTGGTCCACCCAGTACGGTGAGACCTGTCTTGCTCTTGGATCTTGAACGAGAAAAAGAACGAAAATAGCTCTTTCACATTTGTCTTTATACCAGGGTGTTATCATGTTTACAAAGCTTATGATCCCTCATCAGTGGAAAAGTACTCAAGACAACAGTCACCAGCAGTGAAGAACCTAAGTTACCGTTAGCTGTTGCAAATTGTTCCCCTTTTTCACCAAGCACAACATGTTACTCAACTTCTTGGAAACTTTCACAGTTTACAGTTACCAGCTCTCAGCAGGACCGGTTGTATAAATCTATCCAGAACTGAGAAAACTGCATGAAGTAGATCTTTGAAGTTTGTGTTTATCAAAGGTAGTTTGGAGTCCTGCTCAAGGGCTCATTTAAATTTGACAGTGACCAGAGGTTACACCCATGTAAAGGAAAAGAAAAAGAGTGAAAGGCTTAACAAGGTTATAAAGAAATTATTTAAAAATGTAAACTCCAAACAAAATTTTTCTTGTTACTTGTTTTTCTCAGTTCAGATACCCCATTCTTCAAGGCAGAGTCTTGTACCTTAAATATGTCTAAGGCTGTATACAAGTCGTATGCCTTACACATTATCTCAAATATCTCCACATCCAATCATACATCTTGATTATTCACTTGATCATTTCTTGTTACTCTTAAAGTTACACAAATCACGAATAAATTATTAACCATTCATTTGATAGATTTGAAAATCATCACAATCATTTCTTTAAATATATTAATTCCATTATGTATAAAAATAAATATAGCCTACTCATGGCATAGGCTCGTGGGATGAAGTGCATGATGATGTTTTAAGCAGGACAGGGATCTCAAACCTTACTTATGTGGTCACACCAGGGGGCACACTTGACACCATTTGTTACTGGTTTGATTATTTTATAGGTGTCCAGAATGCTGCCTGGAGGCCTGTCTGTATTGGGAGTCTTCATCATCACTGAGAGTGATGCCAAGGACACACTTACCACCCTTCGAACGGTGAGATTCACATAGACACCCTGTACTTACACAGATTTGTGTCTGTATACTTACAGACTTACTTACAACATACATTGCACATACATACATTCTGTGTGTGTGTGTGTGTGTGTGTGTGTGTGTGTGTGTGTGTGTGTGTGTGTGTGTGTGTGTGCGTGCAGCTGGTTTTTGCAGTGGAGACACTGATCTCCACAGATCATCTGTGGAACCCTGCAGGTGATGATGTCACAGACTGTGCCACACTGCACATCAACCCCAAAACCAGAAAGTATCCTTTTGCTTGGTCCTCTTACTGCTGTATCCTGAAACTGACAGATACTGTGTGTGTGAATATTCTTTAACTCTGCATATCAGAACTGTCTGCAGAACCTTTGACATCAAAGATCCCAAGGTCAGTTTACGTCTTTCATTTCCCATAGAGTAGCTGCTTCCACTTGCAGTCAGTAAGACATGTTAACCTCATAGAACTCAAACTTCCCTTTTAATCTTAAAATTTGTAGTTCAGCTCCTGAGTTCCACTGTGGCCACATCAATTGACAGTATTCAGAACTCAAACGTCTGACCCACACTTGTGATGGGTCTAAGATATGATACTTAACATTAGACACAATGTCCCCAGTGTTGTGTTATCAGTCATATAGTTGTCATTGGCTGTTTCAGAGCACAGCCAAGCCTGCAGACTGGAAGTACCAGTCAGGTGTGTGTACTTCCTGGTCCTTGGTGTCATGTAGTATGAGTGTGAATATGTTGGTACCACTACCAAACAACAGAACCAGTGCAGGAATTATGGATACATGTCTTAAGGTACAGTTCACAGGCACAAATCATTCCGTTTTCACATTTATCATCATTATTTATTTCAAGTATTTTACTGGAACTGTTGTTGTTGTTGTTATGATTGTTTTTGTTACAGGAGGGACTGAAAATGTGGGCACACCAGATTGAGAATGGAGTTTGTCTGTTCGATGGAAAAAAGCTACCGGAGGATACTGAGCTCTCAGCAGGACCGGTTGTATAAATCTATCCAGAACTGAGAAAACTGCATGAAGTAGATCTTTGAAGTTTGTGTTTATCAAAGATAGTTTGGAGTCCTGCTCAAGGGCTCATTTAAATTTGACAGTGGCCAGTAGACTGACAAGTCGCTGCAAAAATCAAATAAAAGTTCACCTGAGACATTAACTCAACTCTTTTTGTTTAACATGCTTCTAAATTTACTTAAATACTTGTGTGTAGCAGATTGTTAAAGATAGTGTAGGAATCTAATTTGGGAAATATATCAGTGATGTTACATCGCCTTGTTTAGATGCCGTTCAGCAAGGCACTTAGAAAAGAAGTGGCCCAGTAACAAAGCAAGATGTCACTTAGATGAGCAGGTTTATCATCTCTGTTTATCACAAAATTACCTTTAACTAGCCAAACCTTTGCACAGTTTCAGACCAACTAATACGAAACATCAAAACCTTTTTATTTAACTTTCCTAAATTAAAGTAAATATTCCCCAAACCCCAAATGAATCCTATGAGTTAACCTGAGTTGGTGTTTATGTATCAACAGAAGGGAAAATATTTTGTAAATAATACTTTTTTTCATTTACATAAAGGTTCCATAATTTTTAAATTATATATATTTAAACCCTTGTGGTAACTATAAAAATAGTTACTAAGAGGGTTGTGTGAATGACATTTTTGAAATCAAAGTTTTAAATAATGTTGTTGTCATGTTATCATATACAGTTTTGATAAGTTTGCTACAAATTATTGATTTCATTAGTTTATTGTCTGTATATGTGAGGATAACAAGATTATAATTGTAACTCTACTCTGTTTGACATTTTTGTGCAGAAGAGAAATGTGAGACAGACTTACACAGCTCAGCTGCTCATCACACCAGTAAGACTGCAATCATGTTATCTCTCTTCTTTCACCACTCCTGCTTACTCTTACATTGTATATTGTATACTGCATAAGTACCTGTAGAATAGATAAGTTATTGTGGTTGAAATCCATTAAGATGTTCATTAAAGAGGATCATGACTTCCTGTATGTTTCAGGATGAACAGAGGCCCACAGATGCGATCCATCTGTGTGGAGGAAGTGTATCAGTCAGAGGAACTATCCACAGCAGAGCGTACTTACACAGCAACAAGCCAAAGGCAAAGCTGGCAGAAAAGGTGATGTGCTAATATATCATACAGTGTTAAAATACTGCTGAACTGAGAATCCTTACATTTGCAATGAAATCTCCATTGTGTACAGCTGCTTAAGAGAGATGTGGTTTCGACGGTGGCCACAAGGGTTCAAATGCTTCTAGAAGAATTATCAGAAGAGAGCAAGTGCAGCAGTGATACTCATCACACCGGTACTCACACAAATCATATCTGTTCTAGTAATCATGTACAGAAACTCCATTTGCCAGGATTTATAGCCATGTGGGTTGGTGCAGAATAAATAACAAACAGATATAAACCTGCATCTTGAAGTTGGAAATGAATATAGTTTAGTAAAGATTCCTCAGTTTGACCTCCAGCTCACCTGTTGCTACTTCATTTTTCTAGCTTTGCCACAGCTGTTGCAACTGCTATTAACACTGAGTAATGTTAGTTAATGTTGAATAGATGGTAATGGCCAGACATGATATTTTCCAGGTAGCTGTAAACATGTGCAAGAGCCAAAGCATTTACACTGAATGAAACACAGATCTAATCCCTAACCCTAAGCAAGACATTTTTTGAATCCATTAATATTTTTATTTTAATTTAGATTTAAATTTAAAGTTACTTTATCATATTTTCCCAAAATATTTACCAAATGTTCAACCGTCACTCTTTGTGTCTCTCCTTCAGAGCAACTTTGCCTCCCTCGTCGAATCTTTTGTTCTGTAAAAGCACCTGGTACAGTGTGTGTGTGTGACTACCAGTTCAGTGATGAGAGTCTGTGTGACGTGACTGACAGGCTGAAAGAGATGCTGGACCTTGATGCAGCTGAGGAAGATTTAGATACTAGGCAGGAGATGACTGCTGAAATCAGAGGGAGTAATATTAAAACAGGTTGGTAAAAAGCACAATTTTACAAAAAAGCAATTTTGTAAAATTGTATTTTTCACTGCAAGAGTATTATGAATGTTTATTGCCATAAAACAATACCACAGTGTCAATACAGTAGAATACTGTATTAACTTGAATTAACCCCAAATGGGCACATCTTTATTTCTGTTATGGCAACTAAGTAGACTTGACAATATGTGATTCACTTAAGGTTAGTGAAAAGGAAATGTATATTGAGACTGGTACATGTATGCCCATTTATACAATATATCTGTGGATGTCTTAATATATAACTCTGATATAACATATAATATATATTTGATAAGGGCTTAGATTGTTCCTGATCCTTCCAGAACAGGATTCCGACCCTCCTAAATTGGGACTGGCACCTATTAGATTCTGTATGATTTAGCACCTTCTGTGTTTTGGCCCCTCAATATACTGTAAGCTAAAAGTATCTACCTATCTGTGATGGTGCTTATTAAACAGAGCAGGAAATATTGAGGAATATACAGACAGACGACAGAACATGTGACTTAGTTCTGTTCATGGTCGTAAATAGAACTATTAATCAGTACACAGGATCACCCTTATTGATCCTGTGAGTGTTTCCTTTAGACAGGAACATGGTGAGCCGGGCAGCAGTGCAGGATGGTGTAGAGGTTGATTATTACCTCAGTGACATTTTTTCCCTATGAAAAACAAATCCAAAGTCCAACTAACAGTTGGACATGTGGACATGTAACATGTGGACTTGTAATAGTCAAAAATGTTACAAGTCTACATGTGAAGTAGTGTTAGGGTTAGGTAAAGAAATGTGTGCGCACATGCTTATTACCTCTCCTACAGTGGCGTATGTCACAACTAAACAGACTTTTTTATAACCTTAAAATACACAAGTGATTGTTGACCAGCTCCATTTAAACGTTGGTTTTAAATGATTAATTTATTTTAATGCAATTAAGCATTATGTGTTGTGTTTTGTCAGCGGTCACTATGGAAACGGCTAAAGTGCTGGAGCCTAAAAGAAAAAATTACATTGGTAAGACATTTTACTCTTTCCTGCTGCATTAGTCATCAACAACCCAACCCAGAAGATTGCTATCATTCCAGTAATATCATGATGACAGCAAAAAATTCCACTACCACTTCTCCAAACTGTTATTGGAAACTATAGAGAAATCTGTTTTTTGGCCAATCAAAGTGATAATGAATATTAAAAAACTTTCATTCACTGTAATAAACTCGTCCTGCTTATTCTTAAAATGATCACAAATTTGAATATTTAATGTTTCCCTAGCTATGAGGAAAATATTTCCCTAGCTTCTGCACACCCTTTCAAAGACTGCAAACCCGCCCCACTTAGTGAAAAAAAAAAAAAGCTAAGTGGGACTGGTTTATTCCTGTCAATGAAATTGTGATTGCATGTGGACTTCTGTCCAATTATCCTAATTCCTCTCTTCTATGTTGTCTAGGTGTTGCCATAGCTGCTGCTGCTGCCGCACTTGCTGCTGCTGCCTCAATGCTCTATCTCAACGAGGTTTAACATGTTCAAACATACACCAAAATAAAGTTTATTTGATAAGATTGTGTTCACTAAGTGGCAGTTTGTTGATTCAGAAAAGAAGCAAGAAATAATCTGTGAAATCACTGTTGGTTGTGGTTAGAGGTGCATCAAAACAGCAAATAAGTATACAGGGTGTCCACAAAGTCTCTTACAATTCAAGAATGTATTACAAAAGCAAATGAATAGACAAATCTGTGGAAATTATTACAAAATGATTTCCACAGATTTGCTTTGTTTCGTACACCCCAATATGGGCACCTTGCATGAAGCACATCAAGACAGCACTCAAGTTTTTACCATGTTCGCTGTAGCATAGAGTCATCAATAGTGGCAATGACATCAGTGATCGTTTGCTTCAGGTCATTGATGTCCTGTTTCTTTGTTTGATACACGATATCGTTAACATAAATGAGAAGAAAGAATTCATTCAACAGCCCCTGTTTCTTCAACAGGGTACCTGAAATTCACAAATGCAATGTGATTAAAAACGACTGAGTACATAAAACAAATCTGATTAACATATCTCATCAATTGCCTCTGTAGTAGTTTTTGAAGGAACAACAGAACCTTAATTTTAAGCTAAAGCAAAAAAAAAAGAACGTAGGCTGCAGGACCTGGATTCAGCACCGCACTCAACGCACCTCTACCATATATTATATATAATATATACCACTATTATATTATATTATATTATATTATATTATATTATATTATATTATATTATATTATATTATATTATATTATATTATGTTATATTATGTTATATTATATTATTCTACTTGTATAATTAATAATTATATGTCATGTTGTTAATTTGTTGTGTTCATGTGGCATCCATTGCACTTCTGTCCATCCCTGGGAGTGGGATCCCTCCCATGAGTGTCTCCTGGAGGTTTCTGTGTTTTTTTCCTCTGTTAAAAGGGGTTTTTTTTGGCAG
The DNA here is from genome assembly GCA_016785345.1 of Trinectes maculatus. Classification (NCBI taxonomy): domain Eukaryota; kingdom Metazoa; phylum Chordata; class Actinopteri; order Pleuronectiformes; family Achiridae; genus Trinectes; species Trinectes maculatus. Next base: position 177,378 of record JAFBJQ010003377.1, read on the forward strand.
TTTTTCCTCACCCTTGTTGAGGGTGTAGGTCAGAGGTCAGAGGATGTCATACCCTGTACTCTTTGTTAAAGCCCTATGAGGCAAATTGCAATTTGCGACTATGGGCTATACAAATAAAATTTGATTGATTGATTGATTGATTGATTTGAGGCTGGCGGGAAAGGTAGCAGAGAGATGAAAGATGAAACAAATTCAATTCGACTTTCATTGTGCCAAATCACAATATAAAGTACGTTACATCAAGGCAAAACTGGGAGTTGAGAAACAAGTACGCCTGCGTTTACTGAGACAGAAGTGAGGTGTTAAGTGCAGAGTGGGCAGTTTGAGTGACAAGATAATACACAAACAGCGTGAAAAGGGAAGTGAAACAAGCTAAATGTGAAAGTGAGAAACAGTTATCTTGTAAATGTAAATGAGAAACAACTATGGCCCATCCCATTTAATGCCTATCTAACTTGTCCCTGGAACAGACAGGAGAAGGTTAAATCTTTATCTTCAAGAATATGACAGAATAAACGCTTGCAGAGCTCCACCCCCCTTCAGGAAGTGGAGTTAGGGCGCGTACAGCTTCTCTGTACAGCCTTTTACCGTACCCAGAAACCTCTGCACTGCTGAACTTTATCCCCTCAGAGAGCGATAACAGCTCCACCACTCCGTTTACAGTATCAACAGGTCAACCATGGAATAGAAAGGATGGCTTGGTTGGTTTAACCAGTAACTGTTTCAGTGAGGGGAGTCCACTTGATAAACGCAGTAAGATTTCAGATAGGTCCACTTGGGAGCGGAGCAGTCCCGGACAGTGCTTCGGACCTCTCATCCAGAAACAAACAAGAATCTCCTGCAGATCTTCAGAAATCATTTGACAGCTCGGACAGAAGCATGATGCTGAGTAAAGACCTTCCAGACATTGAGGTAAATCACTGTCACTGTTTCATGTTCTGTTTTACACATAATGGTCCTGTAGGGGACAAATCATTGCAGATTTTCTGAGATATAACTTTCTTGATCATATGCCGTTCTGCATGTGAGTTGTGTATTACAGTAATTAGTCATATTTACATCATTTTTCACAAACAGTACATGTCATTGGTATGTCCATATCTTTTATGGACTTATAAACCTTGTGTGATCGTGTTTGTGGAGTATCCTCATCCCAGCCGCTTCACACTCGGTTATGAACTGCTCCAGTGAAAGCTGAAAGCCACAAGAACATCATCGTCCACAAAAAGCAGAGTCGTGATCCTCAGGCTGCCAAACACAACCCCCTCCGACACCTTGCTGTGCCTCGAAATTCCGTCCATAAAAATTCTGAACAGAACCGGAAACATGTCCGACCTGTATACCTGCATATGCGGCCCAGGCGGTGTTGGTGTTTTGGATACAACTGAACTCATACATGTACTCACTCCCCTGTCCAGTACTTATTTGGGGAACAGAAAAGCCCATTTCCTTCTCACACAATATACCAGTCTGCTGATTTACCACATTGTAACAATAAGGCTTAACTGGAGTATATGTCATGTTGGAGTGGCGGTGAGCACATGTTACGATGGGGCAATAGTTTATACAGTTCTCATAAATATTCACATCATGTTTTTAAACCATATGTATTAAGATTGTAATGTACTATATATACTTATACTACAATTAAACTTTCCATTTATATTGATTATATCTATATACAGTAATAATTTCTTCATGTGTGACTGTTATATCCATCGACAGGTCACAAAACATCAGTGCACTGACCCCCACAGTTCATCACTATCTTATCATCTTGACCCCAACCATCCAAACAGGCAAACTTCCTAGAATGTTCTGTAGATTGAATGTTTTCCTAACAGATCTCCAAGTGTGCTGTAAATCAGTTAACAGCAGCAGCTCATAAGTAGCAGTTACAAAGCAACATCAAAATGCAAGTTTCCCTTAATAATCAACGAGCCAATCAAAGATGCAATTTGCAAAATTGATATTTGTTACACTAACTTTACAGACTGAAATTCATCTCTGTCATGCATCATTAATATACAGCACTAATATGAGTGGTGATGTGTTTTATAGTGGTCAAATGTAAAAGGATATATTTCAGACTTTTCCCAAGTCTTACATTTGTTTTAATATTTCTAGACTGTAAAGTAAAATCAAATAATAAGTGATCGATTTATAATTTGATACATTATATTATGCAATGTATAATAAATTTGTCACCTCTTGTAGTCAGCCAATGATGGATGCTAGAGAACTATTCTACCCCCTATGACCCTTACAAATAACTATATCATTTTTATTTAACAAGTAATTTTTTATAACAAAATAGTTCATTTTTTAAAAAGACTTAGTAAAGATGGTTGATCTTGTAATACTGTGGTAGGAGGGATAGACAACTATTTTATATGTGTCTATTGAGCCGATTTATGCTTCTGTTCTAGTTTTACTGATGCAATGAGCTGTTTCATGTCATTTCTTACAGAGCATCCTGGCTCTGAACCCCAGGGTGAAAACTCATGCACAGATCATGTCTACAGCAAACAAGAAGACAGAAAAGAAGCACTGGAAACGAAACCCTGAAAGAAACTGCGATGTAAGATAAACACACACACACGATATAGTGCACATGATGGAGTCAAAAGCATTTATTTTGAAACTGTTTCACTCTTCTTCCTAAGTCTTGCTCGAAGTTAGAGAACAACTTTGACGATATCAAACACACGACTCTGAGTGAGCGGGGAGCTCTTCGAGAGGCAATGAGGTGAGAAAGAATATGGAACATTTGACATGGGAAAGCATTTTCGCACACTCTAACTAAAGTTCACATAAGTAAACACATTCAACGCACCATTACAACTATTATATTAATTTGATTATTATATTATTAGTAGTATTATATTATTCATATAAACGGTCTATACAAATAAAATTTGATTGATTGATTGATTGTTTTTCCCAGTATCTGGGAAAAGAGAGTCACCCCCTCCATAAAACGCACATACATACAGTAGATACATCGTATGTATGTATGCATGTATGTATGTATTACATACATACCTTTTACCACTTTGAGCTTGATAATTTAGTTAAACTGTCAAATAAACTGTGTTCAGGTGTTTGAAATGTGCTGATGCTCCCTGTCAGAAGAGCTGCCCGACTAACCTGGATATCAAATCATTTATCACAAGCATTTCCAATAAGGTAATACAAAATACATAATACAAAATACATAAATCCCATGTACGAGTGATGCCTCACAAGCGCTCATTTTAATTGTGTGTGTGTGCGTCAGAACTACTATGGGGCAGCGCGGTCCATCCTATCTGACAACCCCCTGGGTTTGACCTGTGGAATGGTTTGTCCCACATCGGATCTGTGTGTAGGGGGGTGCAACCTGTACGCCTCTGAGGAAGGACCCATTAACATTGGAGGATTACAGCAGTTTGCTACAGAGGTATCAGCTGTCTCATGTGCACATATACTGTGCAGTATGTCTCTGTGTTGACGGATGCATTGTTGGGTACTACTTCAAATGTGTATGTGATTTATCTACAGGTGTTTCGTAAGATGGGCATCACTCAGGTCAGGAATCCTGAACTCCCACCACCCAATGAGATGCCAGAGTCTTACCACACCCCTATTGCTCTGATTGGTTGTGGCCCAGCATCAATAAGCTGTGCTTCCTTCCTGGCCCGTCTCGGATACGATAATATTACTATATTTGAGAGACAGAAGTACATTGGAGGACTGAGGTAACATATTATCTTAACTTGATATATCCTAACATATCATACTTTACACAAACTTTAAGAAAGCAGTGGGGAAGATACAAAAGATACAAGTAATAATCACAATTTAATTTTTAAAAATGCAAATAAAAAACTAGAAACGTTTACACATAATAAATGTTCTTCTCTGCAGCACATCTGAAATCCCCCAGTTCCGGCTTCCCTATGAGGTTGTCCAGTTTGAAATAGACCTGATGAAGGATCTGGGAGTCAAGGTATGAATTCTGGCATCCGTTATTTTTTCCTGACATATTTCTAAAATAGTACATGCAGTGTGAATACAGTTTTAGACTTTCTCTGTATCTATATCGATATGTGGCGAGGATAGGGCGAAAAGAAATTAACCCAAATAATTGAACCAACTAAAGAGGAAACAGACCACTAACGCCACGTGTGTGTGTGTGTGTGTGTGTGTGTGTGTGTGTGTGTGTGTGTGTGTATGTGTGCATGCATTGTGCAGGTGATCTGCGAGAAGGGTTTAGGTGATAATGGAATGACTCTGACATCCCTGAAAGAGGAAGGATTTAAAGCTGTCTTTATAGGGATTGGTGAGACCCACTATGAAACATGTCACAAAACTAGTTTAGCATTCAGCTTCAGGGATCTGTCTTGTTGTTTTACACCTGTGTTTTGCACTTTGTGTGTGTGTGTGTGCGTGTGTGAACTTAGGTCTCCCTCAGGCCAACAGATCTGAAATCTTCCAGGGTTTAACTGTGGATCAAGGCTTCTTCACTTCCAAAGACTTTCTGCCTAAAGTGGCCTCAGCCAGTAAGAAAGGTAAGTCAAACTGACAACAACAACTCAGGGTCTCCTCCCAGTGGTACATGCCCAGAACTTCTCCCGATGGAGATGTCCAAGAGGCATCCTGACCAGGTGCCTGAACCACCTCCACTGGCTCCTCTCCCTCCCGGATGTCTGAGCTTCTCACCCTATCCCGAAGGCTGAGCCCAGACACCCTGTGAAGGAAGCTCATTTCCGTCGCTTGTATTTGCAATCTTATTCTTTCGGTCCGTTCCTCCCAATCAGACCTCTCCAGGTCTCACTGTCATTTCCCACATGTGCGCTGAAGTCCCCAATTATGACAATGGATTCCCCAGTAGGGACACCTTCCAGTGTCCTTCCCAGGCTCTCCAAAAAGGGTGGGTAATCTGAACTGCTGTGTGGTGCGTAAGCACAAACATCAGACAGTATCCGCTCCCCAACCCAGAGGCGAAGGGAGGCTACCCTCTCGATCCCCGGGGAAAACTCCAACACTCAGCTAGAGAGTCGGGGTGTTAAGAGCAGGTCCACACCTGCCCTCCTCCTCTCACCTCAGTCAATACCAGCATAGAAGAGGGTCCATCCCCGCTCGCGGATTTTTGTTCCACAGCCCAAACTGTGTGTTGAGGTGAAGCCAACTATATCTAGCCAGAATTCCTCAACCTCCCGCACCATCAGGATCCTTCCCAACCAGCGTCGTTACGTTCCATGTTTAGTTTAGTTTAGTCAGCCGGGGATCAGACCGCCAAGGCCCCCACTTTGGCCTGCTGCCCAATCCACATAGCACCGGACCTATATGGCTCTCCCTACAGGTGGTGGGCCTGCGGGAAGACAGGCCCATGTCCCTGCTTCAGGCTGAGCCCAACCGAGCTCCATTAGTTATTTCACAAGTTGGTATTCATCCTACTGAAAAGACAGAACTAATTGGTTTTAAAGAAAAACACATCAGTTTTTACTTCAGACTGCAGCAAACACATGCAAGAAATCTTTTGTAAGTAATGCGTTAGTTTCTGACACTAGTAAAAGTCAGAATAACAATTTCAAATAGCACTCTTCAAACGGATCACACATACATAGGCTGTTCTACATTCCACTGTTCTCCTCTTAATAATGTGTGTAGTCACTTGTGCGATAAATTTCCTTTCACTGAGCCTGCCCTAAAACTGTGCCTGGTTCCATGGTGAGGCCCATCATCCACGCTGAATAGATTCATGATATATTTACAAAGCATCTCATGCCGCTCTCTCTCTCTCTCTCTCTCTGTCTGTCTCTCTGACTCTGTGTAGGTATGTGTGCGTGTCGCTCGTCTCTGCCAGAGTTAAAAGGTGTGGTGATAGTTCTGGGTGCTGGAGACACTGCGTTTGACTGTGCCACTTCAGCGCTTCGCTGTGGAGCCAAGAGAGTGTATGTCTGCTTCAGGAAGGGATTCACAAACATCAGAGCTGTTCCCGAAGAGGTAATGAAGTGAGATAGAAAGATCTGGAGGCTGATAATACAGGGAGGACAGTAAATGTACCTGTTCTCTTCTCATCTGTCAGATGGAGCTGGCTAAGGAAGAGCAATGTGAGTTCCTGCCCTTCCTGTCGCCTCGTGAGGTCATCATGAAGAACGGACGGGTTGCCGGGTTACAGTTCTGTCGCACCGAGCAGACCGAGGAAGGAGACTGGCTAGAAGACGAGGACCAGGTTGTCAGGCTGAAGGCTGATTACGTCATCAGCGCCTTTGGATCAATGCTGAGCGAAAAGAAAGGTAACAAGCCCATCAGATGGGTATTACACTAACTAATCAACGGTTTGCCTTTTTGATTAACCTATTAACACACACAAATAACCTGTTGGCTTTGTGTGTGTGTGTTTTAATCTTTATGTACTATATAAAACAAAGGATGATGGTTTGTGATATGTAATTGAACTCAAGACTCAACACATATGTTTTGTCAGACAATATAATGGGAGTATGGTGTTAGTGGACTGATGCACAACCTTAATGCACAATGTTGAAAGTGACAATATTGACAACATGACAATGTTGACACACTTTCATGTGTTCCCCTCATCCAGTGACCGAGGCAATGGCTCCTGTGAGGCTGACCCGCTGGGGGACTCCAGAAGTCAACACAGACACCATGCAGACCAGTGAGCCGTGGGTGTTTGCAGGTGGAGACATTGCCGGTTTGGCAAACACCACAGTGGAGTCAGTGAACGATGGCAAACAGGCCTCATGGCACATTCACAGATACATACAGGTAGTGTGTCCATTCCCCAGGGCTCTAAGGAGATCTGGTCGGTGATTTGTTGTTGTTATTAAAAAAGTACAATATGCTAAATTAAAGGAAATCATGAATATGACATGAAAGCAAAGACTTATGCTTATTACTACATCTATGCCAGACTGTTCAGTGACAGGGAGTCTTCTCCACATTACATTTTTTTGGATCTAATTATTCTCTGAAGTAATTCCCTTTTTTAATTTAATATTCCATCACAGTTCATGATATAATGTTGTTCAGCAGCTGATACAAATAGCAATAGCAGTTTTCTTGTGATCTATAAGCAGCACCACATTTACAAATAACTGGACTTGACCTCTGAAGTATTCTCCTCAGACATGTGTCATGGAAATATAATAACTAATGTGTTTATGCCTCCTCCCGTAGTCCCTGCACAGACAGACTGTGGATCCAGTACCGAATCTACCACTGTTCTACAGTGCTATTGATCAGGTGGACATCAGCGTTGAGGTTTGTGGAATAAAGTTTCCCAATCCATTTGGCCTGGCCTCGGCTCCTCCCACCACCAGCGCAGCCATGATCAGAAGAGCCTTTGAGCAAGGATGGGGCTTCGCTCTGACCAAGACGTTTGGACTGGATAAGGTATACATACACAGCAGTCCTATCATATCCTCTCCCCAATATCCTCCTTTTCACCCCTCTCTCCGAGTGAGATACTATCTCTACTCACTGCCCACCATCCCACTACCCACCCTCTGGACCCCATCCCTTCTCACCTTCTTCAGTCTATAGCTCCTGATCACCTCCCTTTCCTTACCCACTTTATCGATAGCTCTCTGACAAAAAAAAAAAGCATCTGCTAAATAAATGTAATGTAATGTAACATCAGAAATAGATTGTGTAAATGGGTATTGGATGAAAGTAACTCGTATTCTTGTCAGGTTTTAATTGGGACTGTGTTTCTCTCTGCAGGACCTGGTGACCAATGTATCTCCTCGCATCGTGCGTGGCACCACTTCGGGTCATATGTACGGACCAGGCCAGGGCTCCTTCCTCAACATCGAGCTCATCAGTGAGAAGACAGCAGCCTACTGGTGTCAGACAGTGGCTGAACTGAAAAAGGACTTCCCCAATAACGTCAGTTTTACAGTTATGCCTTGTCATGTGTCACATTTCTTGTGGATCCCAGGAAGATGAAACTAACTTCTTCCCCTCTCTCTGCCAGATTGTGATCTCCAGTATAATGTGTAGTTACAACAAGGAAGACTGGACCATACTCGCTAAGATGGCAGAGGTGAGGCAGACCACAAGTCAATAACATAAACTTCATCAGTCTTAGAACTTGAACATTATAAATAAGGTGTAACTATAATACACACACTACCTCACAAATGTTTCAACTGTGTGCTGTGTGCAACTTAGAAATCAGGAGCAGATGCACTGGAGCTGAACCTGTCTTGTCCTCATGGGATGGGGGAGAGAGGCATGGGACTGGCCTGTGGACAGGTGCAGTCACACACACACAACACACACACAACATATATTATATTATATTATATTATATTATATTATATTATATTATATTATATTATATTATATTATATTATATTATATTATATTATTCTACTTGTATAATTAATAATTATAAGTCATGTTGTTAATGTGTTGTGTACACGTGGCATCCATTGCATTGATTGATTGATTGATTGACATGGGGACAAAGCCACACACAGGCACTTAAATCTCACAAAAAACAAACAGTCCGATAAAAGTGTTGTTCTGTGTGTGTGACATTAGGACCCTGTGCTGGTTCGGAATATCTGTCGCTGGGTACGTGCAGCCATTTCCATTCCGTTCTTTGCCAAACTGACACCAAATGTAACCAACGTGGTTGACATCGCCAGAGCTGCTCATGAAGGCAAACACTCCACCACAACCTCGCTCGCTTCTGTTTCTTTTTCTTCAAGTCATGGATTGAACAATAATTTAACTATACACATTACAAAAACACAACAGAATAACTAACACACATTTTGATGGATGTTATTTATGTAGGTGGAGCAGATGGAGTCACTGCCACAAACACAGTGTCAGGTATGATGGGACTGAAGGCGGACGGCTCCCCCTGGCCCAGTGTTGGAGTGGAGAAACGCACCACATATGGAGGGGTGTCTGGTAAGGACACACAAACATACAAACACATACCCGATCCCTTGCATCTGTTAACTATCAGTTGCATAACTGCTTGTTTATTAATGTAAAATCATTTCCTTGAGTAGGTCTATGACTGAATAAATGCATTTAAATGGCACTTGTTTAACTGCACTTTGTGTAATGCTTTTGTTAAACACTACAGACTTTTCACATTATGTGTAGGTAACGCTATCAGACCCATCGCTCTCAAAGCAGTGTCGGCAATTGCCAGAGCAATTCCTGGTTTTCCTGTTCTGGCCACTGGGGGCATTGACTCAGCGGAGTCTGGACTGCAGTTCCTCCATGCTGGGGCCTCAGTGTTACAGGTGAGACTGAAGAAGTGTACAGTTTTGATGATACAGCACAATCTTGGGCTTGGGCTAATTGTCAGGCAGTATCAGGTTTGTTATAAGAAAGCGTTTGTGATTGAAATAAAAGAAAACAGTAATATGCATTAATGTCTTGCTTGCCACAAAAATCGCTTTTCTGTTTCACATTAATAAATCTATTCATTACATTCATTATTTTTTAGCATTTATATCATCATTGCAACACTTTTTTCTCCGTGTCTTTAGCGTAAATTGAATATTTATTGATCTACAAGGGAATTTTGTTTAATATTTGTATTATTTTATTCCTCATTTCAAGCAGCTCCTAATCATTGTCTGTGTGTTTGAATCTGAAACCTGGTTTATAATATTAATTTACCTGATGATAAAGTGACACTGTGATTATGTTCCACTTTTTCATGCGTCTGATAACAGGTGTGCAGTGCTATTCAGAACCAGGATTTCACACTAATTGAGGATTACTGTGTAGGTATGTAAAAATGTCTGATATTAAAACAGTAAATGACTAACAATTGCATCAGTTTGTGCTTGGAACAACTCTGAGATGTGTATTGTTCACTCATTCGGAAATATACATGCTTTCTTTTACTTTATTGATGAGCCCGTACAATGACCCTTTGGGAACAAGTTAACTGGTGTCCTGTTTATTTTTAAATGATCAGCGCAGTTGTATTAAACTAAACTCCATAACATGAGAATCTTAATGAGTTGTTTCAATAAAGGTGCCTCACCTCAGGGCTTTTATACCTTTATCTGCCTTTGTATGAGATATTTAGATCATATGATAATAACATTATTGTAAATGTATGTGTCCAGGTCTGAAGACTTTGTTGTACCTCAAGAGCCTGGAGCTTAAAGACTGGGATGGCCAGTCACCTCCAACAGAGAAACACCAGAGAGGAAAACCAGTTCCCAGGCTGGAAGATTTAGTCGGACAGGTACAACTGCTGTCAGCTACGTATATTTCTGTTTCTACAGTTATACTGACTATTATTATGACTATGATTTTGTCTGTTGTGTATTGAAATATAATCTAATACCTGCATGTGTCTGTGTGCCCACATCTAGAGTCTCCCTAGCTTTGGTCCGTATCTCAGCCACAAGAAGGAGGCCATTGCAAAGTATAAGAAACGGCTCAGAGATGCTGGTGAAACTGATGTGATGGAAACTGATATAACCCGGGTTAGCACGTCCAAAAAACCTGTTCCTGCTGTCAAGGTGACACACATACCTGCACGCACACGCACATGCACACATTACTTATCAGAATCTGTTATGCTTTGTTCTGCGGAGTGCTATTATCGTTTTACTTTAACTTTCTTTGGGCTTTGCACATGCTGTTTGTGTGTGTAGGATGTGATAGCCAGAGCATTGCGATACATTGGAGCATACCAGGAACTTAACAATATGGAGCAGGTACAACAGTTTTCTCACATCATTTTATATTTTATGTTGTGATCTCTCTTTCACTTCTCTCTATCTATTTATCTACATCAATACCTGTATCTATATATTCAGGTAAGAAGTCACTTACACATATGTAATTTAATAATTAACCATGAACTCTCAACTTTATTCACAGGTGCAGGCTCTAATAGATGAAGAAATGTGTATCAACTGTGGTAAATGTTACATGACCTGCAATGACTCTGGATATCAGGTATGTCACTTGATGACAGTTCCCATGTTTCCTTCAGGAAAACCTATGTGTCTCCCTGTAATGACTGTTGTCTTCGCAGGCCATAACGTTCGACCCAGAGACCCACATTCCCATTGTGACAGACAGCTGCACGGGCTGCAATCTGTGCTTAAGTGTCTGTCCAATCATAGACTGCATCAAGATGGTGAAACGGACAACGCCCTATGAGCCCAAGAGGGGTGTACCCATTAGTCCTGTCTGTTAAAACAAATGAAAAGCCTAGTTTCCATTTAATAATGGAGGTCAGACATTCTGAAAGTTGGAATTACTAATTCATTGTTTTCTGAGGGTACATACAAGGGTTAGTTTCTAGGACAACTGCTGTAAGTTCTAGCGCCACAAATGTATAAATAGGCAACCAACCTTTTTAAATGCAACAAAAACATGTCATTAATTTTACTGTAGGTCTAACTCATCCTACTTTGTTGATATCCTTCTGTAAACACTTTGCATTTGATGTGATGACAAGGATATGCAGAGAGATTAAAGAAAATAAAAAATAAATCAATATGCAAATTAATACAGCAAAATGTGAAAATACGTAATACAGTACATTCAGCTATCTTTCCCCTTTCTATTTTACCACATGTTACATGTTTAAAACCCTGTATTAAAAGCTGCAACAGATGCTGTAGGTCTCATGTCATCTAATAATGTGCTCCAATTTATATGCCTATAGTATCATAACTCTATAAATGACAGTTCTTACACGATATACATTATATACAGTTCTGTATATGTTATATACAGCATACATTACAAATTATATACATTACATATTGTTCTTATATTTAATTTGGGAGATTAGTGTCTTATTATTTTTAATACTAAGACCTAACATATTTGATCCATGATGTGTGGCCTTTTGTTATAACTCTATTGGATGAGACATTACAAAATATGTTTGAATTTTCTGATTCTGTCATGTATGATAGAGATCCTGTATCAAACTCTGTATCAAACTTTCCAACTTGTTCTGATAGGATGTGCATCACTTTGATTTAAATTATCACATGTTGTGTTTAGGAGCTGTCTGGTGCTGAATGCAATTTCAAAATAGCAACTGTTCTGCAACACATTTGTTGTCAATTAGCATGTAGTAGTAGATTATAATTAATTCTATAGTTATTTAGAAACATAAATGAATGTAAAAAATGAAACTACAGTTACCCTGTTAAACAGATTATGGCAGTAATACCTTTTTATTCCACTGTTGGTTTCCACGAGCGACTAAGTAGACAAGAAGAAGACGAAGAAGAAGAACGCCCATTTTGCTCACACACTACAGTACCGAAGTGGGCAAAAATATCTACAGACAGTGGAGGACAAAGAGTTGCAATGGACGGGTAATGCCTTTTCTGAATCATTAAAGCTCCCCTGTGCATTCTGTACAGCTGTACATCTGACAAATGAGCCGTTTGCAGTATTCTATTTAACATATGCTAAATGTTAGCTTAGCTGCAAGCCTTAATACTGACTGTTAGCTCCCTAACAAAGCCAGGTCCCAGCCAAGGATCGTGGCTGTTTACTTAATCTTAATTTGTCTAGGGAAACGTAAATATCTATAGGCGAACCTGACACAAACGCATATTTTAAATGTCATTTATTAGTACAGCAACGTGATATGTAGAAAGCTTTTTGTCGTGTGGCATTGTATTGTTCAGTATATTATCATCCTATCTCGTGTGTATAATGATTATTAACATTAGCTAATGTTAAAAGGAAAAAAAACGCGCAACGCGCATAGTTGTGCGTCAGTTATTAGACTGTAACAAAGCTTGCTGTGTCTCAGATGAACCATGTTGTGGCTGGCACGGTGTAGGCACCTGTCAGTCTGTTAACATCCTTTGTCTGAAGCCAGTGTAACTTTCGTTTGAGCATTACACATGCACATTAATAGCGTGTGAAGTAACGACATAAATAAAAAGGATAGACAGCAAATTGTTTTCACAACAAAGACAAATTAAGGAAACGACATTGAATATCCATTATATATTGGATATTATATATATATATGTGTGTGTGTGTGTGTGTGTGTGTGTGTGTGTGTGTGTGTGTGTGTGTGTGTGTATATATATATATATATATGTTTAAAACAAATAAATGAAAGAACCCTCTCTGTTCTGGGTAAATTTCAGGCTTCTTGTTCTCTGTCATATATGCAACCTGTGAAGGCAGGAAGTCACTCTTCTCCCCAATGTTGCTCTTCACCTACATCTACTTCTACCTGCCTACAACGTGTTTATAGTTAGTTTTAGGGCCTTGTCAATAAGTGACATGTGCATCAAGGATCAACACTGAAATCACTGTTTATTCTCATATGGCTGTCAAACAGAAAAATAATTAAATAAGAGAAGTGTAACAGTGTAGTAATTGGTGATGTTGGAAAGCAGTCCAGACTTAAAGGTTTTAGTGCACTTATCAACCCATGTTGGTTTCTTTTCTTCTTTTTTCATCTACTTGCTTTCTATCCCATTGCAGAGATGTTGCAGTTGGTGTGAAGGTAAGTTTTCTGCACTACACACATCTGCACTATATTACACAGTATATTCTCAAGAAAGTGTTGGCTGTAAAGTTTTTGGTAGGTCAGAGGAACTAATATCATGGTACCATTGCTGGATGTTTCAAAGTATCATGCTGTTATGATCAGTTTTAAATTTTGTAGGTGGTAATAATATCATAAAGCTAAGAAAAAAAGGACTTGCATCATTTATGATTTTGTCTTTTGTTTACTGTCATGATGTTATGTTACGTGGTATATGCCAAGTATGTTTTCGGTAGTAGAACATCACTGTGCTTACAAAAATAAGCAAGATAAATATAATGTTTTTCTTTTTGCTTTACTCTTCAGAGAGGCTCAGATGAGCTCAACATGTATGGTAGCAGCCCCAGCTCCATGACCGGTAAGATCATCTTCAGTTCTGAATCGATCTGCAAACACAACCCATTACTTGAAGCTGTAATCCATAACATATAGAATTACATTGCAAAAAATAATAATACAAGACAGGAAGTGGTCAGGTACTTTGATCATGGTTAGCACTTGAGACGCACTGTCTGAAATTATTGTATTGTTAGTCATGTCATGTGACTTATGATATTGAAAATATTTATTTTGTTTTCGTACATGTATGTCTGTGTGTCAATTTTAAGCGAATGGTAGTGACAGTAAGAAACAGCGTCTGGATGAATCACCCCCCTCCAGAGTTCTTCACATCAGGAAACTTCCCAATGAAGTGTCAGAGACTGAAGTCATTGCTTTGGGGCTGCCATTTGGAAAGGTCACAAACATTTTGATGCTGAAGGGGAAAAACCAGGTAAACCAATAAATTCTGTTTAAGAAAAAGATAATGTGTAATGCAACAAAGTTCAGGTTTACCCATATAACATTCTCCTTTTCTCATTTTCTGAGCAAGAATAAATATTGTGACACATTGTCCTTGAGGTTTTTCCACAAAAGGTTAAATGTGTTTTTTCCCAGGCATTTCTGGAGTTGGGTACAGAGGAAGCAGCCATTACAATGGTCAACTACTACACAGCCGTTACACCACAGGTCTGAATGCATGTTTTACTTGATTATGTTTTTTTTTGTTGGAGTTTTTGGCAGGGAATGCTAACTGCACTGTTAATTATATGGACCCTTTACTATTTAGGTCAGAAACACACCTGTCTTCATCCAATACTCCAACCACAAGGAACTGAAAACAGATTCAGCTCTGAACCAGGTATTCTCAAACACACACACGTCTGTGCGCACACAGAGTTACGGTCACCTTGTGAAGACTAGGGGAAGCTGTTTTGTTTCACAAAGAGCAAACAACATAAATGGCAGACCCTCATCCCAATCTTTCGCTGTCTCACAGCAGCATTTTTGTAACATGGACTTTAATGTGCATGCGCTCTAATGCACCCTGTGACTTAGGGTGTTAAGCACTACTCACAGAACGTGAGTCTGTTTAAAAGTCTTAGACAGGAAGTTTGTACCCTGAGCTGTTTGAACTATGTGCCTTACTGACAACTGATGCAGTGATCATCCTCAGTGGGGCTGCCTCATGAAAACGGGTTTACGCACACCACGGTCAGTAAGAAGTGGTTACCTGACATAGTTTTGGAGAGGGGACTAACACAATTGACTATGACATGTTTAGATGGTGCACAGACAGCTGGAATGGGATGCAGAGGGGCTGGATGAACTTTTTTACTAGGCTTACAATCAAGCTGGCATGTGTGACATGTCTTACAGAAACATGCAATGTCTCTTCTCATGCCTGGCCAAATTAAAGGTTTTTAAGACGTGGTTAGATATCTTAGTAACACCCAAATGACCAGACCACAAAAGCTTATGTGTTAATGCCAGCACATGTTGCCTACAACTAATCGGAATAACAATTTGATAAACTGGCCTCCATTCCTCTCCCTCAATTCCCAACGGCAGAACCCACTTAAAAAAATAGTGTCCATTGGAAAAGCTGCAACCAGCTTAGTTGAACACTCACCTGCTATAACCAAGGAAGCTGTGTGCAACAAAAAGACAAGGCTAGACAAAGGTTTGCATTGTAGAAAGACTTACAAGGTGGATTTATTCAGAACTGACATCATATAAACCACCCTCTTTTCCACTGCCCTGGCTCTACAGCCATAACACCCACATACATACTGTACATGCAAACAGACACTTTCCAAACCAAAACTTGAGACTAATGTAGGGTATGGTGTCTTATCTCTTACCCAGAGGGCCCAGGCAGTGCTGCAGGCAGTGTCAGCAGTTCAGGATGGAAGCTCTCCCTCTTCAGACCCAGGAGTTCTGGACCTTGCTCCACCCCCCAGCCCTGTCCTGCGAATTATTATTGACAACATGTTTTATCCTGTTACACTAGATGTTCTCCAGCAGGTAAAACATGTACACGTCGCACAGTGCCACAAGTGAGAATGGCGTACACACCCCGATAGTCACGTTTTCTCTCTTTCCTGGAGGCTATTTCATAAAACCTTGATAGCAGATTATGTCTCCTGGCCTTTTCTAGTTATCTGGACTGAATTTAGCACTGATTTAGTTTCATGAAAATAGGTGGACATAAGTTACCATGGAGACTTATTCTGTCTTTAAGTCTGTTCAGACTTAAAGCCAAGCTTTATTAATCATGTTCAAATCTAATCAATTGAAGTTGATTTGTTTAGGCCATATTCACAAATTACGGGTTTCCCACAGGAGTTAACAATGTGTACACGGTGTGACATCCTCTGACAGTTGAGGAAAAACTACCAAGAAAAGTGTTTGAATGTGTAAAATACTCCACTGTTCCACTGTGTATTCTAAGTGCCACACTCACTAATCGATGTGACTCTTGCAGATCTTCAGTAAGTTTGGGACTGTGATGAAGATAATAACTTTCACCAAGAACAACCAGTTTCAGGCACTTCTGCAGTTCAGTGACCCTGTCAATGCACAACAGGCTAAACTGGTATGATCATGCACATAAAAATGATACATGTTAAATCAGCAGCCAGTTTTGTGTGTGTGTTTGCATGCGTGTGTGAGCCTGTTTGTGCGCACTCACTTGTGCAACAACTGTTCATGTAATACGACATATAAAAAAATACATTGTGATTCTTTGTTCCTCTTTCATTCCTTCACACCAGTCTCTGGATGGACAGAACATCTATAATTCATGTTGTACCCTGCGGATAGACTTCAGTAAACTGGTCAACCTCAATGTCAAATACAACAATGATAAGAGTCGAGATTACACCAGACCTGACCTTCCTGCTGGTGATGGAGAGGCAACCAACAAGGACCATTCTCTGTTGGGTAAATAAACGTCTACAGTATATTGATTTATTTGCACAACATTCATATCTCTATCCAGTCCATAATATTTAATATATAAATAGAGACCTTGAATGTAATATTTTTCCTAGATTTGTTGCTCAGTCAAAAGTTAAAGCTAAGGCCAATCACCAGCAAATTTTTCAAATCATTTTTAAAATATGGGCGACCAAAGACATAATGAAAAATGCCAACAATTATTTATATTGTTATTCTAAGATAGCACACACCAGATGATCTGATCTAGACACAAAATCAAACCATATCTAAATGTCGCTGTTTTTGTCTTGTAGGCACCCCATCTGGAGCACTGGCTTCATACTCTAGTGGAGGAGGATACTCATCCTCTCTCTCCCTTTCGCAGGGAGGAGGTACCAGTCTTTTTCTTTTTTTATAATTCTGTTATTTCATCACTCTTCCTCTGTTGTTTTCTGTCCTGCTATGGTGTTCTGAATGTACAAGGGTTGGTCACACCTAGGCATTTCACAATAGTTTCACACTTTCCTGCTTGTCCACTCCAAGACATCAAACTGTAATGCGATTTTTTGATCAAATAAAACTTAAGGAATCTGTATTGGCCCACTGATGTCTATATAAGTTGATAAAGTAGATGCTGAAAACATTTGTTATAATGAAAGTTACACAAATGCTGCTTCCAAATCCAGATTATCTTAGCATATTCTACCTTAAATTGAGTTATATAAGTCTGTCTGATGTTGCCACTGTTTTTTTTATTTTATTTTTTGTCTTTGCTATCGAGCAGTCTTTCATTTTTGAGCATCTATTGTAAATTTCACATTCAGATTTTTTTAATCTAGCACTTGTGTTTAAGGCCTTCCTCTGTACTTCATCTGAATTGATTCTTTTATTTAAATGGGCCTTGTGTAGATTATGTTAACAAGTGTATTAGTTTAAACTCATCTTTTTGTTCTGAGAGCCTTATCTGTTTTATTTTTTTGTCTTTGCAAACAGGAGCCATTAGTCCTCTAAGTGCAGCGGCAGCAGCAGCAGCAGCTGCAGGTCGGGTTGCTCTGTCGGGGTCTGGAGTGTCAGGAGTCCTGTTGGCGTCCAACTTGAATGAAGAGGTACACTTAGCATGAATATCAGTTAACTGTAACTAAATATAAATACAACTTAATTCCAAAGTTTTCACACTCTGGTTGTGTGGATGCCTGTTGTCCCACTTTACAGCAGGATATATCATGTATCTTTCACCGAGTCAGCCCAAATAATGTCAGCCCTACTTAATTTTATTATAGATTTAAACATAATTTTATATTTTTACCTTTCATTTTCTGTTCCTGTCAGTTTTCTGTTAGTTCTCTAATCGTTAACATGCGTTCCTCCCTGTTATCTTTATCTGTAAACCTACTTAATCTGTTTCTATATGTTCCATCTCTCTATCAAAGCACTTCTCCGTCTGTCTTTGTCTCTCTCACGCTGCTGCTTAGAAGGCCATCATACGTAGAGGGCCATTCAAATGGAGTGGCGGTTTTCACACTGCTGCCCCTCAATGCGTGTTGACTCCGGTATCACACACTGGATTTGTATTCTGTCTGAAGCCAGGGAAACACCAAGCAGAAAAAGCCAGGGCTTGCTGGTTAGCTCTGACTAAACGTTATTTTATATATCATTTGCATTATACAAAAATGGCAGCAGCATCCAAAAGTCCATATTCCATATCAACTAAACAAAAAGTGAGATGGGTCACCACACTGTTTAGAAGCAGGCGAAGCCAATATGGTTGAAGTGTAGCTTTAAGGAGCCAGACCGTTTTGGCCTTGAGTTGCAATGACAGGCTTTGTTACCAGGTAACCACATGCACCAGCAATTGTGTCATCACAAGTTTGATAAAATGTCAGAAGATTAATGATTCAGAACATGAAAAAAGATTGTGACATGGTCTTTTGGCCAGATCACCCAGCCCTATCTAAAGGAGATTTTTCAGTCGTTGTTCATTCTCTCTCAGCTGTCACTTCGAATGGACAGACTAGCATGTGTGGCAGGATGTCGTTATTTTCATACAATACTGTTTCCAGATAGTATCCTAATAGATACCCCAAACAAAGATTGATGAATTACATGATACAGTATCACATCCTTTATTGAGACCATTGCTGAGTGAACACCTTTCCTTGTAGCTTATTTAACTCCCATCTCTAACATTTGAATGTAACTGCACAAAGGCAACTGAATGACTGAGGGTCTTCATAGACCTCCTTAAAGCTAACTGTTTAACATTATCAAATAAATGAAGAACCTTAGAAATCCACAAATGTAACATGTCACAAACTAAAAGTTGTGTGACGAGTGGTACATAAGTATAATGTATCTTTCATCAAAGATGACTGGCTACCCCTTTATGCCCTGACATATGGGATTTAGACATCCTGCTAAGTACAGACATTCCCATATCGCAACATAGTTTTGCCATAATAAAAAAGAAAACCACTTTTTGGGCCATGATTGATGGCACCATAACTCAGGAAGAGAAGGAACAGAAAGACTGTATGTTTCCTGCAGCTTCATTGGCTGGTGGAGACAAGCAACCTCAAGGTGGTAATTCCAGTTTCCCAATGTCATCATCATCAATGCATTCTTAAATATATGACTTTCTACTCTCTCTCATCCTTTGTTTTGCTCAGTGATAAAATCAGCTTGCAGGATGTTAGTGGGTGTGCGTACGCACACGTGTGTGTGCATGGGTGTTAACAAAAACTGCGAGGTGTGTGTCTGGAAACAAACCAGCAATCATTCAGACTCCGTTAATGTCCCGCTGATGCTCTGTTTACTGACCTCTGCTTTGGTTTTTGTCCTCCTCTCCCCCTTTCTCCCTCCCCCACCCAATCCCCCCCTTTTGCTCCTCCCTTCACTCATTTTCCCCTTCATTTTGCCCTCCATACCCCCCTGTAATGTTGTATACACACATACTCACACACACACACCACACACACATACACCGCTCTATGTATATTTACCCAAATTTCCTCTCCCTCTTTACTTTTACTTTTCCTGTGCCGGTCTAAACTGACTTTGGCTGTTTTGACCCACTTTCCAAACCCCCCCCATACCTTCCATTTTTTGCTCCGCTCCTCATCATCATGGAAACCACCACCTCCCCCTTCGTCCAACGCTGGGCGATCTGATCTCTACCTTCGTCTCTCCTTCTTCCTCCTCCTCTGCTCCTCCTCTTCCTGTCCTCTGCTCTGCGGTCTCTCTCTCTAAAGATGGTCACGCCTCAAAGTCTCTTTACCCTCTTCGGTATGTTCAACCTCTACTATTCTATCTGTATATCTCTCTCTGTTAATCCAATTTTGTTCACTTTCTTCAGTGATGTCGTGGACACGCTTATTCCCCTTTATCTTTCTGTGTCTCCAAGCCTCTATCATGTACAGTAGAATTAAAATTCTCTTCTGTCTCTGCTCGCTACTCTACCACTACTGAACTGTGAGTCTGAGAGATGTTCTTAGGTCAGCTTCACTCTTTACAGATGAGAACAAATACACTCAAATCATTCTTGTGTTGTTGAAACCCATAATACTAAACCAAATTCAAAGGTTGTAAGTTGGGCTTTCAATCAAAGTTCAGTCACATATTGTCATCCTTGTAGTGCAGCGTGGTTGTGTGTTGTGATGAGCTTTCCGTAGTTTCACTATTGTCATGACTTTTTTTTCAGTTTCCTTAGGAAGGAGTCATTCATGAATAGATGGCGTGAAACTTCAAAATGCAGATTTGGATACATAATGAGGCAAATCATTTATGACAGCAGCATCACAGCCGCCTTCCTGTAGTAGCTTCTGTCAAATATTATTATGTGAAGCAGCTGCTGTCTGACGTTACAGTCACTGAAACTGATACTAATACTAGATTCACAGGGCTTCTGTTGCCAACAGATCTCTAAGTAAACAAACTCGTATCTTTCAATGCACAACTATAAAATACTTCAGTCAGGTGGGTTTCTCATAATTCGGTAAAAAATATAAGACATATTTTGTGATGACAGTCTAGCATAGGTTTTAGGATAGTTTATTCAGCATGCGCCATCCATACAACTGTCAGCTTAAAGTGTAATATCACAGTAGAATGTGTAGCTTGGCTTGTACAACACTTGAAGCATCCACTATACCATCAACACAAGAATTATTTAATGTGTATGTTCTCTCCAGATGAATGTTACGGTTGATCACAACATTCCAGTGTAACTCACTAAGACTCACTCTAGCCTTCTGCAACTTGTCCCTTTTTTTGCCTCGTTTTCTAGATTTTGCCATAGTGCACCCTTTCATTTTATTTTTACAATTTCTCAGTTGGGATGTCACTCAGTCACCAACATTAGATGCATTATGTAAGGGTCACATTCGACAGTCATCCAACACAGCAGATTTTACATTTTTGTCTTTACGCTAAACCACAGAGATGAAGAAGAGCCTAAAGAGAAGAATTTTTTTTTGTCATTTTTGTAATGTACTGCACTCTTCCTCATGCAGTATGCTCTGTCTTTTGTTAGTACGCATCTTTGAAATTTTAAGTCAAATACGCATTTTCCTACACTCTTCATTTATAGTCTCACAAATCGTATAATGACTGATGATTTGTTGCTCTCGCACGAGATTCTGTCAAAGCATTAATCAGACAGCCAGATGCCAACCAGCTTCAGGTGTGTGTCAATGGTCAAGCACACCTTGAAGTGTGTGCTTTCTCCTCGGTCAGACCATTTGATTGAGTTTTTAGTGAAAGTCAAATTGGAAGATTCCACCTATCTTTTTATATGTCTTTCTGGCACTAACTGTATTCCTTCCATCCGTCACACCTTTCCTTTTTTATCTCCGTTGGCCTCATCTCTCCTGCTCTACCTGTTCTGTCCTCCTCCTCCTCATGTTCTCCTCTGCCCTGCTCTCTCTCTTGCTCCCTCTCTCCGTCTGCCTCTCTCTCTCCCTCTCCTCTCTCTCTCTCTCTCTCTCTACCTCTCTACCTTCAGGAGTCTATGGTGATGTCCAGAGGGTAAAGATCCTCTACAACAAAAAGGATAGTGCGCTGATCCAGCTGTCTGATGGCAACCAGGCTCAACTGGGTGAGTCTGGACTGGTAATAAAATTTGACAATAAATGGGATTGTCAATTGTTTTAGATTAGAGCTCACTGGCAGGTCATATGTATATGAATATTTATAAGTGTACGCCACAAAAGGGCTTTTAATTCATTAAGTAGATACATTATTCATTCAGACATTATTCTGCACCAGGTGGAACCCAGGGTCCACTATACCAGTGGGTCTTAGGATTTTATCCCTGTGCCAGTGCCAGTGTGAATGAACTATGAGTTACACACGACCGTGCTGTGGTCCCACAGAAGGATGATGGAGGTCATCTTGTAGGGCTCTGACAGCGCCCCCCTCTGATTGTCCTTGCACAAATTTACTGGTCCAGCTGCTGTGTAGTTGCCCTTCTGTGGCCTTGTCCAGCTGTCCTCATGTAACCACCTGTCTCCTGGTATCTACTCTTTGACACTGTACTGGGAGAGAGAACAAACCTTCTTGCAATGGCACATATGGATGCACCATCATAAAGGGGCTGGACTACCTGTAAAACTGGACAGGCTGCTGGTAGTGACAAGGACATGTAAATTAGTAAAATGCAAAACTGGACAGGAATGTGGTGTGTAATCTTTCCCTGCTAAATTGTTCTTTTACTGTCTGCCTGTTGTCGCTGTCATATTCACCAGAACAGGTGAAACTGATTCACAGCTGGACAGTTCTACATCCCAGACGTTTAATTGACCTGATCTTATGCTGTGATGATTATTGTTCTCTCATTTTTATTTTTATTACCAGATTTTGGTGTTATTTAGACATTTACTATTATTTTCCATTTCTCTCACCTGCAGCTATGAGCCACTTGAATGGTCAAAAGGTTTTTGGTAAAGTGATGAGAGTGACACTTTCTAAGCATCAAACTGTGGCTTTACCCAGAGAAGGACTGGATGATCAGCTGCTAACTAAAGGTAAGAGAGAGAGAGATCTGCATTGTGGAAGTCAATTGGCAGTGTTGTAGCCAATATAGATCTGTGTATGTTTGTTTGTGTGGATATGTCTTTGGTGAGTCACTGCTCTGGGTTACCCACACACCTGGTGGCATGGGTGGTAATCAGTCACACAGGTTAGATAAGGGAGGCACAGCTGATCAGTGGCAGGGGAATGAGGATCAGGGAAGCACACAGTTTTTCAACCGTGTCTGTGGCTGTGTCCGAAATCGCCCCCTAACCCCTATATAGTGCACTATATAGTGAGCACGCCATTTTGTAGTGGTGTCCGAAAGCTTAGGGATCATAGCATGTCGACTATATAGTGCACTCAATGTATCCCACAATTCACCGCAAAATGTAGTGAACATCCGATGGTCACTAACCGGACCAAGATATCCCATCATGCATTGCCAGAAATTCTCTGGGCTGCGCGGAAGTAATAAAAAGTACAGGAAAGTAATCAAAAGCCTCTAATTTAATAAAAATGCAGTGGTAAACAAACAAGTATTTTGTGAGACGACAATAATGTGATATGTTTTAATTGTGCGACAGCGATGACGTAATTACCGGCGCCGAGAGTAGTGTCCGAAAGTGTCCGAAAGATTTTTCTGTTGAGCTCACTATATAGTGCACTATATTTATTTCCCTATATAGGGAGTAGGGAGTAGGGGTTAGGGGGCGATTTCGGACACAGCCTGTGTGTGACGTCTGAATGTGTTTTGTGTCACACCTTAGTATTATTTGTCTTTTTGTACGGGTGTTTTTTTAAGTCTTTTGGCAACCGACTTTTTGTAAGTTAAAGATTTGGGAGTTAATAAACAGTTAAACCCATGGAGGATCTCATTTGTACACACCACCACGAGTTGGAAACAACTTCTGATCCCCTTAAGTGGCATTTTTTGTAGTTAGATCGCCACTATAGCCAGTAACATGTTGTTTTTGTACTAGATGAGTTGTTAAGTCTGTAACTTTCTGTGTTAACTGCCAGCTCAGATATGACAAGTCTCTAATTAAATATATAAGTATCAAGCTTTTAAATTGTTTTCAAAGATTCCTTCCAAACATTTGCACCAAGAGTATGATTATTAAGTATTTGCACAGATGTTCTTATTGTACAATGTTTATTTGTTAAATCCTTAATTAACAATAGAATAGAATGCAACAACAAGAACAATATTTCATCCATCATAAGTCATTATCTTTATTTTTCCTTGGCAGATTTCTCTGGCTCACCACTCCATCGCTTTAAGAAGCCAGGATCCAAAAACTTTCAGAATATCTTTCCTCCCTCCGCTACACTGCATCTCTCCAATATACGGTAAGAAAACACTACATGTTCTCATCCACCTTTTTATGCCACTGGGTCAAAAGGTCTTAAAGTCTGTTTGATTTTATACAGCCTAAGTCTATAAACTGTTTGTTTGGATACACAGGGATGGTGTTGGAGAGGATGACCTTCGTCTCCTGTTCTCGAATAGTGGAGGATCTGTCAAGGCCTTCAAGTTCTTCCAGTAATACATACAAATACATATATATATTCTTTATACATGTCAAAGAAATTGGTTTTTAATAATATAATATCAAATAATTAATTAGTTCTGTTTTTAGGTAAAATTCAACTCTGTGTCCCTGTTTTGTTTTTTTCTTTGCATCAGGGACCGCAAAATGGCCTTGCTCCAGATGTCATCAGTAGAGGAGGCTATCCGAGCGTTAATGGATCTCCACAACTATGACATGGGAGGAAATCACCATTTAAAAGTTTCCTTTTCAAAGTCCACCATCTAAACCTCACACCCACCTACCGTACTAAAGCTTAAGATCCATTATGAGCAAGGAAATCCATGTTTTTCCTTTTCCAAAATGTTCTGTCACCCTCTTCTGTGCTGTCCTCAAAACTAACATTAAGTAGTACAATATCACACATAATGTGATTTTACTGAAATGACAAATAAGAAAAAAAGATCTAACTGCTACAAAATTCAGTTTAAATATTAGTTTGTTTGTTTTTACTTTCCCAACATGATCAGTGGGAAAATCTGGCCTGTCAGCGCAGCAGTAGACTTTTCTTGAATTGCCCATTGAGGTTTGACCTTTGTTGTTAAAGGTATGGTAAGCAATGTTGACTAGCGTATAATTAGCATTCACTGTTTATGAATGTTCTCATGGAAATTGCTGTTTGTGGTTCAGAGACCTTTTCGACCCTGATCCTGTTACTGATTGGCTAGAATAGAATTGTGCTGAGGGAGTGTGTCTCTGTTCAGTCAGTCTTAGATTCCCAAACACAGCACCAGAACTGTGTGGGAATACCAGCTTTTTTCAATGCCCACAGAACAGACAGCAAGTGAACCATGACTAGATATTAGCAGAATCCCACACATGTGGGGATTTGGCAGCCTACAGTAGACGATGTTTAAACACCACACAGATTTGGAGACTTAAATTCCCATAATTTCCCAAAGGAGATTAAAATACAGTTTTCAATTTCAATAGACATGACACAGTCATTAATGCTGTTTATAGATCTTTGGGGATATGGAGTGGTATTCTTGGAAAAGCAAATTATTTAATCCTAGTGATGCTTATTAAGGACATTTGGATATACAAAATTACATGAAACATTCTGAGATGAACAGTTAACAGATTTCTTTTTAAACCCTATTTCTGTGTTTTTTATAAAACAGCTGTACAACACACACACACACACACACAGGATGTATGTTAATACTTACTGTTCAGGCAAAGGTTGTGACTCTGGTCTGGGTCTCTGCTTTTGGGAGGAGGCTTCTTGTTCTGGTCCGTCTTCCTGGACCGTAGTACATTGTGTCTCAGTGTCCTGTTTTTTGTCTTTGACAACCATGTTTGTTGATTGTGGTTGTAAACATGTAGAATCCGATCAAGTTTTTTTTTTTAATAGCAGTGAACTTACAAAATGCTCCCATCTCAAGCAGAGATGCACAGAGATCAGTTCAGTGTGTCTACCCTCTGCTGATAACTTGCAGCTGCAGAGTTTATTTTTGGACCGTTGTTTTTTAGGGGGTGTTTCAGTCTCTTGAGCCCACGTTCCTTCACTTTTATTTTTATTATTTTCTTGTCATAAGATTTCCGATTAGCACAAATTAAACACGTCTTTTCTACCAAGGAACCTACGTGAGATGGTGTGTGTTTGTTTTTGGACTAGGTTGAAACCTCCGCTCTCTTCTGTCTTACTGTCAATGTGTCAATAAACTTCTCTCACTCGGTTTACGGCCGTCTCTCTGCTCACACGTCTGGCTCCTCACATTCTCCTCCCAGCTGTTCTGTTCTCTTCCTTTCTGCTGAGTGGTGAAAACAGGAAGTGTGTTTGATCCATAGGGACAGGAGCACTACTTTCTTCTTTTTCCGTCATTGCAGTGATTAGCGCAACAAAAACAAAGTTGAGTGTGGATGGTGGTTTGTCTCTGTTGCCCTGTGATTGGTTGGTGACCTGTCCACAGTGAGCATCTGCTGGGCCTGACTCCAGCTCCTCTGCTTTGGTTATACTGTGGACTTGAACACTAATCAGCCATGGTTTGACTGTCACAGTTGATCTGTCACTGACCGTGTCCATCTCTGTATGACACTTGCCCACCATCAGCCCCTACAGCTGAGCTGCACATGAACAAAGCACCAAACCCCAGTCGCTTCTGAGGATGCTGCAACTATAGGTTTAAGTGGACGTAAACATGTTTGGATAATTAAGGATGCCCCTACTTAAATACCTTGATTGAGCTGAATCTTAAAATAAAGTTTCACACATCTTGTGGAATCAATGCTACAAACAACAGGCTGTTCAAGGAGGAGCCACTCTCTCTGATAGTAATATATAGTACAATGTCTGAGTCTCATTTTCTGAGAAATGATTTCTGAAACTCACCAGTAATGTCATGATGTAATCGTTTTACATCATTTTTTAAACCAATCTATAAAACAGAACTGATAGAACAGATGACAGTAGAACTTCCTGTCATCTGTCATCTCGCTTCCTTTGATTTCTTTGTCAAATGGTCATTAATGAAGATCTTTTTATGGTGCAGTGAGCCTGTGGGGAGGAGCTGGGGGAAAGAAGGCTAATGGGCTTGTTCTGGTTAATTGCATCTCTGGTTTAATTAGATGTGATCTGGTCAGACTGATGCAGCTGATGCACAGACTGGTGCGTAATGGTTTGAAACAGCAAACCAAGCTCTGCTCAGCTGCTGATGGGCCCTGAAGAATAGGATCAGGCAGGCACACTGCCACTGAGTCAGAACAGCACAAGTCAAAGGCCAAAGTTCAAATAAGGAATTGTTCATAATTAAAGCATCAACAAATCTACAGCAAAATATGTCCCCTCCCTAAACGCTGTTCATAGATTTAGATTATTGGATGAATTTGTGTTTTTAATACATATCTTTTTACAAATTACATATGAATTTACATTGTAGACACTGAAGATTATCAATATGAACTGGAAACATGTCGGCTAGTGAGTTGATTGACAACACAACAGCTGGAAGTACACTGTACATACCCATTCACTTAATAGTGTATAATTTTATTATTTGTCAATATACAATCACACACAGGACCATTTCAATTGTTTTCCAAGCAGCAACAATACTAAGCAAATGGACCAGGGTGTGTAAACAAATGTAAAGGGTGCCTGAAATGCAGAATGTGGCCATTTTATGCAGCAATCCTCTTAAACCACCAGGGGTCAGTGTAAGCTAAATCCTGCAGCAAGCATAAACGAGTCTGCAGAGACAAGGACTGGGAACTGAGATCTATTGAAAGAAAAGTTAGTACATTTACCACAAAGCATCGACTTCCTGGACAATATACAATATATACAATATAGTGGTGTGTATGTATCATTCCGACTACTTTACTGAAGTGTCCTGTCAAATCAGACACACAAATAAGAGGACGTAATTTAATTGATTGTCAGTGTTGTCAGTGATGGTTATCTTCCAGTGTGTTTCATTCTATAAGCCCACAAATGCACACACACACACACACACACAAATGCTGTGCACAGGGAGAACAAGGGGAATAGAGTTACAGCGAGTGTGTAGGATATGAGATCATCAGCTGTTGCCCGGCACAGATGGCTGATGGAGCTCTACGTCAGGTGAGAGTTCACCTGATGCTGCAGCTCTGAGGTCTGTTCATTATCTGACTTGAGCACGTTTCATGAACTCTGATTCAGATCTCTACTCAGAAACTGTAGCAAACAGCTCTCTTCTCCTCCGTCAGAGAGGCTGCTCTCGTCTCCTCTTCCTCTTTTCCTCTGGGTTTTCTTACGATCTCCCACAGTTCCAGGGATGATCCTCCTTCAGGGGTAGCACTTCCCTAATGAGTCACACCACAGGGGGGCAGAGACAGACAGGAAGTGACCGGAAAACAAGAGCAAAAACAAACAAACAAACTGAACCATGAATATTACAATCAATCTAGTACAAAGCTTTTGCATTGAAAAGGTCATGAAGACAAAGTGTAGTGCTGCATTTTACATTTTGCATGATTTATCTTATTGGAAGGAAGGAAGGAAGGAAGGAAGGAAGGAAGGACCTTTCTGCTTATATTGATCCAGAACCTCCCAGCTGACCAATAACATGCCTCCTCCCTGATGACCTCAGAGCCCCTCCCATGTGTTCGTTGATGCAGATGATCCACAGCGAGGTTGATGTGTTGCTCCCCTCCCCCAGCACATACCTCCATTGTCCTCACACAGTCCTTGGTGTCATGGGGGAGGGGAGAGTAGGAGGGGGAGGGGTGCTGGTGTGGGGGTGGGGTGCTGTAGGTCATGAGAGCAAGAAGCACACTACACACACACACACACCTAGTCTGAGGAGGGTATAACATGTATCCATAACTCGCGGTGACATCAGTGTACCAGTGTATCAGTGTTTGTGATGATGTCATATTGACTCCCAACAGGAAGCTTCATTTGAACCAAAGAATAAACAACAGTCTGAAGTTCAGAGAGAACTGAACCCTTCAGCTGTGTCAGCAGTGTGTCTCCAATACACAACAGTGGAAGTCTCTGCCAGCAATAACACTAACCCTATCATCACAGTGCGTCCAATACCCAACTCTCCAACTCTGATCTCTGATAACCTGGACTTAAACCTTACACCCGACTCAAACCAAATCTTATTCCATCAAATTCACATTGTCACATTTGCTACTCGGTCACTTCATGGGTTTGAACATGGACACAAATGAAGCTGGGAGAAAAAAGGTTGTAATCAAGGTTGTGTTTCACACCTGCGCAGTAGAGAGGTGATGGTGATGACTGGAAGGTAAACACGCGTACGTGCATAAAACTAGCAGCCAGTGCACAGTCAGCATAGCCTAGGAGCTGCTTTCCACAATGTCCATTGTGTAGCTTTAAAGTTACACAATGGTCAGTCCAACAAAGGCTGCTTGTCTCTTTCTCATGTCACTACTGACACACACATCAGGAACACAAATGCATCAGCATCTTTCATACAGATTTCACACCAGACACCAAACTCAGCTTTTGTATATTATTGTCAGTTTTTCCATCACATCAGAAAAAACATAAACAGTAGAAACATTTACCAGCAGCTGTATTCAACTATTCAACTGTTGTTCTGTGTATTTACTGTTGTGTAACTCTGTTTAAATGAATGTTACAAAAAAGCCAGTAGGCCTGTGTCTAAAACAGTGACGATCTGTGTGTGTGTGTGTGTTATGTTCTGATTTATCTGATTAGTCAGATTGTATACAGTAATAAATATATGACAACATGATGTGTTTGTTTGTCAGTGTCAGTGTTACCTGTACCATATGAACATCTCTGTACATACATGTGTTGTTGAGATATGTTTACGTGTCATTTGGAACCAGACTGGCTGCTCTGTATGTGATTACCCACAACACCTTGCTCTGTCCTCAGAGACAGATCCACATACGCATCTGCACGTTTCCTTAAGATAAAGAACTCGGGGATTCGAACCGGGAACCTCCATGCTACGGTGTGGAAGTGCTCACCACTGCATCACTGTTCACCTCATCACTTCATCAGAGACCCTGAATTTCAACATGCGATGTTCCTGTCAGGCCGATATAAAGAGAGGACCCAGGAGCAGAGATTTGATTCACAGTCTTTTATTTTTTCAGAGATCTCTTTCCCAGAGTGAAAAAGCAAGGCTATGAAACTTGACAAACTAACTTTCTATATTCTAAAGCGACTATCAAAGTAACAACTCAAAATCTACAAAAAAGCTCATAAAGGGAGAAAACCTATCTAAGATACAAAGTACAACCAAAATCACTCTAACTGAAAACACTCCATAAGGGAGGAAAAACAATCTGACAAAGTACTAAACAATGGCTATGATAAGGTAACAAAACTATCAAAATTACAAAACAAAAAATACTCGTAGAGAGAAATATCGACTTACAAACTGCAATGACAAAGACTATGGCTTGGAATCAAAATGCTCGTGATATCAGTCAACAGACAAAGACACACTGGCACAAGACAAAGGGAAACACAGACTATTTAACAAACTGAAGGAGGGGAAACAGGTGGAAACAATCAAGGTGGTGATGACAATCAGAACAATGGGAAACACCTGAACCATGGGACTATCTTTTTTTTTTTTTTTTTAACAAATTTTTCAAGAAATAAAGCAGGACATACATAACAAAAACAAACAAACAAGCATAACATACATTTGGCTCACGTACCAACTCAGATTCAAATTTGTACAGTCGAGAGATTCCGCAGTCATCCCATAAAATAAGTTAAGGACAAGAACAAATTAAATGGTATGTCCTCTCTCTGCCACACAGAGCATTTTCAGTTACGATACAAACCCTCTTGCAAAAATGGTAGAGATATTCAAACCAAGGTATGACATAAAGGGTTCCCATGTTTTACGAAAGACATCATCTTTGCTGTGCAGTTTATATGTCAGATAGTCTAAAGCAACATGTTCGAGTACCACCCTTTGCCATTGAACCTTAGATGGAGCTTTATCAGTTATCCAGTTTAAAAGAATACATTTTCTAGCACAAAAAGCGAGTGTCTGATAAAGTTTTCTTTTAAATTCGTCAGCGATGGACAGGTCAGATATACCAAGTAGTAGATGTAAAGGGTTGATATTTCTGTTAATGAGTAAAATCTTATTAATTTCCTGCCCAATGACCCACCAAAACTGCTGTACTTTTCTACAGTGCCACAAACAGTGTGTAAGACTACCAATCTCAATTTTACATTTAGCGCACAGGGGAGATGAATTAGGATTGAATTTATGACGTTGAGAGGGAGATATATGGGCCCTATGCAGGAGCTTTAGTTGCATGGCTCGCACTCGATTGCACACACTCAACTTTTTTGTATTCTTCCACGCATCATTCCAGTCATCATCTGTTATCTTAACACTGAGCTCCTTTTCCCATAGACCTTTCAAAAAAAAAAAAAATAAGTGTTTGTGGTATTATACCCCTTAAGGATATTATAGAATAAGCTAATGGACCTGCCAGATTTCTGTAAAAAGAGTTGTCTCTCTACATGTGAAATATCTTGACACTCCAGTATTGTGGTATCTTTTGTGACAAAGTTTCTTACTTGTAAAAATCGAAAGAAGTCTTGTTGTTGAATGTCGTATTTCCTTTTCAGCTGGTTAAAAGACAGTACGGTAGAACCTTCAAGTAGATTATGTAAGGTGGATATTCCTTTATTTGTCCAGATCCTGAAGTTATTGTCCATCTTTCCAGGAGGGAAGTCAGGATTATCGCATATTGGAGTAAAAACAGAAGTGAATTGAGATCTGCCCTCTAACTTTCTAATAGCATGCCATGCCTTAACTGTGGAAAGTGTAATCGGATTAGTACAAGCAGACTTCAAAGATGCACTTTTCCTAATAAACAAAAGATTACTCAAAGGGTATTTGGACATTGAACTTTCTACATCTAACCAGAGAGACATGGACTTATGACCCATCCAGTCAGCTATAGTACGCAGATGAACACTAAGCTGGAATTTTCTAATGTCTGGGAGATCAACACCTCCTTCCATGTAGGGCAAACATAATGTAGTCATTTTGAGGCGCGCTTTCTTTTTAGAC
>JAFBJQ010003392.1:0-53755 GCA_016785345.1 Trinectes maculatus
CTGAAGAGCTTTAAAATTGGGACAATAAAATTGAATTGAACGAACTTTGCTGCTACAATACACGTCAAGACAAAGAAAACCATCCATCCATCCATCCATCCATCCATCCATCCATCCATCCATCCATCCATCCATCCATCCATCCATCCATCCATCCATCCATCCATCCATCCATCCACTCATTGTTTTGGTTTTCTCTGACTGCTACACACTAAAATATTGTCCAACTAGTTTTGAAGCATTTGGCTAACACTGAGCACAGAGTGATCCAGTTTATTCTGTATCCACCCTGTTGTTTCTCTCTGTGGTGAAGCATACCAGTGTGCCAGGCACAACCAAACAGCAACACAACTACCATCTGACAGATGAGGTGGTGGCTTTGGGTCATGAGCTGCTCCTTTTTTTCCCCTCCACACTCTCCTCATTCCATCACTTTGATAAAGATTGATTTTTTTTTTTTTGCCAGTCCATTGAACTTTATTACAGAGCTCTAGCGGTTTCTTTTTGTTTATCTGTGAACTTTTGTTTCCATTTTTTCCCCTGTTTTTTGGAAGGCTTACAGAGGTTTACACCTTGTGGTTAATCCATAACACTTGCAATCTTCTGTCTGAAAAAGCTGATAATTATAACTGTTATTCATCACATGACACAACCATCATCACAGTGTAACAAGGTGCTTCACAGAATCAGACAAATCAGCCACTAAAAGGAACAAATAAGAAAAAGTAAGTTTACTTTTTAGAGATGTCAGCATCGTCCTCTGATCTTAAGTCCACTGATCTTCCAAAGGGAGAAAGTTGCAAAATCTCCTTTTTTCTTGGGCCTGGAGCAAGTGACAACAAAGAAAGCCTGATCAGAGGACTACAGATTTCTACTGTATCATACAGCTCCACTGGCTCATTATTGTAGACATGCAAGGCCACTTAAACTATACTGTGTATTTGATGGGATGACAGTTGTAAAGAAATCAGGGCTTACATACGACTTTGTCAGTGGGCTGAAGTAGTTTCTTTGTCAGAATCTTGCAGTAGCTATAAACAACAGAGAACTCTGACTATGAGAAGTGAAAAATCAGTCAGAGAACTCAAGCACAGAGAAACGCAACATGTAGTTACAACAGAAGAGGATTGAGAGATTTTTATGATATGTTATGATAATTTATATTTTCACCTTTAGGACAAAGCCATTTGAATCAGAAATGTTTATCTGTAGACAGCAATCAGCTACCTGAAAAATCCCAAGGCTTTAAAAGTATTGTATTTCAGTGATTTAATCGCGTTAATCACTTAGCAGTGTGTGGATTTGGACGCCACTCATCGCAGCAGTTTCTCACCTGAGCATATGGGAGGGAGCTGATAGGTCCGAGATACAGGTCCTCTATTTAAAACCTTTTCAAACTTCCGTTTGACACAGATTGTGCATGAACCGACGCACTGCTGCAGTGTGGTTTCTGTGGTTTTGCCTCCACAAATACATCTGCTATGTCAGGTCACTTTCTATTAGAGGTGGAGTGATTACTGGCAGTCTTCCTTAATTGCGCTGCTGATTTGCTCTGCCAGCTGCTTGCTGATTGTGTTACTCTTACAGTCAAGTTTGAACAATACTTGAATTGCTCCTCAGGGACGAGTACAGTTTCTCCCATTCTGATTCTGATAGATGTTAAACAGTAAAGTGACAACATGTAGATGTGTCATGGGGCAAGGCACTGGTAATTCCCCCATGCATTATTTGCTAATTTGTCTCATTATACTGCATTTCAAGAATAAAATATTGGTGCAAATGAACTTAATTGTACAAAACATGCAAAGGCTTCAACAGAAGAAGCCTGTCATACAGTGTAAACAGTAGTGGGTTTGAAGAGGGGTAGGGGGATGTATTCTCTCCATACAACATGACCAACATAACGCTGAACAAACAGCTGTTAATACTAATGGTGAAGCAGCAGACAAGCAGAAAACTAAACTCTGTGTGTAATTTATCACTCTGATCAAACTGATTGCATTACAGTGAATAATAAGTAGCAATATACAATAATTGTGGATTGATAAGCTGCTTATTTTGCTTTCTGTGTTGAAATGACTGATTAAACATCACGAACATGAGGAGATGAGAGAGATGTTTCCAGATCCTAGCAAATGCTCTGCTCATAAACCCAGTGCACTATGCATGAACGAAAAGGTGAAATTACCTCGCTACACTGTTTTAGATTTAGCAGGCAAGTGATAAAAAAAAATGGAATTGCAATGCTTCTATTGAACCATCCCTACTGGTAAAAATGAACCTATTGCTTACTGAGCATCAACCAGGAAAATTCACTAGATCAGAATAAATCATATTACTAATTATTGCAGATTATTTTAGTGCTTTTAGCATCTCAGTGCATTTACTGAAAGAATTAAGTTTGCTCTTGTTGAAACTCAGCTTTAAATACAGACGTGTTTTCACAGTGCACAGTAGAGCTGTAAAACTGTGTGTCAAACTAAAAATAGTGGAAAGATTCCCCAGACGTACAGGAAGTGAACATGATTCAACACCATGAAAAAATGGAAGTACAAGTTCCGACAGGTGAAAGAAAAATGGCAACTTAAACTTTCAAACGTTGATAACTTGACTATTTATAACTATTCAATGTTTGTGGGTGTGTGTGTGTGTGTGTGTGTGTGTGCTTGTGCATGTGTGTGTGTGCGCGTGTGTGTGTATGTGCGTGTGTAGTGGAGTTTGGGGTCAAAATGAGAAAAATAATGAGAAAAATTAAGACTTGCTCTATAAAGTTGTGGGAGTTTTTTTGTTCCTCCTGCCTCACGCCTCCTCTGGTCACCTTAACTGTCTTTTAATAGCGCAAAATCAGCCGTTTGCCTAGTTACTATCATCTCCTCACAACAGAGAACATAAAAATACACAGCAGAATAAGACTTCTCATTAGTATTCTATGTGTTAACCAGAATTATTATCTTGGTGCTAATTATTTTATACTGAATAACCTTGAAATCACTCCTGGACATTGTTTTGATACTGGATTTAAGGATATGCTGGTCGGGGTTAAAGCCCACGGCCATGTTAGTCTGTAAAAGTTCTATAATAAGTGAAGTGTCCTAGCTCAGCCTTCAGCTTCTCACTTTCATCCTTATATAGTATGAACAAGTGATGCTGGAAATGAGAGTGAAGATAAAAAAAAAAATCACGTCTCCATTAAATCTACTATATGCCAGTGGGTATGAAGGAGTTATTACTCCAATATAATAACATGCATATAGGTGTGGGAGCAGCTTATTTTTCCAAACCAATTTCTTCCCCATAAGTGGAGAGACATAAGAAACAAAGGGCTGAGAGAAAGGTATTTGTCATAAACACTGTAGTATTGGGTGCACACTACAAATTTATTATTAAAGATATTATTTACTCTGGGCTGGTGTGTGTGGGCTCATAAAGTGAGTGTGTAAAAACATTATTTAGATGTGTACTGGTGGAGGGCAAGAAAAGATATAACTCATGGCACAAATATATTTTAAAGATCAAAACAACAAAGCTAGAGCGGAGAAAATGTCTCTTACGAACGCGCTTTTTCGAACATGCAACATTCATTTTCAGAATGTTACATTTTCATTTCCAGTCACGAGGGTCAATCACGGCAAAGTTTCCTCTGCAGATTCTGTAAATGCTAAACATGAAGCTCACTCACTACTTTATTTCCTTTGAACCAGTGTGATAAAAGCACACTGAACCTCTTGTGTCCTGCTTCTCAGTGGACGCTGTCACAGTGCATTACCGTTTAGAATGGAACACACCAACCTGTTTTGATGAAACTGCAGCAGCAGACAAATATTCCAAGAGGCTAAACTAACTGGCCAAAGTCCGTCTCACCTGGGGTCTCTGCTTTTGAGTCTCCATAGCAACAATCAGTTCTCATATCTAAACATCTGGCGCTGCAGAACACACACACGTGGAATGTGAGTATGTGTGTGTGTGTGTGTCTGCTGGATGTCAGTGATGATGGCTGGCTGAGGAGTCCTGGCTGCTGCCTCTGACAGGCCTGGCAGGTTGAAGAGTAATTGTGATTGGTCCTTCAACGTCTTTCAGCGGGGGGCATCAGGTGAGGAGAGGGGGCTTTAATAGACAGGACGAGATGAGAGGTGAGTCCACCAGCTGAGGCCTCAGCATAAACACACTCATATCATGAAAACCCTGAGGTGGAGATGCCTGTCACTGAGTTCGAGGCAGAAGAGTGTGTGTCCTTTCACATCCAAATGGACTTA
The DNA here is from genome assembly GCA_016785345.1 of Trinectes maculatus. Classification (NCBI taxonomy): domain Eukaryota; kingdom Metazoa; phylum Chordata; class Actinopteri; order Pleuronectiformes; family Achiridae; genus Trinectes; species Trinectes maculatus. The sequence goes on from JAFBJQ010003392.1 coordinate 4,254, forward strand.
ACTTCAGTCTCCATATTAATTTGTGAACATGTTCTCATGCATATTTGCCGGATAGACACATGGCAGTCAGTCGGTGCAGTCACTGTGTGCAGCTGGAGTGGGGGTCTGTACTCAGCTGTCAGCAGGCAGCAGCTACGGAGGCGGAGGACTGTCATTTCCTTACTGGAGTGTCAGGAAACATAAAGGTGTGTGAGATGGGCAGAGGTGCTAAAGGGAATTAAAGTTTGCATTGCTCAGAACGGTATAAGGAAAAGTGATATAATATATTCTTCTTTGACAGATATGTGTTGAATGACAAAAACATTCCCATTCTCCACAGCTAAAGGTGATGTCTGTGGCTCTGGAGGAAGAGCACATCGTCTGCTAACCAGAGGGTTGGTGGTTCGATCTGCTGTGTGTGTAGAAGTGTCAATAGTCACTGTGTCAACAGTCAGTGAACCTCAGGTTATCCCTGACAACGTAACAGTAACTATGTGAATGATGCGTGACAGAGACGCGCTGCATTTAGAAACACTGACTGAATGTGGGGTTGAATGGGTAAATGGCATTTGAAGCATTTGCTGCCGTCAAGGCTGGAAAAATACCCATTGTTTACCATAAGCATTAACTCTCTGCCAGTCAAAGGTGTTGGGGTCTTTTGGTCTTTAGTCTGTGCATGATTCTGGGAATTGTTGGGAATATACTCTTGAACATGGTAAGACACACACCAGTGTATGTTACAAGCACACATTGTGATGATCTGCAACTTGGCAAGAAAAAAAACAACAAAAAAAAAACAAATCTAATAGAAAACAAAGTGCCCTGTCTGCCTTAAGAAATCCTGGCAGAAGGAGTGGAAAACAGAAGACATAATATAATCATTGTCTCATAAACATGAGGAAAAGGTGCATAAAACAAAAAAGGGCTTCTCCCTCCTACCTGCTGCTACTGAAAATCAAAAAATATAAATTATGTTGGATTTACGAATACAAGTTTTTACTAAACAAGCCCAAGGTGAACTCAAACTTTCCATTTTCCATTTAACAATTGGCCCCTGCTTCATCAGGATGTGTCTGTGAGCTGTGTGTGGGTTGGGTAAGCATAGGCACAGTAGTTAGCCTGTTTTGGGGGAGGGGTATTATATGGTTGGCCTCTAGGGGACTGATACCCTCTAAATTCAGAGAGCAACTTAGTTTGCATAGCACTGATTTCTGTGGATTCTGTGGCTGGGGGCCAAGGCAGGACAGCTTTATAACAACCATATTCTAATATTATCTATCTTTGATATTTATTCATGATTCATGAACGACCAAACCTGGCCCTATGTGTGCACAACACTGCTCAGTCCTCCTATGCATCGCTCCTCCGCCTATACACAGATATATAGGCACTAAGAGAGAAATGCAGAACGACAAGCAGTATGTTAACGCACAGGGGGGAAATTAGTACCTGTGGTTTTCATGTTCAAAACTGCCAAGTCATGGTTTTTTCTTGAAACATTACCCTCAGTGTTGAACTTTTTTTTTTTTTGCCAAACCTTTATATATTGCTTAGTCACCAAATCAGCAGGTTTTGCACAAGATCCCAAAATCAAGCCTGATTTCTTCAAACAATGATACATTTTAGTATGACATGCACTATACATTAAAATGTATGCATTATATAATGCAAACATAGACAAAAAAACTCAAGATGAATCCCTTTATCGCTTTAAAAAAGAAGTTTAATTACGATTTTTATTATTATTTTAAAACAGGTTAGGGTTAGGCTTATAACATGTGTAACACATTTATAACACATTCCACATATCCATCAATCCAAACACAGGGAACGTGCTCGTCATTTCAGGGCATTTGAAACTTCATATTCTCTCGCTCCCTGCATGTATTCAGAATGTGTGGAGAATGTGCTGTGCTTTCTGCATGAGCAGCCACTATAAGCTCAGTCCATTGAACAGCTGGCGTTTACAGATGTGGAGGCTGGTCTTTGCCATTAAATGGACAAAGAGCTCTCCCCTCCCAGCGCGTTGCTTATCAAGGGGTGAAATTAATTTCAGCCACCATGAAATCATGGCTCTTACAGCCGAGAGTGAGAGAACCAATAACCCGCGTCTGCTCTGTCTCACCCCGGGGTGCGGTGACAGCTCTCTTTGTCGTGCAGCCTTTGAACATGATGTCAGCAGGTCATGTACACTACGCCTGAAAGCATCACTCGCTTCTTCAGATCAAGAGGGAAACTTCGGATGGATTCTTTCCTGCCCCTTCACGTTTTAAGGAAGAGGCTGTATCTCATCTCTTTGCCCACTGCTGCTCTCCATCACTCCAAAGTCTCTCCCCATGCACTACACAGAGCATTCTTCTGGGCTTCCGGCTTCTGTGTGCACAGCATCCTTCCCCCTGGGTGTGTGAAGCTGTTTTCAAGGTGTATGTCTCTGGGGCCGATTCTCTGGAGACCATCAGAGCAAACGCTCCACCAGGGGAATTTCATTCCCCATTGCTTTGCACTGAAATATTGTCAGAGGGAAACATTTGTGCCACATCTTTGTGAACTTTCCACCTGCTCTTTTATGCATTCTTACCTGCGGGACATCTGTTTCCCTGTGTCACCCTCACCACTGAGCTTTTGTCAGAGGTATTCCTTTTCTATGTGTTTCATGTGTGCTCTCCCGACCCGGCTCCTCACTGGACTGTTACTGCTGTGAGAGAGTGCAGTGTACGTTCTGATATTCCCAGGCATTCATCCAATATGAAGAGAAAGAATTCATGCTACTATGATGCTGCTGAATTCAGGAGCCTATAGAAACTGTTGTGTCAGTATGCACTGGACATACAGTACCTACTGCATTTACTTAAGTTGTTGTGTTCATGCTTTTGGTACCAGACCGACCCAGTGAGTCTTAGACTGCAACCTACTTTGCTTCCAACCCATTTATCCTGCCATGACCTCAACTCACAACTATAACCATCCTCTTAGATAATAGTGCTGTATTTGATGATATTAATCAAATGGAAGATTGGATTGGAAGATTGGAACATGTTGTTGGGACTAGAGGAAGTGCATTTATGCTGGTTTAAGATGGATCTGATGATCAGATCAGATGATCAGAGAGATCATATTACTTTTATGTTAACAGACGTTTCAAGAGGCACAGGCTTTGTTGGACCTTCTTTATGATGTTGCTTGTGATATTACTTCAGGGAAAGATACCTTCCCCACTTACACATTGTTATTGTTAGACTATTATAAGTAGTTGTAGTAGCCATAGTAGAAGTAGTTGTAGTAGAAGTAGTAGTGGTGTGATTAATATGACTATAGCTATTATTATTACATAGGACTGACTGCAGTCCATTGGCATTGGGTGGTGGGATTGTGTTGGAGGCAAGAAATCATGATCTTGCCTCAGGCTCACAAAATGTTAAGAGACGGCTCTGCATACATGACAAACAGGGAGAGAACAGACACAGGGAAGGAGCATAGCCTGTGTGACACTCAGTGATTCTGGCATTCTGGCAGAGAAGTATTTTTGTTATCTTGACAAGCAATGAAGCCATGGAAGCAAAGTGAAACTACAAAATGTGTTTCATAGTCACATTCTTGATGGTATAGAGTGAAGTCTTTTAAATCAGACAAAATATTTACATTGATCTGCCACTACTTTACAAGCACGAACCCGTTTTGATGTTATGGCTGTTTAAACTAATCTGAGATGAATAAAGTGGAAAATTCAAAACACAATTCATGTTTGTGATTATGATGGAGCATTAATATTACTATAAATGCCTCTAACTTCTTGTACAGTAAAATCTACTTTTAATGACATCTTACTACAATTTAAGCTATTCTATTAATTTGATTTATTGCTCTGGCAAATAAAATGGTCTGCATGATGACAGGGAAACATTTGTTTTCTTTATCATAACAACAACAACAACAACAACAACAACAATAATAATAATACTAATAATTATTATTATTAGTATTACTATATAATATAATAGTTATTATTAATATTACTACTACTAATATTACTACTACTAATAATAATAATAATAATAATAATAATTATTATTATTATTATTATTATTATTATTATTATTATTATTGTTGTTGTTGTTGTTGTTGTTGTTGTTGTTGTTGTTGTTGTTGTTGTTATTATTAGTAGTAGTAGTATTATTATCAGTATTATTATTAGTATTATTATTATTATTTGGTCTGATCTCTTTGGTCTCTGGTTAAGGGCTGTGATCCATCATTATGAACTTATTTTCTCCAAAGCAGGTTAGTGGGTAGGCATTTTTTAAATGTTAACCTGGTAAGACCTGAAAACCCAGATTCAGATCAGACGTTACACTGATAACTGCAAATCTTTCTTACACGGCAGTAAATTCATTCCATTTCCCTTTGAACGTGATGTGACGTGATGTGACGTGACCACACCCTGGTTGAAGGTCTAATATATTTGGCTCTGATGCTGTTTTCCAGCTTGAGTTTGCTGTTCACATATGAGGAACACAGCTGCATTCACAACAGCAGTGGAATTCTGCACAGCCAGTGATGAACGGGTGGCACCTGGGTAACGTGGCAGGTCGATTGCCCACTTTATCACTGTGAAGTTTGTGGAGATTTTACTGCTGCATTCTCAAATGGCCTCACTGGAACATTGTGTGGAAAAGTGACCTGAGGGCTGGCAGGAAAAAAAATGTGATAAATGCCCAAAATCTTATTTGCGTTCTCAAATATAGCTACTCCAAGACAACATTTTAGCCAGGAAAAAAAATTACACGCACAGATATACTGTATATATATAGCAAAACCACAAAATTGCACCCTTCAACTGAATAATGGTTCTGTGTTTAGGAGAAGATGGATGTACATAGACTGCAGTTCTTACCAAGCAGAGTAACCTGCCTGCCACTGACTTCTCCCTAATTGCTTATGTTTTCAGCAAAGTGCTGATTATTCCTAAGCTTGAGTGGCAGCCTAATGTCTATCGCAGGATACCAGACTCTGACACTGTATCATAATGTTTGAAAAAACCTAGGTTCACACTGTTCTTGGTGTGGGATGGATAATAACTGTGTCACAGCACAACATTGCCACACAAACATGGCAGGACTCCTTTTTTCTTGACCTTTATGCCCTCCTCAAACTTACTACCTTCTGGACCCCTTCATGCCAAAGATATACACGCCTAAAAAAACTGCTATTAAATCACCATACAGCAATATTTTTCCTGCTTTTTAGATGTAATCAAGCAAAAGTTTGAGATTAGGCGTCTTACTTTGTTTAGGGTTAGGGTTAGGGTTAGGGTTAGGTAGACTAGCTGATCTCTGCTGTGGATATTATCATCATGTATCATCATGTATCATCTTGATCGAAAATATTTCAAGCTTGCCTCCTGTTTTTGTAGTCCATCATTTAAATTCAGACTCTTATGCTGTATAAACTACTACTACTGAACCTGACTCAGTATACACCTCTCCAGCACCTCCCCAAGTGTGCCCCAGCATTGATCTCCCAACACATACAATGACAATGGAAACCACTGCACATGTTCTAGTCTGCACAGTTTCTATGACTGGTGCTTGATCAATTCATCCATCTTATATACAAAGAAAACGAATGAAATGATCTTTTATTTTAGAAAGACCTTGATCACTGAGAATGTACAGGAGTGTAAGAATCTGGACGATATCATTGACGACGATATGGAAGGCTAACACAAATATCAGGTTTCTGAAGCTCAGCAGTGTTTTTAGGATTTTTTAGGAAACTCTGGGCATTCAGTGTTGTTAGAAATATGTTAATCCCTTCTTATAAAACATTTATTCTGAGTTTATTGATTTTTTATATTCAGTGCTTTTTATATTCAGTGCTATCTATCTGTCAAATGAACATATATCTATCTATCTATCTATCTATCTATCTATCTATCTATCTATCTATCTATCTATCTATCTATCTATCTATCTATCTATCTATCTATCTATCTATCCATCCATCCATCCATCCATCCATCCATCCATCCATCCATCCATCTATCTGATGTTGTCATACTGCGATGGTATCCACTCAAATATTTAAGGAAAAATAGTGTCAGTCCTGCAGAGACATCAGCTGTGGGCACATCATGACAGACACGCGTTGCCGCCATGTTGCTCAGGTTTGCATCACCCCCTGCTTTTCCCAGAGTTGCCCCTGAAAAACTGAATTAAGTGAAAACGGTTAGGGAAAATAAATTATTTGTTTCTGATGGATATTGCCTCATATCAAAGGCTGGTGTAGATATCTGGTGGGCAGCTGCATGTGGCAGTGAGGCGAGCGGGAGGAGGTGCAGAAGAACTCTGGCCAGACATAAAAGTCTGGCAACAAAGTTATTTGTCTGAAACTCTTTTGTTATTGTGTGTATTAATGTATTATTAATCAACCTTTCACTTTTCCAAATACAAAGGTTGAGAAAAAAAAATGGAAGAAAATATTCCGCTTTGTTTTCTTGAATATAAGCATCTCATGAAATTCAGTTCAGGGTTATAAAAGAAGTCTCGGCTTTTAACAGTTGTTCTCTCAGTCTTAGATAAGCTGCATGTTTTTGTCTCTGAATACAGGACAATATTTATTTTACCAAAATAGACTTGTGTTCTTTCGCATGGATCAGCTTGCACTACGGGTTCCGGGCTCTCTGTATATATAGAAACACTGAGGACAATTCTGCAATACATAAGAATTTTGAATGTGTTAAATTCAACAACAAGGAGGGGGGGGGGGTGTCCTTGAATCAAAAATATCCTCTTCAAAACTCATGCATAACAACAAGGTTATTATGATGCCTGTCTTCCCCATCAAGGTATTGTGAATACCACATAATCCGTTTAATCCCCGCAGTAGGCCAGAACCTTGTTCATCTCAACACCATGTGAAGAAATGAATTTTGAATAAGGTGGATGTCTGGGAGCCAAACATATATATGTGGGCTTCAAAACCTTTGTTTGATAGCGTTACTGTAATTGCAAATCATTAGTGTGTGGTCATAATTAGAAACTATACATTTGACGAGCACAGGAATAGGTTTCATGATGAAATTTTAAAACAATAGATGCTCCTCCCAATATTTTGCGTGTTCTGGCACAGGTGCCCATATTTGCATATTCTTTAAGGCAAACAAGCTAAATTGATTGCACGTGCTATTTTGCCCGTTTGAGGGACGCAATCCTTGTTGCGTACGTTTAGTAGATCAGCTTCAGCGTGTGTTGATGTGTCCTAAAATAAGAGCATCTCAAAACATAATACAGACAGTGTTTGTGTTTTCAATAAAAAAATGAAATTAAAAAACCTCACTCCTCCCTTATTGACCATGAAAAGGGAAAAAAAAAGCCTGTGTCCCTTTTGAATCATCGTATTTCACCGTCGAAATCACTGCTCCTTTCCACCCTTTATTCCGTTTAATAGCTGTTCCTGAAAGGAAAATTGAATGTGCTTAAGCTAGACATGGTGGACATGGTGGACATGTGTTTTGTGCCAGAATGCCAGAGCAGTCATGGACAAGTTTGGCATTCATCAGATTTCTAAAGATCCTGAAAGCGCTACATGAATGCATCAGTGCCATAAAAGTGAACAGAAGAAAGCCTCTTTTCTTGCTTGCTGACATTCCACACTTTTGAAAAGATTCCTCACATGGTTAGGTTCATTATTGCCTGTTTGACGATACAGCTACATTGACCTTTTTTCCATAACTGTTCCACCACGCCCTGACACAGCTGTCACACGGAGCAGCTCTCAGCAGCTCCTGCTGTTCAGCTGCAGTGCATGGCCTCCTAACACCACCCTGTCATTGCTACAACCACCCATGGCTTTGACTGAGGCTTATTCAGCCTCTGCCTATAACCCACCTGCAATAACAATACAATGGCACTCTAATGATAGAGCTGTATTTCACCAAGTCTAGTTTTCGTGTGTCTGAGGAGAGGTGGTGCATTTCATAAGTCATTCACAGTGTTAATGTAATAAATGTAATAAATCACACTTTACAATGAAGGATGTGAATGGACTGAGTGCATGAGCAGGTAAGTGTGTGCAGTTTCCTCGGTCCAGGTCCAGTTTAGATAAAGGGCTCACAAAGAGTATTCAAGCATAAATGAGTAGAACAGTGTGTGGCAACACAAAACCTTCAAAATATGAAGATACTTGTTTCTACCACCAAAGATGAACAATATTGTGGCAGCGCACACTCAGCCAGGAACACACTGACAGGTTCTTAGTATGTGTGTTGATTCAGAATATGTGTACATAGCACTGAAACACTGGAGCAGCTCACTCCATATCACTCATATTTTCATATGTGTATTGGGCTTTACAATATATGGTCTCATCCAGGACACTGTAATGTAGATCATTGTGTAAATATTTCATCCCAAGGCTACACAACTGTGACAGTGCCATTGTGTATATTCATAATAGATGAGACATATACAGAAAATAGCACAGGAAGAACAAAATAAAAACAATAATGGCTGATAAAGGAGGATGACTCCTATTATCATCTCTCCTATTCTGCCTAAGTGTTGCTGAAAGGTCGTATACTGCACAACAGCATTGTATTATCATTATAATGTACCTATAGTGTAACTTGTGTACATGTTTCTTTTGTAATTGAGAGACTTTGTTTTCCTCATATTTAGCATGTTGAAAAAAAAGATGTAAAGAAATTGTTTTCATTCGAAATCATTTTGGTGTGTCCGAAAACTGGATAGGTCTGTATAACATCTAAAAATCACAATTCCATATGGGGAAGTCACACACACACACACACAAAAAGTCTTTATATCTCCAACTAAATATTTCTGAGTGGGGTAGCTACTGAGAATATGATAGTGGCTGGCTAACACCACTATAATATTATAGTGGCTAGCTAACACTACAAACACGTGATTTAACCCAATTAAGTACATTGTATGCTATCACAAGAGCAAGACCACAGGTGCTGCCTGTTTACTAATGTGGTTTCAGCTGGGAGGAGTGAAGATAACGAATGTCTCTAATCTTTTCTGTTTGCTTGTGGTCTTTTGTCATCTCCTACAGCTGATGTGATATGTCCATGTTTCATGAAGTATAAGGGCTTTACTTGCTTACATGCACGGTGCCAGTCCAAAGCCTAATTAAATCTGTGCAGTTTCCCTGGGTGCCGTTTAATCACTTCCTGACACCAGAGCTACTTTGCACTTATTTGAATTTCTGCTAAAAAAACTGCAATAAACACACCCTTTTTTTTGCATTCAAATGTCTTAACAAAAACAAAAGTAGACATAATGGTCATCCGTAAATCCAGGACAAAATTCATGAGAAGTTAAGAATAAAATAATTAAAAAAAATGAATTCTTAACCTTTGTGGCTTTTGATATTAGTAATATGACTGCAAGTGGCAGGCACGTACACACACAATTAATTCTCACTTGTCTCTCCATCTGTCACAATATTTGTTGAGTCGGCTGTCTTTTCTCTACAGGCCACTATAGGTACCACAGGTTGATTTAGCAAGCACTAATTACTACCTTCATTATATGATTATACATATGATGATGTGAAAAATAATAGCACCACTTTTACATGCATATATTTTATACTGTTGTTTTTAGGTAAGATAATAATGGCAACTTTTTATTATTATTATTATTATTATTATTATTATTATTATTATTATTATTATTATTATTATTATTATTATTATTAGTAGTAGTAGTAGTAGTAGTAGTAGTAGTAGTAGTAGTAGTAGTAGTAGTAGTAGTAGTAGTAGTAGTAGTAGTAGTAGTAGTAGTAGTAGTAGTAGTAGTAGTAGTAGTAGTAGTAGTAGTAGTAGTAGTAGTAGTAGTAGTAGTAGTAGTAGTAGTAGTAGTAGTAGTAGTAGTAGTAGTAGTAGTAGTAGTAGTAGTAGTAGTAGTAGTAGTAGTAGTAGTAGTAGTAGTAGTAGTAGTAGTAGTAGTAGTAGTAGTAGTAGTAGTAGTAGTAGTAGTAGTAGTAGTAGTAGTAGTAGTAGTAGTAGTAGTAGTAGTAGTAGTAGTAGTAGTAGTAGTAGTAGTAGTAGTAGTAGTAGTAGTAGTAGTAGTAGTAGTAGTAGTAGTAGTAGTAGTAGTAGTAGTAGTAGTAGTAGTAGTAGTAGTAGTAGTAGTAGTAGTAGTAGTAGTAGTAGTAGTAGTAGTAGTAGTAGTAGTAGTAGTAGTAGTAGTAGTAGTAGTAGTAGTAGTAGTAGTAGTAGTAGTAGTAGTAGTAGTAGTAGTAGTAGTAGTAGTAGTAGTAGTAGTAGTATTGTATTATTAGTATCAGTATTATGCTCTTTTCATCTGCAGTAAATTGAGCTCCACTGTCTGTTACAACAACTTCAGACAATCTATATGACATAAATAGGTTTCTCAAAGCCCCAGCAGATTTTCTGGGCATGTGAATTATCTCAGGCCAGCAGGGATTATGCATCAATAGCAACCAAAGACATCTACTCATTCTCCCCTGCAAAGTCAAGGTGTTTTCAAGCATGCACAGGTTGTGCAAATAAAAAGACTGACGAGAGCCTTCATTTACACAATCCGCCAGTGGCTGACATGTAATTTTGACACTGTCAATGTGGCGTTTCTGGAATGACCACCCTGAAACCCCAGAGAATACAATCATCTTCTGTTATGAGTTCATAACCTTTTATTTTATAGGGTGTTAAAACCTCCACAGTACACACTGTGGTCAAGCTGTCATCGCTTACTGTCTTATTTTGCCAGCACAAGATCTGTGTTTTCTGTGCTATCTCTGCAGTGACAGGCAGCCTGTCTACATCCAGAGGTTGTGAATACTCATATACATGTTGTGTTTTTTTCTTTTTAATAAATTTGCATAAATTTCAAACAGACTTTATCATCATGGGGTATTGTGTGAGTGTAATTTATTGCCTCATGTCTGTCAAATCATGTCAGTCATACTGCTGCCAACATGCCCTGGTCCTATCTTTTCACTCACCTCGTCCAATTAATAATCATAACATCAACTGGTATGTAATACCAGCTGATGTTATGATTAATAACATTTGTCTCCTACTAAATAATGTGATCAGCTTCAATCTTTGTCCCACTTTGCACCCATCTACCCAGCACACATGTCACTGACATCTAAAAAAGAAGAAAAAAAATATTGTCACTTGTGTTTTCACTTTATTCCAGGCAAAACAATTTGTTCTAAAGAGAGCATTTGAATCTGGTGCAACATTTCCCCCCCCTTCTGCTGCCATGACAACAGTTTTTCTAAACACTAACCTGTTTGCACCTTCACAGCTTCCCAACAAACTGATGACAAATGAAAAGAAAAAAACAAGACAGAGTAAAATAAAGTAATTGGAAAGGTATAAAAAAAAAAGGTTGAACCCAAGAGAACAAATATGGGAAATTATAGCACAATGTGAATGAAGATGCTTTCCACTGCAGAAGAATATCTGTTGGCAGAATGATGTGTCATCCCTCCAGTTGTGTTATTCACAAGTGGAGAACATGGAGAAGAGGAACTGGTCAGGAGACTCCCTGTGGAAAACAATTCTTTAACAGACCCTTTCATTTTTTTTCTTACCCTGCAGGGATCTACTTTTCTTATTAGTACTTAATGCAGAGTATTGGGGTATTTCTTTTTATGCGCTTATCAAACACACACACACACACACACACACACACACACACACACACACACCTTCCCAGCCTGATTCATGCATGGTAGGATAATTAATTATCAGTGCTCCCACAGCACCATGCTGTTTCCCCCCAGGAGAAAGTTCATTATTGACTGAAGTAATTGCAAATGTTGGAATCTCAAAGCCGAGTGTTCAGGTGACTGCTGCGGATGACATCAAGTGGTACATGATCAACAGTGAGAAATGAGAACAGGAAACTGTTTTTTGCTTCCCAGCCTGATTCATGCATGGTAGGATAATTAATTATCCGTGCTCCCACAGCACCATGCTGTTTCCCCCCAGGAGAAAGTTCATTATTGACTGAAGTAATTGCAAATGTTGGAATCTCAAAGCCGAGTGTTCAGGTGACTGCTGCGGATGACATCAAGTGGTACATGATCAACAGTGAGAAATGAGAACAGGAAACTGTTTTTTGCTCAAACTTCTTTGGCAGCATGAGTGGTTTTCCTGCCAGGTGCAAACTGGAAAGTTAAAACAACAGTTGAAATCATTAATTTGCGTCTACATAAATGGTTTGCCAAAAAGGATGTTTGACGTAAACATACCTTTAACAAAAAATAATTTGGATTAAGAAACACTTCTAACCATCATTCTACTACTACTTTTTCAACGAACATCATATTTAGCTATTTTTCTGTTACATATTCAAAACACTGAGCAGTGCAGTTATTTAGTTAGCACACTTTAGACACTGATGTGATTACATAGTGTTTAGTATGAAAAAATAAAATAAATGAAGTGATTAAAAGAGTAAAGTAAAATATACATGAAATCTACCCCTCCATCCTTATGTTGTGATATTTAAACAATCTGAGGAAGCAGCTAGTTTAAATCCCAAACCTAAACATGACGTTATCACTACAGTGCTCCACTCTAACCACAGTCCCAGCAAAAAAAAACAAAAAACAAAAAACAAACAAAACACAATGTTTGGATGTTCTAAGCCCTCCCACTATTTTAAATGCTATTTAGCTACAAAAAACAAAAAAAGTTTTTTTTTTCAGGTTTTTTTGGGTGAGGTGCATGAGTATGATTTCCACCTGAATGTGGATCCAATCATATGAACTGACTGGGTCTGGAGGTGATGACCTCCTGCTTGGAAGCGCCTGGTGGAGTGCCTGTCAGATTGTTGTGATCAACAGCTGAAGCAGACACAGCTGAATACAAACACACACGCTCAGTGTGAGAGGTGTTAGGAGAAGGTTAGAAGAGTTAACCTCTTTAAAGAAATACACACTTCACTGGAATCTAAACAGGTGATTTTTAGTGAAGAGTGGATAAAGGTTTCTGGGTTAACGTGCAGAAGGATTGGAGGTGTGTAGGCAGATTGGCACACACACACACACACACACACACACACAGAGAGAGAGAGAGAGAGACAGAGTGCGGAGGAAAGACTAAAACACAATGAGTCACAGCTGAGACTGTGACATAACAAGCTTAGTCAATGGTTTAGACTTTCACACTCCTCACATTCCACTTTTAGAATTATGCGGGATCATATAGGCACTTGACAAATCCGAATTTATCATGGATAAAACTTTATTTCACCATATTCTTTTTATTCTTTTTATATGTAATTCCAGTGCCCATTAAATTCATACACGCTTGTTCCTATGCTGGTCATTTGAAAAACTAAAGCATAGAACGTTTGGGATAATGTCTCAAACATAAATCTTTTTTTAATGGGATGCTGATAGCATACTACTTGTCTCTGCGTTATTTGACAAATAAAATCACTTATAATAAATTCTTATTGGAAACAATACTTTTGTGAGTAGGCTATAAAAACAATCATCCGTTCAATATCTTGACCACAAGCCTGCAGTGTTGTCAGGGAAGCTCGAGCTGATCATGTGACTTTGGGTGAGAAGCATGAAAATGGCAATGGCAGATCTATGGTGTAAGAACAGTTAATTTACTCTAGTAACTTAACTAACTTACTAAATTTCCAACTAATACATGATTTTAAATTGGCCATTTCATTATATAAAAACGTCAGATTCAAGGAAACCATTTGTCAACTTTCAATTTAAATAAAGTTTAAATTGAAAAATAAATACAGGCTACCCAAAATGCAAGCCGCTGTTGCATTCACAGAATCCGTTGCTCTTTTTTACGTGTCGGCTATTGGTCGTACCTAAACAAAGTTTAGGGACATAGAAGATGGTATGCTGAAAAACAAGTTTGAGAGCCTACACAAGAAGACTACTCAATGAAATTTGGTCTCTGCTTTTAACCCATCACACACACATGTGGAGCAGTGGGCAGCCAAGAGCCAGCCAGTGTTATATAATGAGAAATAAACAAACCACTTTCCTATACATTTTAGCCATTGGTGTTATTATGTTATTTTGTTACAGTAGGGGGCGATACATGATAGACTTTAATGTACAGTAAAAACAATGTTGACGATTTCTTGAATGATTTATCAGAACAGCTACTGCATGTACATTTTGAAAGAGCATAGTAGGGCTCCTGCTCTTTAAGGGAAGTGAGAACTGCAGAAATGCAGTGTTCGTTTGGTACAACCCACGTGCAGAATCACTGTTGGATGAGAACAATTTCAGCTATGCCTGGCAAAAGTCACGTTTGGCTTATGATCCGGAGTATTTTGGGTAATATGGGTAATCAGTGGGGTAAAGACTGGGATTAGAGTGGAGCTGCACGGTGATTGAAGTGTGTCTGCTGATGTCTAATCAGGGTACAGCTCCACTAAATGACGCACGGCTCTAGTCCTGAAATAGCTCAGGCCCCTGGTGTTTATGGAGTTGACGTGTGGGACACTTTCTTTGCCTGACACTTTTCCACTCTTCCTTTCAGCATGGAAAGTCTCTGCGTTTTTCATGGTGTCTCCTGAAGACTAAAACTAGCACTTGTTTTTGTACATCCTTAATTTGCACACGTAGGTGCAACACAGCAATTAGTTTTGTCATGAAATTATATATTTTTCATAATATTGTTTTGATAAATTCATACATTAGTACAAACAGATAGTGCCCAATATATTTTAATTCTTTGTAATTATATTTTTCCCCAAATGTTTACCTAATCAGAATCAGAATGAGAAGTACTCTATTAATCCCCAAAGGGAAATTTAATTATTTATTTTATTTATTTATTAAATTTACCAAAGATCCGTCAGAGGGGATAAATACTTGGAGAACACTATTATCTTCCTTGGTTGTAGTTAGTGAACGGGTGAAGCAGCTTGTTTGTGAATCTATAATTGGAATCGTAATTTTTTTGCATAACTGCACCCTGGTCGCCATGAAAATAACATGATTTAAAACAGGTCTTGTAGGGAACCAAATTAAGAGTGGATGTGTTTTTTATTGCAATGGCATTTTACAATGGCACTTTAAGCTTCTCTGTTGTCTGTTACTGCTTTAGTTCATATAATTTCCTCCATATCAGATCTCATAAACCCACAGTACATCTCTTCTCTAATTAACCACACGTCTTTTGCCATCAAGCTGATGGAGGCTATGAGAGGCTCTCACAGAGATACAGAGAGTGTGACTCCATGCAACATCTTCTTTTGATCGAAGAGCACTGAAGTGGAAGTGACATCTTCATTTATATTAATTCGCCCTGAACGTAGTGCAGTATCTCTGAACATGGATTTGCAAGTTTAGGACACTACACTTTCAGTCCAGTTCATTTGCCATAAAATAAATCAAATGTATTGTCATATTTCTTATAACAAAAGCTAAACTACTAACTGTCACCACTCGAAAGGAGCTCTGCTTCAGCTAAGGGCAGAGTGTGCATTGCTTTAGTCTTACTTGGGGCACAGAGATACACTTTGTAATGCCTGATGACTTTATTTTCATTCAGTCTGATAATCAGCCCAAGTCACTGTTGCAATGCATCATCTAGGTAACTGCATTTCATGGATGATGCACACAACAGAACTGAAATTCTGACATCACACCTGCAGCATCACAGAAAATTATAGTTCCCCCCCATATTTTTATGGCTTTTATCTAATTCAGTGTAAAATATAGCTAGCAGAGCTACAAAAAACTGGCAGTAGCAGCACAGGCACACACGCATGTGTGTGGTTATCATGCACACACAATACAAGGAATGTGTCCTGGGCATGAGAATAAAGTTAGAACTCTTTGTTCATTAAAAAGTTTCGAGTGAAACTAAAGGACAAGGTCTTTTTTCCCAGAGGGGACAGCAGAGGCCCCCAGATCTATGTGACACTGCAGCTCATTAAAAACGCTGACAGTTCCACCGCCGTTTTATTACTGGCCATTTCCTGTCTCTGACTGCAGCAGCCTGACACAGGCAGAGAATAAGACTGCGTGTAAGTGCAACGTGTGTGAGAGTAGCAAAGGAGCAACAGAATAGCCAACGCAGGGAGATGCAAGGAGAGTAAAAAGGGGGGGGGGGGGGTTTCTTTTTCCTGAGTAAAAAGGGGGGGTGGGGGGGGATTCCTTCTCCTTCCTGTTCTGTAACCAATCGGGATATGAATACCTGTGAGACCCACCTTCCTGGAATTTCTTTTGAAGAAGACAATAACTATTTACCATACAAAATCAGACTGTACACCAGCTCATATATACAGTACATATATATATAAATATATCATGGTGTATGGTGCGTTGTCTTGTGTAGCTAACTAATAATAACAGAATAACAGAATAATATCTAAATGTCCTACAATAAACAGGATCATACTGTGCATGTGGGCAAGTTGTTTATTAAGTTAGATATATATTTTATTTTAAGGAACTGGTTCCTCTGTATTACCACCAGGTTTACCCCTTTTCCACCACAGCAGTTCCAGTGCTGGGTCGGGGCCAGTGCTGGTGCTGGTTCACAACTGGTTTGACTTGCGAAACAGCTGAGGACCAGTTTGCTTTTGTTGCCACCCTATAGACCAGACCTGGGCAAATTACGGCCCGCGGGCCACATCCGGCCCTTTCTACGTCTCTGTCCGGCCCGCGTGAGGCCAATCATAAATTACAACATAAATTAAACAAATATCTGTGTCATGCTTACAATACAACTGTGCTGCTTTTATTTTGAAATTTAAACTTTTATTTTGAAAAGCGTTTACGTTTACGTTTGTATTACTTCCGTATCGACGTATGTGCGTGCGTGTGTTGTGAGGGAAGGTGAACAGTGATAAGTGACGCTAGCCAGGTTACCCTCAAGATATCGGCTCACACTAAGAAAAGAAAAGTTGGTAACGAATGCCGTGTTTTCAACAACACATGGACTGACAACTATTTCTTTCTCAGAAATGAAAGATAAAGCTTAATCTGAAGAACAGAGCGTCCGACTTTTTTTATTTTTATTTTTTTTAACATGTCCTGTCCGACTTTGACTGTTTTTGTCTGGCTTTGGAAGAGAGCTGCGATGTACGTGACACCACCCAGCTACTGTGTGGCCCTCTGACACAATTCAGGTTTCTCATGTGGCCCCTTGTAAAAATTAATTGCCCACCCCTGCTATAGACAAAGGCTTGCGGCCTTGAGGACCAGTAAGAAACATTCATATCAAAGATACTTATTAATGTTGATATCACGGCTTGCAGTTTTTTGTTACCAGGCGAGATTCATGCAGCTTCTTCCCCACTGATGCTAAAAGGCAAAACTTCACTTAGTAAACGGAGAAGAATGATGATCCACCCTCCCTCATTCCTTTTCCTTTCCAAGCATGCGGCGTGTGATGGGTTCGTGAAATTTAGTTCAGTCATTTCATGACTCACCAAACATGAGGTTGTAAACAATGACAAAGTTTCATGGCCTTTCTGTTGTAGCAAGAAATGTGACTATTGTGGTTTGCCAATATATACAGTATTCCCATCTTATTGTTGTGGTTTTATATAAACTCTGTGCATTTCTGACTAGGGGATTTTTAAAATGGTCAGAACCTGTATTTGCACATGAGTATGCACATCTCGAAGGTCGAAGGTAACATTAGGAAAAAGAAGCATGACTAGATTGAGTATTAAGGCCTCAATGATCCAATCAGCCATTTTCTTAGGACACATACACACACACGTACACATGCATGCATATACTGTATATACAGTGCTCAGCGTAAATGAGTAAACTTTTGTTTCCTTCCAACATCAAGATGATCTACGGGATAATATACAACAAAATACTCCCACATTTGTTTTGAGTGTATTTGTACACAGTGTAACTGATTAAGTCAGTAATTTTCCTGACAATTTCATTCAAGACCATGTTGCACAAATCGAAAGAAAACCCTAACCCCAATGAAAGTCTTACAAGCAAAGCTACAATTCTAATTAACAGGAATTCAACCACAGTTGAGTCTAATTATTCATCAGACACATGTCCAGCGCGATGTTGGAAATTGAACTTGTACTCTGTGCTTGGCTTTCACAGGGGGTGTACTCATATATGCTGACCACTGTAAGCAGATATGTCATAGCTCCAATGTAAAAATGTTTTATTGACAAAAATCTATCAAAAAAAATTACTAAAACTTTAAAAGACTTGACACAATATTTTCTCCCATTTATTTCTTGGTAGATTTGCTCTACCAAGGACCTGAAGGACCTTCAGGCTTATGTTAATTACTGAATGGTATTTTGCTCTATTGATACACTAATGAAAATCATACCGTGGGTAGAATAAGTCTCCAGGGTTTCCTTTTACAATTGCCTGTCATTTTCTTTCCTGTGGCACACATAACAAATGCTGTCGATGTGGATAGTTTTGCGTTTACTTTTGTAGAAAAGGCCACAAAATGTGTTTATTTATTCTAAAATATCTTTCTACCTGTAGGTAATGACATTCACAGTGATAAGATTTACCATAAAGCCCTGTTCAAATACAGTATGAGTCACATGACTTTGTCTGACAACGTCACCTGACAAAGTCGACGTGTAAAAATGCAGAAACACTGAATATCTCTCTCGCACTTTGCTACAGGACTGCAGTTATTATTTGAACTGATCAGATATTAGTAGAGCCAATAACCTTTGTTCCTCACTGAGCTCTTGTCACACGAGAAATATTTTTTTCTTCCCATGAATGAATAGGTCACATGATAAGACCCATTCCTTTCTTAAGGTGGTAAGAACACGTTACAAAATTCTGAATTAAGGGAAAGAAATGACGAGACCTCCAAATGACTAAATGGCTCTCAGTGCATTTGCCAGCTACTTTTGGTTCTTGATGTGCAAAATCCAATATCGCCTTTATCCCTGGGAGATGGTGCTTTGGCAGCTGCCTTCTGTCAAGATCAAGTTTGCTATAACTCATCAAATTGAATGTATGATGCTCAGGCCAGAGGGGAAAGGTCACAGAGGAAAGTGCAAGAAAGTTTGAGTCCTTTCAACAGGCGATGAGTAAAGAGGTGGCAGCATGAATGGAGCAGGAACTCGAAAGGCATGAGGAAATAGCAAGTGAATATTCTATAGGCTGCACGATGGAGAGCAGCACGGTTCTCCATTAAGGCCTGTCCTGAAGCGCTGCAGAGAACAGAGTGCAGGAGCTCATTAACTTCCATCACGCCTCACTGTTTCCTGCCTGGAAGAGACGGCCGCGAAGCCGCAACTGATTCCAAGATGCTGCACTTCTTCTTGCTTGTTGCAGCTGTTAGTTTGTGATGTGTTTCGCTGTGGCTGTAATGACACAGATAGAAAAAAAGAAGGCAGGGAGGCGAAGATGAAGAGACGGAGGGATGCATCATTATCCGAACTCCAACTAAAGACTCTGTAATTTCTGCTCCCTCTGCAGAGCTGCTTTACGAGGAAGACACCGGTGCTGACATCTCTCTCTCGCTCTCTCCCTTTCTCTCTCTCTCTCGGCTTCGCGTTTGAAGAGAGATGGAGTGGTGCTGAAAACTGAGAGACTTTCTGACAACCTTGTCTCTGAGTGGACTGGAAAATGTGTGCGGAGGGAGGGAACAAAATTCTCCACTTCTATTTCCGCCGCACGCTGCTGAGAGATGCTCGGTGGGGGATGGAGTGAGCAGCTGCAGACTTTAGCGACGAGCCCGTGCAATAAATCTGGGCCGTGAGAGCAGGTTGTCATCCAAAGAAGATGCCTCTTTTTGGACAACTCTGCTGAAATGTAAAGCGGAGTGTTTGTGCAAATACTTGCTTATACCAAGCATACGTTATATTTCTGTAAACAAAAACAAAAAAACAAAACAAAAAAAAAGACAATCAAGCATGCAGTTCCGTCCAACCAGTAGTTACAGTTTTATGTTCTGGGACTTTTAGGGCGCTTTTCCACTAGTGTCACCTCAGCACGGTACGGCACGGCACAGTATGGTACGGTTGGTTTTCCATTACACTGGAGCAGTGTCGCTATGTGGGCAGAGTCATTGGTGGAGTCTTCCACTTCCTGAAAGATTACAGAGAGAGTGGGGGAAGTGGGCAGGGCTGTATACGCGGAAACTGCATGTCCCACATCAACAACAACAAACTACTGGAGTGAAATAAAGAGTGATTAGAGTAAATAAATGATTTGGGTAAGATATACACAGCCACTGGTAGATATTTAATAAAGCAGTGTTAAATTCTGTTTTATTCCAAGTAGAACAAAAGATGCAGCATGAAGTGTATGTTTTTAATTTGCTTAATAAAATCGCACATCTCTGCAATTTGAAAATGGAATATGTGAAAAATCACGATTTTGATTCTGGACCAGTCTTGCGAAGCAGCCCACTGACGTCAGTTTTGGGTAGACTCAGCACATTTGGAACCACAGTGGAGTGGTTGGAACTGTTTTCGCCGCTGGGGCCTAGTGAAAAAGCACGGAAAGTGTACCGTACTGTGCTGAGGTGGCCCTAGTAAAAAAGCGCCCTTAGTGTCTATACTAATTATGATGGGGCAAAGAAGGAAGTTAAGTAATATAGTACATACAACACACACACAACAACAAGTCCCAGCTGGCCATATTATAGACAACACCAGTGTTATGACACACATTGACTAGTGTGATCCAAATGTGCGCATCAGTTTCCCACGCCCTGCAGGTTGTTGACCCTCCAAAGTTAACGTTTGGTCCATTGGCGTCACCAGAGCCGAGGCACCCGAGTGATCATGGTGCAGTGTGGATATGAGTTGTGCTGGAGAGAACTCGGAGCAGTGTTGTAGGTGGCTGATACTTTGTGTGTTATGTCAACTTCTCTGTTGACTGATAGTTTCTGACTGCACAAGCAGTGAAAGACAGAACTGCTAAGTAAAAAGCAGTTCCTGTGAAAACTGGAGAACTCGCAGTACAAATGAACCTGCCTAGTCCTACTCCTCGTACTCATTAATATACATCTTTTCTTTTCGTTTATTAGCACATCAAAATAACAGGGCAATAATGTTAAAATATATTATATGTTATTATATTTTCTAGCCTTCTGTTGGTGACACATCAATAGGTCAGAGTTGACAGGATTGATAATAAAAATGATTGGCTACTACCACTTAGCATGTTCTTGATTGATATCATAGATACTTGTATAGATACTGTGGAATAATTACTGAGGGGAAAACAGACATTCCATTAGAGGTACAAGCACAGCTCCTCCACTGATCCAGGAACATTAACCTGTATCAGAAGGGAAAAACACCACAGCAGCACGTTAGTGATGAAAAGGCATTTTAATGTGCAGTGCAAAGGGAATAAAATCCTCTTCTGAACAAAGAGTGTTGGTGGATTACTCTCGAGTCTTATCTGAAATGTTTACTATCAGTGTTTCATTCCAGCACAGTTAAATACCCTGTGCATGCTAAACCAGCATTTTCTCCAGCGTTTTTCTCCACGTTCATCAGATTGGATTTAAATTCATGTTCAAAACACAACAATGTAAACCTGCTGAGACAAGGTCTTCTCACACCACCATACCGTGATGTGACTACACCAAGATTAAAGCGTCTCACCCTAACAGTGCAGCAGTATATGTGCGTGTGTGTGTGTGTTAGCAGGTGACACAGGGTGTTAATATGCTATAATCAAAACACTGTGCTCATTTAATTACCTTGCAACCACAAGATTAAACAGTGTAAATGATGATAGAGATCAGGGGAGCTTTAGAGTGGAGCGTTCTGTCATCGCTGAGCTGAGAGATATCATGTGTCTTCCCACTGATAAGTATTTTATTGTGGTGAGCATGACTAAAAGACCAGACGACAAAGACCAGATATGAGTCTTTGTCAGATGTTCCTCTGCATCAGAGAAAGAGTTGTTAGCTTTGAGATGTATTAATCATTCATGAAAATCGGGTCAATTTCGCCGTAGTTACTTCATATGGTTCAGTGCAGTGTACGACTCATAGTTAGTTAGACAAACAGAAGACAGCAGATCAAATCACTGGTAAATGGTACAACATGAACACAGCAATGTGAGGAGAAAACAAACAATGACCTGCAAACCAAGAAATTAATATAATATCAAACACAACAACAGCTCTGACAGCATTTTCTGCAAATCCCTTCTTTACATTTCACACTGCAGCTTTGAGTTACAGTTCTGAAACATGAGTATTCATGTTTGCGTTGGTTGGTTGCGTTTGAGTTTGGATGCATTGATCCAGTCTCTGTTTCCCGTGCTCACATTGTGTTTTTCTCACTCCTTGTGTGTGTTTGTGCCCCACGTTGTTCCTGCTCTTGCTGTGTACTGCATTTGTCTATCTCGATGTGTGTGTTTTTGCTGGGTGCAATCCTTCAATTCAATTGCCATCAACTCTCCTGCCCACCTGAGATTCATTTCACAATCAACCCCATGATCCCGCAGCTCTACTAAACAGACTCACTTGCTGGAGTCTGACAGTTCATACACTCCCCGACTGCTGTGGAAACACAAAGACAAAACTTTGTTTGGACCATTTTGAGATCTTTCATTGTGTTTACTGTTTTGTACTTTAACCTGTGTCTCAGCTTCAGTTTTCAACTGTCCACCTGTCTGTCTCTCTGTCTCTCTGTCTGTCTGTCTGTCTGGGCCACATCCAGCTCGACCATGGTCTAAACTCTGGGTTGGATTCACCTCTACTGAGAAACAGAGATTCAGACCTGGAAACAGAATCATGAACCTGATGAGGTTAATTAGGACTGCCAAGAAATCAAAACCATGTCATTAAATACATTCCTTGGGATCTAGTATTAAAACTCAGTGGCATATATCAGTATTTGCTTTGAGAATCTATCTAAATTGCAGCAAAAGTATTTACAATAAAAGTAAATACATTTACAGTATATTCTAAGAGCTGGATCACATGAGCTTTATGATAATATGATTCAACCGATTCTTCATTTTTCGTATTATTTACAATAAATGAGCAATAGTACGTATCTGTGATTTACATCTATGACCTAGGAAGAGATAATGTAGATCAGTATGAAACAGTAGTAGGTTACTGAAGAAGTAAGACTGTGAGAATGTATATATTCAGCCTGCATCTTATTCTCACTAATGGAAAGCTAGACACTATCAGTCAATCAAATTTTATTTGTATAGCCCATATTCACCAGTTACAATTTGCCTCATTGGGCTTTAACAAATATCATGTACAGGTTGTGACATCCTCTGACCTACACCCTCAGCAGGGGTGAAGACACACTGACAAAAACCCCATTAAGATATGTGAAAACTGTCCAAAATAAACAGAACCATAAAAACAGTAAATGTTTTATTTTGAAACATAATTAACTCTGTGTATATTTAAATCAATTAGAAATATCATTACTCACTTACTTACAGGGTGTGTAAAAGAACTATATTTATATTAATTCATCACTGAACATGTCAGTGTGTTTGCTCTGATGCATTATACAATGATGGCAAAATGCCAGTTCAGTGATAATAAAATGATTGTCCTTCCTTCTGCACTGTTGCCTCATAGTAAACCATCAAGGCATGATTAAATAGTAGTTTTTTATGAGGACAGTTTCATTATAAACAAGCATTTGACTAAATGAATTTTTGTATTTATTTGACAGTGTTAATGTATGCTGCCTCATAATAAATACTGTATGTGATATTTGCTCATTCCAATTAAATCGAACAACATCCATAAGGAGGCTAAAAATTGGATAATGTTCTAATAGTGAAACATACTGTGTGTGTGTGTGTGTGCGCTGACAAAAACCCCACTAAGATATGTGAAAACTGTCCAAAATAAACAGAACCATAAAAACAGTAAATGTTTTATTTTGAAAAGTAATTAACTCTGTGTACAGTATATTTAAATCAATTAGAAATATCATTACTCACTTACTTACAGGGTGTGTAAAAGAACTATATTTATATTAATTCATCACTGAACATGTCAGTGTGTTTGCTCTGATGCATTATACAATGATGGCAAGATGCCAGTTCAGTGATAGTAAAATGATTGTCCTTCCTTCTGCACTGTTGCCTCATAGTAAACCATCAAGACATGATTAAATAGTAGTTTTTTATGAGGACAGTTTCATTTTAAACAAGCATTTGACTAAATGAATTTTTGTATTTATTTGACAGTGTTAATGTATGCTGCCTCATAGTAAATACTGTCTGTGATATTTGCTCATTCCAATTAAATCCAACAACATCCATAAGGAGGCTAAAAATTGGATAATGTTCTAATAGTGAAACATACTGTGTGTGTGTGTGTGTATAAATATATATATATGCTTAGTATAATCTCCATTAATCCGTATCTATTGCAGTAATCAAAGAGGTAGAAGGAGTATCCAGTCATGAAAACATTTATCCAGTAGATGTTTTTCATGTTAATTTTATGTTAATATTATTGTCCATTGTACATTCTTGTACATGGCTGTATTGATGTTTTGTCCATTATTTATTTTGCGAGGAGGAGGCCATATAGTGCACATGGTGCACTTATAATGTCACACTGTCCCGCTCCTCTTTACTGTATTCATACTATAGACAGGAGGTGAAGACTTAAGGTTTAAGATCCAACTGAAAAAAGCATGTGTTTAGAGTAATATGCTGCATGGTGAACATTAACAGTTACATAATATGTTTCATACTCAACATTGATTTTTATGGATAAATATCCCTTGAAGGGATGCTTTGTCTTTTGGAAATGTGTTAATGTGTGTGGCATTAAGAGAGAAACTCAGCAGCCAGAACATTTGATTTATTTCTTGGTTCAACAGTGCTAAGTTTATTTATATATGGTCATTTTCACAATATTGGGTAATTGCTTTCTAAACCAGCATACAGTACACAGCATCAAGCGTGTAACAAGAAAAAATGGCAGTTGCTCTTGAACTAACTTGTTTGTTCTTAACCGTTCACGCAAGAAGTGTTTGAATGTATTTATTTTCTACTTGTGTCCAATGATTAAATATAACCTGTACTCACTTTAAACTAACCTGCTGATTCCTCAATTTTTATCAGTTTACATTTTTGGGGTTTTAATCTTTCCTCTTACATCTCTTTCTTATATTTACTCATCTTTCTTCTCCATGGCTCTCTTCACCATCTCTGTCTTTGTCTGCTCCACCAACATCTCCACTCCCTCATCCTATATTCTCTTAACTGCAGTGCCTCTTTGATCCTCATATGCTCCTGGCTGGAGACAACAAGATCTACAGCAGGTGAATAAGGGCACCACCCACAGTGAGAGTGTGTGGCTGTATGGGTGGGGGTGCGAATGAGGGCGAGAGCAGGTGAGAGATTTCCACATTGGAGAGGAAAAAGATTCACTGGTTTGCGTAATATGGAATTTAAGGGTGATTGCATGTAAAACATAGCTGGCGTATTTTACCTGCGTGTACAAGGTGTAATGTCCAAGCCTGGGACAGGTGCTACAATTTTTTTATTATTACTGGAAAATCATATAATTTAATCACAGCTGCTATAATTTTACAAACTAATCACATGTTGAATTCTATGGTGTGATGGCTCTATGGTTTTAATGTTAGCAGAGACAGTACATGGTAAATTGCAGCTACTGCGTATAAGACTTGTCTACAAGACTCTCAGATTGGACACAGCGGTACTTCCCCCAGAGCCAATCAACAAGATGGATGAGATCAGAATGAAAACAGAGTCCTGGCTAAATATCAACATCCAACATCCAATGTGTGAACGCATTATAACATGACTTAAAGAATAGAAATAAATAAAGATAGAGACCTTTCTTAAGTTGACTCACCTATTTCCTTGTAAAAATCAAGGAACATATTTTTCAGGAATATCCACAGGTTGTGATGTTCACATATGATGTCTGCTTGGCATTCAAGCTGCGAATTAGCATCAGACACCTGCAGGTTGCAGAGATCAATATCACAGTTTTGTCTAATGCCTCGGAAGCCGACTGTGTTCGCTGCTATCGTACTTTCATTGTTACGTGTAATGTAAACATTATGAGACGTTTGCACGGTGTCTTTATTTGTCCCTTGGTTCCAGATTCACCACGTGAATAAAGATTTGGCTGTCCACATCTTTTTGATCATGTATTGATCTCTTCATGCTCGGGTGTGTTACCTGTTTTGTGAAGAATTTTTTTTTAAGTAAGCAAACTCTCTGATGGCCTGAATCAGCAGGAACCTGCTGCTCTCTTTTTATCCTGGCACTTTTCAGTAATTGCAAACTTCTTATCCCTAAGAGGACCCTGCAGGAACACTGACTCCATTTTTCCAGAGTGCTGATTAGTCAGGAGGTGGTCTGTTTATTCACTTTGATCCAGCCCAGTGAATTTAACCTACTCCAGAGCAGGTTAACCACACGCCACTGGTTACCATGGTGATGGGCTTAAAAGCGAGTCACTTTTTTGGGTTAAAGCATTTATAGTATAAGATCTTCAGTGATGGATTTTTTTTTGTAATGGCCTCTAGGAGCTGTGGAGGCCATTTAGTACAAGACTGGTTAGGCCACCTCTCTGTATCTTTCTCTACTCCACCATGTGAGGGCAGTGTTGAGCTGAAGGCTTTCACAGGGAGATAATTTCACCAGAACTCAAACCCCCTTCCCTCTGACCTCCATACACCCCACACCCACACACATGCTGCTGGTGCCAGTGTGTCCAGCCTATGGTCATCACAGAAGTGCCTGTTGATGTGCGTTATCAAAAATCCTCATCTTCAGTATTCCAGCCCATCTTCCTGCCCTGATCCCTCTCCCCATCTCGATCTCATCCGATTCATCTCCGCGCCAGGAAACAGGCTAGTTTTGTTCCTTTAACAAAACCTCTTTGTCGTCCATAAAAACCAGGGTTGTGTCTGTGTAGTGGCTTAATGGTCTTTTTGTGTTGTATCTACACATCGAGCATCTGGACACACAGACAAAGTGTTCAGCACATTCAAACCCAGTGATGACAGGGATGGACTGGGAATAAAAAAGCAATGAATGTTTCTTCATGCAAACAATTTAGTACAAATATCACTTAGATTAACTTTAGATTAATCTTTAATGACTTGTCTATAAACTACATCGGTTTATTGCATTTTCTTGTTTTTTTGGTTATTTTCACGTGTTTCTCAGGAGTGACAAAATTGTCTAGTCAACATTTACCGGTAAGCATTATTTCCTTTCCTGCTCAGGGTGAGAGCTAAATACAATAGGGGAGCCATAGAGGTAGGCTCATACATTTGTAGTTGTAACAAACTGTTGTTAAACATGAACCCTGGGTTGCAGTTAAAATCCATTGCTGGTTTCAGAGAAGGTGATAACGGTGAGTCTCTACAATAGTAACACAAGATTAAAGGAGGGCTTTAATACTTTAGATTAGAGTCAACATAGATTCTTATACAGTAGGTGCAACTTCACCACTAGATGTACCTAAACCCTACTCACCTTTTAAAACTTTAGAATCAAAACTTGGAACTGAACAAATGAATATTATTATGCTAATCAATCCAAACTCATCGTTTTTAGCTTGTTTTCACTGAACTCAGTGGCCTGTGGATCAAAATCCAGTCTACTGTTCTGTTCTGTTCCTCCTTCCTGTCTGCGGTCAGCACGGCTGTTGCTGCTGTCACCAATAGCAAAATATGTGACAACAATTTCCAAAACAATTTAGAGGTCTTTGTTTTCCAATGTTAATTTGCTTTCAGCCAGTCCAGTAGTTATCTTGAGTTGAGTTGAGTTGAGTTGAGTTGAGTTGAGTTGAGTTGAGTTGAGTTGAGTTGAGTTTTTAGAAACCAGTTCTATGAATTAACTCGCTATAACCAACCTGAAACTGTACTACACTTTTAATTATCATATCAGTTTGTTTTTGTCCCGCTCACATCCTACTTCCTGTTTCATTTCTAACCTCTGGCTGTATTTCTGATTCGGGTCAGGAAACAGACTGCTTCCTGGGAGCCTCAGAGTCCAGTTTGTCCTTGAAGCGGGAGCAGTGACAGCCAGAGCAGGAAGTGAGGCGGCAGTGATGTCACACATGGGGCAGAAACTGGTCAAATATGAGCAAGGCCAGCTTTTGGTACACAGGTGTGGCCTCAATTTAAATCCATCATCACCGTCGGCTGCCACCTCAAACAGTCCTCTGTGGCCATGACAGCACTTCCTGCCTGAACGGCTGGTGAGGCATCACATCCTGTTTGTCAGACAGGCAGGTGATGAGGTGACCAAAAAGGGTTTGTCTTTTAATACCACAAAATGTACAAGTTGACAAGTTGTCTGGTAAAAGAACACAATGAAGCAACATGAGAAGGTGGTTTACAGTCCTATTCTCGTCATGATGATTCGTGATTGTAGCATTGTCTGCTTATCAGCATCTTGAAACGATCATAATCATTTTTCAGTTCATACTTTAGCAATGAAACTTTCATCTATCCATTCTTTATACTTCTTACCCTGTCCACTGGAAGAATGATGGTAAGCCTGAAGTCCTGCACGACCTGTCCTCACCGCAAAGTAAAAAATATATATGTCATTTGTTCAAAATCCCGAAAGCTAGACAGACTAGTTCCTGTGTGATTAATGTCTGTTCCGAACAAATGTGGATGTCTTTCCTTTTTCCAAACCTTTTGAGAGTAAGCTACTTGCACAACACTGTCAGATGCACAATAGACAGTTGACACAAGATCAGAAATTCAAATGCAAAATGTGACAACAATATCATATTAATAAACCTAATTTAGAGCTTTTTTGTGATCACAACCTTTTTGAATGGAGAAAAATATGGTACAAACATTTATTCATAATTGCAATGATATGATTTCACATCAACTGTACAAACCAGCATGTAGCAACTTTACACTAAAAATGGTGAAAACCTTGAAGTGGGTCCTTTATGCCACATCTATCGTTGTCGAAGTGTAGTCTTAGCCAACTTTTTATTAGACTGAACTTGTATTGAAACAATGAAACAATGAGACAATATCTAAGATTCAAGTATTGGCTTGGAACTTAAAGGGATATTGATTGAAAAACAGAAAACAACAGTATCATTTATGTGGAGCTCTGTCTATTAACATTTAATGACCTTTTGCTTTCAAGACAACAGAAAGCAAACATAATGAAATATAAATATAGCCTACCATAAAGGCTCAGAGCTCAACTACAGCCCAGAATCTGCCCATCAGGTCAATCAGAAACCTGCCTTGAACACATAAATGTATCCAAACACTCTAAATGTAAACTGCTTAATAAGGATTCTCAAAAATTAGACTTAAATTCCTGAATGTTGTTGAAAATTGCAAATAATGCGTCATGTGCCGTGTATGTCACCTGTCTGAACTCTGCTGCCATATACTGATGATTTGATTTGCAAGTATATACATTTAATGTTGTATGCTTTTATTTAGCTAAATAAAAATAATTATAACTATATCTTATAACTAACTATATCTTATCTTATAAATATATCTTATATATATATCTATCGCACTAAGTATTGTTCTTTGGTCTGTTTCTTTGATTTAGCCAGTACAACTGTACAAACTGAACTTTGTCTTTCCATGGTCTGAAGTGTTGAGAATAAATAAAGGAAAACTGTTAATTTGGAAACTACATGTACAAACCTGTTAATGATAAACCTGACAGTCTTTGTTTGTAGGCTGTGTTGCACTGTGTATATCTTGTATTGTGTTGTGTGGGTGTGTGGTGTGTCTGTAAACATGTGTGTGTATCTGGCCTGTCTCCCCTCCTTATTTGGATTTTGTCTGGATGAAATCACCCAGAGAAATCCCTCTGACACTGGGCTTTGCCATGCCTAATTTCTGTTAATCCACAGAGACACACACACCAACACACACACACAAACCACCTCCCCTCGCAGTCACATACAGTGGCACACACAATGAGCACCTAAATGAACTCATATCAAAGAGCAGCATGCATCCGAGACAGACGGAGCAGAACAAGTTAATTTGTACAGTGACAGGAAACACTAAATCCTCGTAGCGTTTGTTAGTTTCCATCATGGAAGTAGAGGCAGCGCCACCGTGAATAACAGATGTGACAGGCCAACAGCCGCACATGTCGCTATTTATATTTATGCGTACATTGCTACTGGAGAGGCAATCAACTTTTGAAATCGAGAAAGACCATTAAAACGCAATTAAACCAATTTAAAAAAAAGAAGACTACATCCGATGATTTAAAAGATGGGTTTCGTGTGTGTTCAAACCTTTTTGTTTGAACAAAAAAGTAAACTTTTATAATTTCCAAAAAGAAATTAGGGCTCATTTAATTTAGTACTTTCCACTGCTTTCAGTTCAAGAAATTGCAAATTCAAACAGAAAAACACCTGTGACTGTGACACCTCTTTCTTAAAATTATACTTCCTAAAATATTTTGACGGAAATTATGGGATTTTTTTTCTCCTTTCACAAAGTGCAGTACTGGTCTACCTAGAACTGGACATTTGAAATGAATCTGGTTGGAAGATAATTAGACAAGTCTGCAAATGTGCCTCATTATAAAGAAATAATAAAATAAATAAACAAATAAGTTGCTCATCCCCCTTTCCCTTCATCTCCTCTTCAAAGTGATGCAGCTCTGACTATTACAACCTGCTTGGAAGTGCAAGGAGTTCAAATATGCAAATACACTGCACCTGAAATATGAATATATTCTAATACAACATAAAAAGAATCTATATTTACAGTTATTCAGATGGCAGATAGAAAGTCACTTCACATCATTAAACCTGTTTCTCTACAATATTACAACATCTCAATCTTACTATGTAAAGCTCCTCAAAATGATGTTGTTATTTGGTGCTATACAAACTAAAAACGAGTTTGTGTCTATGTAAACTAACACAGTGCACTCTAATTTTCAAAGGCTCTAATCATACTTGTTCATAGGCTCTGGTCAACAAAGAACATACTGTATCAGCCATGACTGTTTAATTGAATCGCTGTTAACTTACCACAGATTATTCTGTCCATAAAAACCCAACAGTTATCCACTCTTCATCTGAATCCCAGATAAGCACATCAAAAGCCATGTCCAGGCAGAAATATCTGCAAGTTAAAATATCTCCCGCACCACTGAAAAACTGATTCATCCTCCTGTTTTCCTTTACAATCGATTGCCGTGGTGAATTTCTCCAAACACAAACACAACACTCAGCAGCTCAAGGTCTGCAACGATCTTTGATTTTCTTCTTTTAACAACTGTAATGTCATTTTAATTTTGGAATTCACAATTACATAACACTGTCATGGCAGGGAAACATCATGTGATAACACAACTATCATTTAACAAAAGCGATCTTGATTTATTTAGCTTCTTAGCTTGCTCATATCACAAATGGTTAAGAACAGCCAGGGCTAATGGGAGTGCTGTTTGTTTAGTACGTGTGTGGTAATATAGCAAAGTAGTGAACAAAGTGACCTTTTGACCTGATGGTGGCACGCAAAGAAAAGTAAGGTGTTCCCTAAAAGGACTGCAATTCAACACTTAGCCTACTGTATTATGTACATGTGTGTCTCCAGAGACACATTTCAGTCAAATACACAAATGTCAGTGGGTGTGCTGTGGAACGGTCATGTGTGGAACGGTCATGCGCAAATCGCCAGGAGAATGTTGCTAAATGTTTCAATTGATGCACTTCTATAAATACACTTGCTATTTTGTGTGCACAAGTACTGTACAGCAATGCAGTGCTGCACCGTGGGGAAATGTGGTTGGGCTTTCAGTCAGTATCTCCACATAGTCCAGCATTCTGTGTGTGCTCTTCAAAAACATCCAGCTTAGTCATTTCCCTGGTAACATTCATAAATACCATATGCTACTGGTACTCTAATCAACAGCTGATATGTTTAAACACAATAAATATGAGGAAAAAAACCTGCTGATTAAATAGTAGTAGCAAGCCAACATTTCATAAAAGTGACCTCTGTGCAAACACAGCCATGGGTTAATTACATTTTCAGTGCCTTCATAATCAGTGTTTAAATCCCAGACTCAGAAACATAACAAATATGACCGTAAAAAGGAAATTCCATTGTTAACATAACCACCATTTTTTAGGTTGTAGCATTCCCGTGAGAGCTTATTTGGATAAACCCACATATGCTTTCTCAGAAGACCTGATTTATGACTCACCAGTAACTTAGTCTTTTTGTTTCTTTTGTTTCAAAAGTTTTCAAAATCTACAACAGTAGTTAGTACATGAGCTCATATACTGCAGCTCTTATCATTGTAATCCTACAAATGTACTGCCTATCTGAATCAAGTACAGTGGAAAGCAGTCAAACACTCCTCTCTACCTCTAACATGATTGAATCCTAATCTGCATTGGCTGATGGGAGCGATGGATCAGCAGATCATGGGTTGTCATCACCCATGAGTACAGTTTACATCTGGGATATGTTTACACACGTATGCAGAGGTGTGTGTTGGATGCGTCCTCCCGTTTTCTCCACTTCTCTGCATGTTTGGTTGGTTTGTCACATCTCCCTGGTCGTCTTCCTCCCTCGCTGACTCGCTGCTTTGATCTCCTTTGTTTCAAGCTTGATTACCTGTCTTCTGTCCTCCTCTGCTCTACTTTCTCTTGTGTGAGTGTCTGGCTCTGGGTTGCTGTCTGTTGTCTCGATTTATACTGACACCCTCAAGGGCATTTTTTTCTCTGCAATGGCAAAAAAATTACAGCCATACTCATCTGTTTAGGCCTGTTTATCAACCATGCCATAGGTATCTTCATATAATTATTCAATGACAGGTCTAAAACAAATGACGTTTTGATAATCTATAATTAATAGGTTTATATTAGCTATTTAAGTGGAGTTAAGTCTATTTGACCTGACTTTAGTACACAGTATGTGAAGAAATCCGACAGGGAAATAGCATATGCTGGTTCAAATGAGATATTATACTTCCTGGCAACTGAGTGACATCAAATCAGAGGTAATCATGATCATACCTTGTGGCCTCAGCGCTTGTGGCATTAACAAGTATACTTTCTAATCTAACAGTGTCCAAAAAGAGACCAGCAAGCAATGTGTTGCACCATCACGCTGCAGCAACGTGATAGTGCAGTGCTTCGTTCACCCCATGCCTGTGTGGGTTTTCTCCAGGTACTCTGGCTTCATCCCACAGACCAAAGATATGCACATTGGGGGTTAGGTTAACTGGACACTCAAAAAAAAAGAAAGTAGCACTTGATTTACATGGAGTACTACTCGAGGTACATTGAGTAGTTACCATGACCTGGATGACTGAGAACTTACACAGACTTGGACACTCTAAACTGACCCTAGATGTGAATGTGAGTGTGAAGAGTTGTGATAATAAATGAATGATTGAAATGGCGCTGCCTTGCTTTGCCCAGCGGAGGTCATTTCTTTTCTCTGCAGACTTAATAGCAGTCGTCTATGCTTTCATCTCTTCCATATTCAATCATGGCACTGCAGTCTATTCTGGTATAAGCAGGCGAAACGTCCAGAGACTGCAGCTGAATCAAAAGGCTGCTACGAAACATTCACATTCGTCAACAGAAACGAGCACTCTGTTCCGCTCTTTCCTGGCTTTCTGTGAATTTTAGAATTGAAGATTTTATTAATTGTTTTTTTTTTATTCTTATCCCAAATGGTGTAGCATCTATCTTTATGTACTAACTTCTTGTGACCCTGATTGCTGCTTAAGAACATTTGACAGGCCCCTACTAATGGATCCAAAATCGCAAACTCCATTACTGATCTTCTATCATGTAATCGCTGTTGACAAAACTGATTGTAATTGATTTATAACACTCTTTAGACTCCTTTGTTCCATAGTTTGCTATGTTGTACTTCACTGCCTGAATTCATAACGTGTATACACAATGTACAGTGTAAACTGCACATTTGCAGCAACAGAGGCTGTCGACAACAGGGCTGAGCACACTAATTGTTTTTGAACAGCATGTGGACAGCAGTTTGAAGACACAGAATGTCTCACTGTTGTTAATGTAGTAAACTTGGTACTCTCCTTTTGTGTCTTTTGAACCTGCTTAACATTCTGAGTTCCAGATACTGCAGCTTGAGGGGCAGGCCCATATAAACCCATGTAAATACCAGCCATCAGTCTAAAGCTGCTGCTCCTCCGCTGTGAGATGTGACGTCACCTCAGATCCTATCAGGTCAGGTAGCGTTTATATTTTCACTCTCTCTCTGCTCCACAGTTGTATAATGGAATAGACAACGTGGCCATCTGGGTGTCAATAATTAATATCTCTCACACTGAAAATGTACATCCAGCGTGTAAAATACTGCATTAAGGACCTATTCAATCTGCATCTTTATGATGTCAGAGTTTTAAAGTCATTTCCTGCCTTAAGTGCTTTCTTTTCTTTATCTCTGCCTTTGTGATGGCTTTAGATTTAACGAGGGAAAATCATTTCCACCATTTCTCACCTCTATTCACTTCCCGCTGCACTTTATGAAAAGAGCATCTAATATGCATTGCATATTATATTTTTATTCATTTTTCTTCACTTAAAACATATCATCATGGTAAAATGTGACATAAATTGCTTTCCCATATGACCCCATTATAATGTCCAGGCTATCTGAAACAATGTGAGCCGTGGTTTAGAGAGACTCCGACAACGCATCTTTCATCTGTCACATAAATGGCAGGATGCTGACAAACACATCACTCACTGACTCGGTCCTGCTTGTTTGGATCAGGTGGAACACTTTTCTCATTTGTACAGCCACTGTAAGCTTTTAACTGCCAGAGAGTCAGACAGAATCACCTCAGCCCCACATCAATCCACAGATCTCAGTGGCAGCTCTCTGGCTGATTGAGGCTGAGGACATTTAACAACACAAACAAACACACCTTTTATATTTTTCATGTCATTTTTTCCCCCCAGTATTTACGTGAGTGTGTATCTGGCTGATTGAATGGCTGCGTTCTGAAAGATGAATGGCGGCCGTTGTTAAGTTGTTTCACATTTGGCAGTGAAGGTCAGATGATGTCACATCCTGTACAGATTGTTAAGCCCGGTGAGAAAAATAATGATTTGTGTGTTAGGATGATTGGAGAGAAGGAGCCACTTGCAGACAACAGCAGGCAGGCAAACAAATCCAAAGACTAAGCAGGTTTCCACAATACAACAGATTCAGGACACACACAAGGCACAGGTAACAACACGGCACAATTTGGCACAGACTGATGGGCATGCTGGGCTTAAATACCCAACCACTTATCAGAACAAACAAGGATCAGGTGTGCTCACAAAATGGGAGGGAACCACAGACAGGAAGTAGGAGGGTGGAGTCAGAAGCAGTGTCAAACCAAAACAAAAAAATGCAGACAGCACAAGACACCACCTGTAGTCAGAATGTAAACAAAAGCACATGTTACCAGTACCTTAACAGCAGAGTCACTAACAATATGGGCTGCACAAATAAAATGCTTTTATACAGGAAGTGAACCACCAGGTAAATCATTAATACAAGATGACACTTTGAATCTGTCAAAGACACAAACGTTCAGAGATTGCTTTAATTTATTAGACTGCTCAATATAATCTAACCAACGGGATGAGATTATCACCTGAACCTGTTACATTACAGTTAGACACGCTACAGAATTATTTTCCCAATCAGACCACACTCAAACGTTTAATCACTGTATCGCAGTTATACATGAGCCCTGTGACCAGAGCATCACCTTACACGTTCCCATGTGCTTTGTCCCACACCTCTTCTGCCCTCTCTGGCGCAGTGGAGTACTGAGACGCCATAGACACAATGTGGAACAACGCATAAACGCAACTGCAGCTTCTGTCATTCTGCATCTTCTCACTGATGACTCACGTCTGCAGTGGCAGATATAGGCACAGGTAACATGGGAGATCACCCAGGGCGACATGCGGGGGTGGCATGAAGCGCCCACACACACAAAAAAAACCCCAATAATAATAATAATGATGATGATGATGCATGATCGGCTTTATAAGGTATATTTGCACATCCTGGCAGAGCTATGCAGGTTACTGTCTAAGGAGTTCAGGTTTGCCCAGGGCACCATACAAAGCCACTGCTTTTCCCAGTGTGCTCATTTTAGAGAGCTGATTTGAGAGAACTGATGTTGCTGAACCAACAACAGTACACTTGTAAATGTGTGAGGAAGAATGACGTGGGGTGGGGTGGGGTGGGGTGGGGTGGG
The DNA here is from genome assembly GCA_016785345.1 of Trinectes maculatus. NCBI lineage: Eukaryota > Metazoa > Chordata > Actinopteri > Pleuronectiformes > Achiridae > Trinectes > Trinectes maculatus. Next base: position 40,449 of record JAFBJQ010003392.1, read on the forward strand.
GTTGCGCAAGAGTCCTCATAAAGGGCTGCATTGATGGAGCTTTTCAATGCAAAATCCATTTTCTGAATATGGTCCTGTTAGAGAAAAAATGCCCCGAACTTATGGAATGGACTTGACCCTTTCCGTGAATGCAAACTGCCCTCTTGAGCACAAACTAATCTCACAGACTTTGAGCTGAGATGACATTAAAATCTGGGCTTTAAAAGCGCCTTCCCTGGTGCAGAGCAGTTTTTCCTTTTGCTTTTATACTGCACTGTACATTTGGCTGCACTGGAATGTAAAGTAAATGAACCTGGACTGCATAGCTGGGGTTTTTTCTCTTAGCCATTTGGCCAAGTTGACAATGTCCCTTTCATGATGGTGGTCTTTTGTGAAAAGGCTTTCTGGGTTACACTGATTATGTCGTTCGCAGTGTTGTTGTTGATGGTGATGGGACCATTTTGCCACAGGGCTGAATGGTGGTGTTGTATTCAACTCTTTTACCCAATCTACTCCTATAATATGGATATTACTATATCAGAGTTAAAAATATTGTAATATTTAAGCAGCAAAAATAACTCATGATAAATGCCAGAAAAAACATTTGGTACTTTGGAAAACATGTTTTGTTTTGTCTACCCTGTTGCAGACTCATTCACAACAAGAGTTGTACTTTCTTAGACACTGTTGTTTTGAATATTTCTGAGAGCTGTACAAACTGGTCAAACATCTGCTTTCAGAAAAGCCTCAGTCAACCCTGATGGCACTTCAGCCTGTGCCTTTCACACCTCCATTGATCAGTATTGATGCTGAAAGGTAGACAAAGCCTGATGTCCAGATTTTGTCTGTGAAAGGAAAACAAGTCTGTGGATAACATGGCTGTATTTTTCCAAGGAGGCTTCTTGTTATCTTCTTATTTAGCCCGTGGGCAGCATCAGGGCCTGTCAGTCAGTGACACTGGTTAATCAGCAGCGCTGTCTCTGTGGAGACAGCACCATCAGTACAAATCCAGGTACAGCAGATTACATGAACTCAAGAGAACAGAGAGACCGGCCCCAGAATGAAACATGTGTTTTCAGTTGTAATCCTGTGTGTCTGTGTTAATTGCTTATTTATCTCATATATATCTCATAAAATAATAATTATTGTATTTTCATCTGGCGCAGGCAGGAGAGCGCAGGCTGTTGTCTTTACATGAGATGCTGTCATCAGTGGCATCACTGCTGTGGGGCATGACCATTGCAGGGATTTCATGGCTGCCATGAAAGTCATGACCTCAGCGTCCCCTCAGTTTAGCCTTTTGCCTTTTAAAACATAGAAATATGCTATATCTACAGTGCCCTTCACCCCCTCCTCCCCGCTGCCTCCATGAATATGCTCCTATTTCTCTCTCTCTCTCTCTCTCTCTCCCTCTCTCTCTTTTCCAAACAGCACAGAGGAACCAGCAGCTCAGGTGTGTCCCTGGTGGTCTAGTGGTTAGGATTCAGTGGAAAACATTTACCCACTGGTAAAGTACAGTATTTACCCCATGGGGACCTAGGCTACTACAGCTCCCTCAGAACTCACTGCTCCTTGTAATAAACATGTGGTGTGTTGCAGTGTGTATTTGGCAATAATGCAACTAGTTGTTTGCCAATCACCATTGAAAACAAGCGAGGACCCAGCAGCTCGGGGTGGGGGATTAGTTACGTTCCCATCAGAGTAAAGGGATTACGTTGTTTTAGGTTCACTTATTCTGTAAAAGTATCTGTGACACAGCAGTTTGTCCACGTGAAGTCACCACTCAGCCTGTTGATTTCTGATGGAGACATTGTTTTCCCTTTTCATAGAATTTCTCTTTCTAAAGAACAGTATTTATGTTTTTATTCTTTTATGTACTGTGCCTACAGGGGGCCACAGTGCAGATAAGCACAAAATGAAAACAATGATGATTTGATTTCTTTGTGTTTGTGTGACTATGTGTGTGCATGTGTGTGTTGGGGGGGGGGGGGGGCGTCGGGTGCTCTGTGTATGGCTAGCTGTAAACACCTCTAACTCTCGTCCATAGAGATGGATCCGTGGGTGTGGCCTTGGGAGCTGTCTAACATCATCCAGTTCAAACTGCCTCAGCTCCCACTGACAACAGCATCCTCCTCAGTCTCCAAACTCTCACCAGTGTACATCAGTACTGTTATTTGCTCTGTAAGTACTTTTGATGCCTATGAGTTGAATCAGTGTGAACAGATTATTTCACTTTATTGTCCATAAAGTACTAAAGAGTTAGTTTGAAGTGTTACTAGAACATGAAGTTGATTAATGGTACAAACTTTTTCTATTTGGTTTTGTTGTTTGTTGGTGGTTATTGTCACCTGTGTGGAAATAATAGACTTTATCTCAGTGTTCTGAGTTTGTTTTGGGGGCTGTTCTACGTTGTGTACCCATCACTGTTGGACGTCACCGCAACCTCTCCCACGCATCACTCATCCTTCTTTTGGTTTTCCGGCAGCTAGCATCCTTAATGTTGCACTATCACGCATCACTTCTATTCTATTGTCTTAAACTAACAAGGTCATTATTGTGCTACTTACTGCCACCCACTGACATGGAAGGGCGCTCTAATTACTTCCTTACTGTTGAAACACAATGCTGTAAAACCCTGCTGTAGTCAACCTCCAAAGAACTTTTTCTCTTTAATTGGTTGACGTTTTCTCTGATTTATTTGGTTTGAACTGGAATGAATTAATACATTGGTCACTTTTTCTTTGGTTAGCTGCTGATGGGCTTCAGAGGAAACTTCTGCACTCATTTATTTTGTAAACTTTGTAACGTTAGTTATTTAATGGTTAACTAATGACCAAATATTGCTGATCACCGATGCTCCCACTGCTGCTTTAATAAAAACCTTTGCATGCAAGTAGTGATGCTGCATCTACAAAGATCTGAACTTATTTACTCTTCTTGCTGCTTTGTTCATGCGTTTGATTGTCAGATGAAAATGGCTCACAGTTCCTGATCCTCTTGACAGTGGATGTTACTGCTTCATGCACATTTGACAGCTGTTTATTTCTGCAGTTTCAAAAGGTGTCTTCACAAATAATTGCACACCTTCACAATTTTAAGTGATATTTCACTAGCCCAAGTTCATATATTACTAGTATATGACAGATTAAAAAAAAAAACATATACCACTTCATCATTATGGCAGTGGCATTCATTTATTTTTACTGGTCAGACTTCGACCTGTTATTGCTATGTTTTCCATTCATTGTACATTTGGCCCTGCTACAGGGCCACCAGAAAAAACTTTGATTGCATCACTCACTGTGGCCAACGATTTACAGTTGTTTGCTGCTTGAGCATAGATTAAATCTTCAACACGTATCTCTATCTACTAGTGACAGCTGAGGTGAGGCCCATATGTGATCCATATGTTGTCAACCACTGTTCAGATCCAATGCTTGCATACAATGTCCATGTGACATAAAACATTAGCAAATATCACTATACATTTAAGGGTTTCAGTTGACTTAGCGTCTACATTCACACATTAGACAAATTCCATTTGGAATTCTTAAAAAATGATTTTCTTTTATTTTACATATGGTTTTACCACAATAAACAGTAAATCAAATTATTGAAAAATTCAGATTTGGAGGACAACAGGGAGTCTGACTAGGTGCTCCTATCACACAGCTAGCCAAGAATTCAGGCAGCCATAGCACTCCCTCCATTGTCTGCATTGTCAATACGCTAACAACAGTGTAACAGCATGCACTGCTGTAAAAGCAGGACTTTCACTAATATTTGTAGGAAAAGACAGTGTAATAACAGAGAGCCTGCTATTTACTGCTATCATCCCTTTGTTGTGTATAAAAATCATGTGCTGCCTCCCTTATTATCAGGAACTAACATAATGACAGGGATGATATGAAGGTGACACATGCACACTGAGGAGGGAGGAGAGCATCACTGTGGGATTTTTAAACAGGCAAAACATACATTTAAAAAACATTTTAAAAAAAACATGTTGATGTAAAATTGAAATCATACACACATACACACACACACACACACACACACACACACACACAACTGAAACCTATTAATGTCTGAATAGGCATGTTTTTCACTTTCACCCCAAGAATCTCATTACCCTACAAGGACACTAACTTCACATGCACTCCTCTGGGCGGACTAAAAACAAGAATAATGTAAACGGCAGCATGTCTGCGGCGGGTGCAGCTCTTTGGAAAGGGACCCTGTGGAGTGTGCCCGTAATACAGCGAAATAAATCCCATAAATCTCAGCTTTCATGGTGAGATTCTGCATGAAGGTAACATTTTTACTTTTCAATTTTACAGCTACATTTGCATTAGGCAGCAAAATAACCAGTCATAACAACTGAGTTTCACCGTTCAGTTTTGTCAGGAAAAACTCATGTTTTCCTTCAATAATAATATTTTTTTTTCTCCTGGATTGTTCTTAAGTGTTTTTTGCTTGTGCCTTGTTGTGCCACACTCACCAGCCTCTCCTTGTCACACTCACATAGCTCCACGTTCTTCTGCTCTACTCCCATGATGCAACACTGACACAGTCTGAACAGACTCTACCTGCCAAGTCCTTTCATTAAGGTTCTATAATTCTATGGACCCCACCACCCCAGTACGTTCCAATAAATAAACTTACCAGTTTAAATTGCTCTATCTACTGGCTCTGCTCCGGCGTTAAACAGCCAGTTGTCTGCCGAACATTAAGTTGCCATTGTTGACTATTAATAAATGATCTGATCTGCTTTCTGAGTCTGAGTCCTGCTCCTAAACATTCAAAAGTTCTTAACAGTAAAAGCATATAACAGTTCCAGACTTAACAAATCTCTTTCCCATTCAGACAGACAAACCTGCCTCTACAATCACACTCTTTAAAGCACTGCACTGCTGCCGTTATGGGAATCACACCAAACAATAGGTTCTTATCAGCTATGAAGAGCCACTGCACTCCAAATCCATTTTCTGTCACACACACACACACACACAGCACTTACCACCTTTTTGTTCCCTCTGGCACAATGCACACACAAAGCAGTCACTCCCCCGCGCCTAAGCCTGGCTCTTACCTTTACTTAAGTACAACACAGCACATTAAAAGGTACTGCCTGTAATGAGTCCAAATAGGGGCCATTATAAAGCAGCACTCTTGAGTGGTCTCTCAATGCCTGAGCTGTGTGGAGTGTCTTTATTAAACCCTCTAACGCCATTCATTCAAGAGCCCTGCAATAGAGTGCGGAGAGGCCCGGCGGGGAAAACCCTGCTCTCTGCATAATGAGCTCACTCACATTACTTATAGGAAACACAATTGGCCCAAAACACATCTCTCTTAATTTCTCATTCTGCTATGAGGAAATTGGGATCCATCTTTGTTTCCTCTTTTCAATCAGTCTGACTCTCTCCTCGTCTGGTTTCCCCTCCCTCCACTTCTAAATCACTTCTTTCTCTTTTTTTACATCGGTTGGAAAGTGAATGATTGAAAGGCCGTGCCTTCCCTCACACACACGGCAGAGAGCCCAGCACTCCATTCTGAATTGTCGATAACAATGAACCATCACGGCACCATCTGAACTGCTGAGGCGCAGACCTGCTGCTTGTTACAATGTACTCTTCTCCTCCTTCACTGATGTGTGCCGCTTCTCTATTCATTCTTTTTCTCTTCAAAGTTCTGCAGTACTCAATCAACAAACTCTCACGCGGTAATGGGTTTTACTTTGTGTGATATGTTGCTTTGTTTTAAGCTGCTGAGGCACATTATCAGTATATTATATATACTGGCTTGCATATATACATATATATATACACATATACTGTATATACCAACCAATACCAATATATGCAGTGCCCCCCCCCCCCAAAAGAAAACGAAATCATTTCAAGTAAACAAACAAAAGTAAACAAAACAAAAAGTATCTCAAAAACTATATGTCACATCTCTCATATTTTGACATTTTGATAGAGGGGAAGTAGTTGAAGAGTTTGATGTATAATATGTGCATGTTTTGGAAAAGTTGTGTCATTAAAAAGTAAAAACCGATACCGATAATTTCCGAGATGAAATTTTAATGCCAATATCGGACATCTGTTAACCTAAGGAATACACAAGGAGATTCGGTCATTTGAATTAAAAAACTGCTTTATTCGTTGTCACATTTAAACACATGCACCCATCCGGTCAGCTATACACCTCTTTGTAAAGCCACTGCTTCCGCCCTAAACTATCAAAATAAAAGCATCAGAACTACACTCTGCATGCAGCACTGCCTCAACAGGAGAAACTGAACCGTAACATTCAACTCATAACACATAAATGCGCTAACAATATTATATCTGGTAGCCCTGGTTCAGATTGTCACTGGGGGAGATGGAACCAATCGTAGTTGAGAGAGGTGCTAATTACCTCCACCCCCGCTTACGTTTGCGTTTACATTAAAATGAGCTTACAGTGACATGTCGTTATACGTTATGACATATACTACATACAGTTAGAGGTCTAAAAAGACAGAAACAAAAATAAAAGACAATCAGGCTCCTGATCTGCCCATGTGTGCAGTGCTTTCAATAGGCTCGTCCAACAATTCATTTCAAAAGCAGAGCAGCAGCGCAGCAAATAGTAGGAACACAATCATGCATATGGACTATGAACTCTCTCCTCTCTGAGCTGTTGGAGACCCAGCGGGACGAGGGCCGACAAATGAAGGACGCTTTTCAACCCATGACACATGAAGAGCTGCACGGCCAGGGCGGACAGTGATTGGTCGCCCCAGTGTGAATGGGAGCCTGCTGACTGGAGGACGTCGGCGCTGGAGGGAGTCTGCTGTTTGACTGCCTGCCGGGCTGTCAGCTGTCACTCTGTCTTGTCTGCGCCCCCCACCTTCCTCTTCCTCACACACACACACACACACACAGAAAATGCACAAAATATACACATAGCTCAAGGTTGAATGTCACAGCACATCAGGAGGCTGTTGCAAAAAATGTGGACTAACTAACGTTTGCCACTCTGCACTGGAATGTGTGAATACAGCAGGGGCTCGCCAGACATCTGCCTCTTATCTATTTATATAACTTACTCTAATTAACACCATGCGGCCATACATTATGCAACTTTAAAATCCCATTAGTGTATCCTTAATGATGGGAGTTTAACTAGATAATGAAATTAATACAAAATGATACGTGACACACAGATATTTCTTGACAACTTGTGTGTAATTGTTCACATATTTTAAAACGTTTTGTTTATTTCATGTCGCGTTTTAAATGAATTAGGATGACTAGAGGAGGGTAAAATGTTGATGTTTGGGTCAAACCCGAATCGAGGCTCTGAGTTTTGGCACTGGTCCACACTCAGTCAGAGTCTGCGACTTCTCCATCATAACGCTAATGCTACCTCAGCCCTGCATCACTCAGGAACATCACCCCCAAAATCCTGCTCCCTATTCGTACCACTGACTCCCACCCCCTGGTGAACGGGTGCAATGACTAACCTGTTCAGATGGGTCTCTGAGCCATAAGATTTACCAAGCTTCGTTCTTCTCCCTCTAACACTGTTCCCTCAGTCCCCCTCTCACTCATCTGCCCCCAGAAGCAATAACCTGCCTTTCTCCCTGGCAGGTGTAGCACAATCCTTCACTCCCCGACACACAACACCATTCATTGCAATAAACTGGCATGTCAACAAGGTCAGCATCTGTCCATTGTTAGGGTCAGGGTGTCATGGAACAGCAGACCTTCATAGTGGAAATCGAGGCATTCAGGTACTGCTGTGACTGCAATGACAGGCACTACGATAAAGCCAGTATTGAAATCCAAAAACGACACTGTGCTGTTTTAATGTTTGACAAATTCATGAAATATAAATTTAAGAGGTTACAGTGGTTTGCTTAAGAGCTTTGAAACAATGCAGGTACAAATGTGCGACACTATGTTTTTGGGTGTGTGTCTTTTGTGAGAAGCCTCAGCGGGAGGACTTCTTAAGAAGAAGTCAGCCAGTATTGAGCTCCTCTTGTACTCAGTCAATGAAAATGCATTCACATCCTCATGTCGTCATTTTCACATTTCTGGCTGCCACAGTGGAAGCTGAATTGGAAAAAGCCATCTGTCAAGGCCTCGAGGAACGGAACATAGCTTTTTCTTTGGCAGATCCTCGACACGATTTTGACCCCGGTGATTTTTCCAATTAGATGCTAGTTTGCCTTAAAAAGGAACATCTCTCTTGAGAGTCAGAGTGGTTGCTTTCAGCCTCAAGGCAGACGCTTCTCTCCACACAGCCACTATTGTCAGTGACTTTCTTCCAGACCATGTCTTCCCCCTTTTTTTCTTTTTTAATTGCCAAACTGATCCACCCAGCAAAGTGAAGAAAGAGAAGTGTGGCTTGAGCAGGACATTCATTCAAGTGGCCACACACGTTGTTGTGGTGTATGTGTAGCCTCTGTGTGCCTTTTTTTGTGTGTATGTGTGTGTGTGTGTGTGTTTGTGTGTATATATACAGTTATAATCATGACATGTCATTGAGGTTAGACAAATTTGGTCAGAAAAATGATAACAACTGAAGGGGGGGCTACCAGAGGGTAGGAGATAGGTTTCATGACAACTACAAATACCTGGGGGATCCAGCAGAAGTTGCATGGGAGTCAGCTACAGCTAAATACTGTACCTCCAGAGGGTTCAACAAGTTCTGAAAAGTCACCTGAATGGAAAGGACAAGATCCGAGCCATCGACACGTACGCACTACCTGTCATCAGAAACCCAGCTAGTATCATACACTGGCCAAAGGAGGGGCTAGAAGCTGCAGACATCAAGACAAGGAGGCTCCTCACTGTGCACAGAGGCTTTCACCCCAAATCCAGCACCCTGAGGCTATAAACCATGCAGAAAGAAGGCCAAGGACCAGTGAGCATCACTATCCAAGATGAGACATCAAGAGTCCATGGATACATCTAGAAAACGGCCCCCTATGATGAGTTGATCAGAAAATGCCGCAGGCAGCAGAAACTCAATCATGAGGAAGAAAAGATGAGGAACAAACCACATGGAAGAACAAGCCCCTGCAAGGCTTGTACCGCTGTCAGATAGAGGAAGTGATCAAGAAAACCTACCAATGGCTACATAGAGGTGGGCTGACAGACAGCACAGAGGCACTAATCGTGTCTGCACAGGAACAAGTCCTCAGAGCAACAGTCACAGAGGCCACGGTGCATCACAGCAGACAACACCAAAGGCACAGGCTGTGCAAAGATGGTCCTGAGACAATCCTGCACATAATAGCGTGTAGATTGTAAGATGCAGGATGAAACAATGGACATGGAGAGACACAACCAAGTAGCTGGGACAGTGTACAGCACATTTGTCAAACTCACGGCCTGTGGGCCACATCCGGCCCGGAATTGCCCCCGCATGATAATATCTAATTACTATTCGAGCTCGCCCGCCGGTATATTACACGCACCACCATAATACTACAAGTCCCACAATGCACTGCCAATGCGTTGGCAAGTCAATCACTGGCCCACGAGCATGAGTACGCGCATCACTCGTTATTATATTGTAGAGCAGGGGTGGCCAATACGTCAATCGCGATGACCAGTAGCTCGCGGCGGTAGTGCGGGTAAATGGCAAAAAACATTCTGCAAAGTCCGACGTCTAACGAGTGTCACCATGTGCCTGCCCACATTTGGAAACGTAGCGTCAGAGCTCGAGACGCGATGTCAGGAATGGACACAACTTGACAGTGCGCGTACTCCACAGAGCAGCGTGAGACGTGTGTGTGTTTGACAAACGGTTTAAAGACTGAAGACCTGGAGCTGAGATCCAGACCTCTTGGAGAGTTTGACAACTTCCTCACAGAGGAAACACAACCACCCAACCACCATGAGGACGTGTGCCACCTCATTCATCACTGCATTATTTGTTGCATGTATTTTTCATTAATAAGTCCAAACACCATCCCACCATGACTGATGATCATATGGTAGGGGGCCGGGGGTCTTTTCTGTTTCATAAATTTAATGATTCATGTTGCTTTATAGGCAAAAACGTATATAGGCTTTGTTAGTTCCAGGTTCAAAGTGTGCAAGAAGGTCATTTCAATAACTTTTTAATGAACATTGAACCAGTCTGGCCCTTGACTTACCATTTTTTTTAAATTTCGGCCCACTGTGTATTTGACTTTGACACCCCTGGTGTACAGGAACATCTGTACCCAGTATGGTCTAGACATGCTCAAATATCAATGGGATCTACCACAGAAGGTGGTTGTGAACAACAGGGCTAAATTATTGTGGGACTTCAAATTCCAATCTGGCAATCTGGCCAGCTACTGGCTAACCAGCTGGATGTATCTGTGGCAGACAAACAGCAGAAGAGGACAGTAATTGTAGATGTGGTGATACCAGCAACATCTGGAAGAAGGAATATTAGAAGACTGAAAAGGGCTGAAAGAACAGCTGGAAGAAAAGCCACCAGTAGCCGTTAGGTGAATGAGCTGAGGACTTCCATTATGCCTGTTCCAGGATTCATGCATGAATAATGTAGACATGCTTGTTGACATCTCATTAATTGATAGGGTCCAACAGGCCTGCTACCCTCAGCATTCCTGGCATGGATAGATGAGACAAAGGAGTGTTGCATGTTGAAGATGAAACTGGATTCACACGCACACACACTCACACACACGCAGATTTTCATTCATTTTTGTGCACTTGTTCTATCCTTAATCACAACAGCTACCAAACCATAACCTTAACCAAAACCTAAACACAATCGCCAAATATAATCTAATCATCTTCAATGTAATCATTTACATTGAAGGGATGATTACGAAAGATAAGTCCTAATAATGTAAAAACACTGTTTTAGCTTAGGTCCCCTCAACATGACTAATACCTCGACCGGACTGAACACAAACACACATGCACATTCACAGCTCATAATGCAGTGCTACTCTCTTGTTAAGGCACAGCTGTGCCTAGTGTTTCTTGTGTTATGGTGGGTTTTCAGGTAGATCAGTTTGCTGAATGATTTACTGATTTACTCCTGTCTGGCGTTTACCAGTTGGAGTTCTACATATGATAGGAATATTTATTTCAACTATAAATGGAAGCATTCGTATTAGGACTGGATTTAGTTCATTGTCCATGGCTGAAAACCCAGACTCTTTCACCCTAAGGTTTTATCACACATTAAAGCAGAGACCTTATAATTAAAATGTCAAAAATGCAAATGATAGAAGATTACTGACTGAAGCATATGGTGATGTTCAACAAATGCTATTGGGCTTATCCAAAAAAAAAAAAAAAAGAATTTCGGCTCTGAGATATGACATATTGTGGTTTTGGAGTTTAGAAAAGAAAAATAATAAAGCCAACTGACCCATGAACATAATTTCTATTCGAAATACAGTGGTCTAGGGAAACTAAAAACCAACTGTTGAATTGAGACTCTTATACACAATGTGATAACAGTGATGCTATGTCCTCATACTGTTTAATTCCGAACAGGCTCTTACAGTATTACTCCTCTCGACTGAAGCTTTGGAGGGCTCCGAGAGTGATCACATTAAAACAGCATACAGTAGTGATTCTGTGAAAGTGCATGCTTCACTTCAGGTGAGACTGATATAAAGCATTTTGAAATCACCAAATCAAGGTCATACCTCCAATTTAGCAGTTCTACAGCATGTAGTCATCTGGCCGGTCATCTGATTCCAAATGCAGCTACAGGTGCATCTCAGTGAATCAGAATAACATGGTGAAATTAATTCAGTAATTCAATTCAAAAACTGAAACTCTCATATAAAATAGATTCACCTCACATAAAGTGAAATATTGTGGAATTTTTTTATATAATTTTCACAATTATGGCTTAAATTAATATGAGAGGTGTCAACAAAAATAACTTAAGTAAAATAAAAGTTCCCTTTACATCTTCTTTGAATATTGAATCCTTTCAATCAATCAAATTTTATTTGTATAGCTCATATTCACAAATTGCAATTTGCCTCATAGGGCTTTAACAAGGAGTACAGGGTATGACATCCTCTAACCTCTGATCTACACCCTCAACAAGGATGAGGATAAACTGCCAAAAAAAAAACTTTTAAAAGGGGAAAAAAACACAGAAACCTCCAGGAGAGACTCATGTGAGGAATCCATCTCCCTGGAATGGACAGAAGTGCAATGGATGCCACGTGTGCACAAGACATCATGACCTGTTACGAGGTAACATTTAGATTAGGACTTACCGTATACAGTCTTTTATGTGACGTCACTGAGCCTTAGCTTGTCAGTTTGTTGTCAGTTGTTAGAGATGGAGAATGAAGTTATGCAAAAGGAAAGAGGGGCTGAAAAGTGCGGAAAGATACTGCATGCATACAAAAAGACATTAAATGTGACACCTACTTTTAACATATCCGTCTTATCCCAAGTGTCCCAGCATGCCATTAAAAGAAAAAAACCCCACATATGCTACCTAAAACACTTAATGCATATATATATTGATAGATACATTGATGTTTCCATTATATTTGTTGCAGATTGTCACTGCTTGAAAATGTACAAGCAAAGGACTATTTTAAAAGTAAATATTTAAATCTATTTATAAGTGTGATGGAATTAACAATAGCTTTCTTTATAACATTGCACTGACATTTACTGACATTACATTTTATTTTGGTTTGGTTTGCATTTTTTATACTGTTTTACAATAGTATGAAAATGCATATATTTAGACTGGTATCTACAGTGGCAATTTGCATATAGAGCAGGGGAATAGGGTCTGATGACAAGTGGCCAATGGGGAGTCACATTATATTGCTGAGTGTGAACTGCTGTATGAGAGCAGTGCACTTATTGTCCGATCATATAAATCAGGGGTCTCAAACTCACGGCCCGCGGGCCAACTGCGGTCCTCGGGACGATAGTTTGTGGCCCCCGCCTTAATATGAAAGTTTAATGTTAGTGCGGCCCGCGAGTTTGACCAGACCAGCTGCAACACGCCGACAGTTTCGGCGTCTGTTCTATTTTTTGCGTGGCCGCTCCGCCGCTCCCACTTCACGCTGTCACCGGCCAGCCCTGTCTCTTTAAGACAGGGGGTCATGTGTGTTTGTGCGGCGCTGAGATGCCGGAAGAAAACAAAAGAAAGAGAGATAACTACTGTGTCCTGCGTACAGCTTACGTGGTGTTGGTGTGTCAGCCGGCAGCAGCCCATGGTATAAGGGCCTGTGTTGTGTTGCACCGTATCAGTAAGGATACTATTAAAAAGGTGCGTTCGAGTCGCAAAAGAGACACAACTTCCCTGTCCTT
>JAFBJQ010003392.1:59418-72387 GCA_016785345.1 Trinectes maculatus
ATATAAACATATAGCATCAATTCTACATCATTTATGCTGTGTGACACCACAGTGTGCAGAATGTTGCTGTACTCGCACCAACACAACTTTATTGTTAATATGGTTATGTTCATTCAGTCTCAACACTCTCAACATACAAATGTACACAGGCTTAGTTTTACAAATGTCATGTTCTGATAATCAAAAGTCCGTTCACCTTGTTTCTATAGCATCAAATAAAGATCACTACAACAACCACAACTAATAATAATAATAATAAGGATAATCAGAAGAAGAAGGAGAAGAGGAAGAAGAAGAAGAAGAAACTTGAACATATATCATTGTAAAAGTAACTACATTTCTAAAACTACATTACTGGAAAAACATGTGTACTGGGTTAGAATTGTCTTTGTTATGTTCTGTTTTCACATGTTTCAGTCAACCATTATGCATCTTGTTTGGGCAGTTAAGTAAGACTGGGTCTTGTTTTGTTGGCCCCTCTTTCAGGGACCATCCATTCATTCAGATGTTTTGCTGTCATTCTGGTTCAAATAAATCCACTTTTTTATAAAAGTGATTCTCCACTTATTTAATTATTTCACTACCTTTGACTGTTTGGTCCTTGACACAGCCAACCAGGAGAGTTTGATGCAATGCCGTGTCCTCGTTGGTTACCTCCTGCGCTTACTTACTTTCCACTCTTTCATTTAAAGGCCACAATTAAAACAGTAAAATATTGTTCTCTTTATTGTTAATAACCACAAGAGATGAAGCAAACTCCAAATGAAAACTACTGGAAACATAACAGAAACAACGTCAAGAACAGTAACACTAATGAGCATTTACAGAGTAACATCCGCAGGTTAAACTTATTTCCTTTGAGAATGCTGGAGCAGCATACTAGCTAGAGCACACACAAATTAAATGACACAAGTTGAAATAAGTTTGTGGACAGGCACTGAAAACCCCAATCTTAGAAAGGCAGGAATTTAAAAAAAAAAACCTCTACACCTACACATGCTGGGCCCTGCTAATACGTGGTGGACCCTCAGTCGGTGGGTCCTGGGACGCTGCGTGGCACATTCCGCACCGGGTGTCTGGGCGGGTCTCTGGCACGCTGGGCCCTGTGGCTGTGGGTTCTGTTTGCAGGTATCTCACAAAAGTACACCGCTCAAATTTCTACTAATATTTTATCTTTTCATGGGACAACAAACACTATAGAGATGAAATTTGGATATAACTTCGTCGTCAGTGTACAGTTTGTATAGCAGTATAGATTTACTGTCGTCTGAAAATAACTCAACACACAGCCATTATGAGTACAGTATAGCCCACATTGCACATGTCCAAAGTGTGTCGTTGTCCCTCCCCTGGTGTCATGTGACTTGTGAGAGACAAGGTTCCAGGTGTGAATGGGGAGCAGGGCTGTTATGGTGTTTTGGGTACAATTCATAGTCATACAGAAGAAGACAAAGAGCTCTCTGAAGATGTGAGGAACAGAACAGTTGCTCTCCACAATGATTGCTAACACCCTGAAACTGAGCTACAGCACTGTGGCCAAGGCCATACAGCTGTTTCCCAGGAAAGGTTCCACTCGGAACAGGCCTCACAAGGGTCGACCACAGAAGCTAAATCCACGTGTTCTGCGTCATATCCAAAAGGTTGGCTTCAAAAAATAGACACATGACGCCGCTACAGAGTCACAGCTGATGCTTCCCTTTGTGAGATGTGCGTCAGTTGTCATGTCAACATCGTTCGGTGCACTTTGTCACGTACCGTTGTTTTATCCATCATTATGGCTTCTAAGAGTTCAAAGTGGTTCAATCACGAACCGATTTCATGAACTAATGAACAAATTGTGTTTCTGATCCCAGGTTCCGCTGTAACTGTTCATTAGTACAGTCATTGTGCCGTTCTGCTGTCACTGTATTGGTGGATGGAACGTGATGGTCCATGTGTCTCCTCAGAATTCCCCTTAGGTGTTCAATAGGGTTCAGATCAGGAGTCATACTTGGCCATTGAATCACTTTCGCCCTTTTCGTCTCAACACTAGCAGCACTCATGCAGCCCCACGTAAAGACACTGTCACCACCACGGTTCACTGTAGGCAACATGCACCTTTCTCTGTACTCAGTTGCCATCAGTTCCAAATACATTTATTTTGGTTTCATCACTCCAGAGTATAGAGTCCCAGTACTCGAATCTTTTTCAGCAGGGCGCTGGAAAAGGCTAGGCAGTTTTTTTTTTGTGCATGGGCTTCAGGGGAGGCTTCAGGAGAGGCTTCCTTTGTGGACGACAACCATGGATGCCATTCCTCTGCAGTGTACTCCGTATTGTGTCACAGGAAACAATCACCCCACTTTGGCTTTCTACCTCTTTACCTCTTCCTTTCTCTCTCTCTCTCTCTCTCTCTCTCTCTCTCTCTCTCTCTCTCTCTCTCTCTCTCTCTTGGTCTTCAGCCCACCCATTTTCTTAAATAACTGTATAATAAATCAATTCGTCCTGATCGTGTGGGCCACAATATATGTATGTGGTGTGATGTGGCTGTGCTGAGACTCAGATCATATATCTACTGAGATGATGGTGGAATAAATCACAGCTTTTACAGTCGCAGGCTGGCCAAGGCTAGAGAGTCCAACACTCTTTAACCCCTCTTCTTCTCTCAGCAAGGATCTTTCTCCTATCATTCTCTCTTTCAGGCTCTCTCCCTCTGGGCGGCCTATTTATAACTCAGAAATGCTGTCCTTTAAGGTGTAACGCCACTCTTCCCACTTATTCTGTCCCAACCTGGTTGAACTGTGCTCTGTGGAGTGTTTTAACATGTTGCATTAATCACACATATTCATAAAACTACCATGATGAATGAGAGTAACAATAATATTTTCCATGTTGACTACCAGAACAGACCTGGCAGGAGTCCTGATTGAACAAAACGTTGTTTTAACTTCCTGGATCTGACAATATAGGACCACTATTCTGGGAAATGTAGGGATTTCGAATAGTATATTCATATCTTGTTTGTCCTGAAACCAACAATTAGTATCAATAGCCAAACAATGCATCCATTTAGCCTGTTTACAATGTCACATTTTTGTCTAGTGAAAAATACTGATCTAAGATGATAAATTCTACAGTTAAAATTTTGTGCCAAACAGATTGGAAAGTTCAGGTGAAGCTAAATGTATGCCATTCTTACCAGTGTGCCAAGACTGATGCAAGTAGTTTTTATTATTGTCAGACTGACACAGTTGTTATTCTCCCATCTAGAGCCCACACGCTCGCTCGCGTCCTATAGCAGTGATGCCATATCAGTAACCTATCCCAAATTAGTCTGAGTCATTAGTTCTCAACACCAAGTTGAGAACTAAATGCTACACAATGTGGACCTTCTATTCCTAATCAGAGTAACACTGTCATAATGGGCATGTTATGCACCTCCCCCCTCCTATTGGCTAATACTGACTACCTGCAAGATGATAAGGAGCAGGTAATGGGTGGGTAAAATATCTATCTATTTAATTGAATTATTTAATTTGCACAGACTTTCATTTATACCATTCAAAATATACTGCCAAAAATTAGCACTCACACTTACACTAGCTGACATAACAATATTTACTTTACATTAAACATTTTTTTTCACAATCACCACACAGATTCCTTAATTCCTGTATAGTGACAATGAACAGCTATGAATAAGGGCGAAAAACTCTTTCGCTGTATGTTTGAACATATCTGAAATGTACCAACAATAATGGAGATGACTGTGGTTCTGCTATTTTTAAAAGCCATTCTGAGCAAAGTCTATTAACAACTTCCTCCTTTACTTACTATCACTAAGCATTAATTGGAGTGACTAGAGTGTTATTGAGGAACTCATGATGAACCAGTGGTTGTAAAAGATGTGCTTCATAATGAGCAGTTGTAGAGTCTAACTGCAGTCTAACTATGCTCCTAATCCACATCCTCAGCCCCTGCAAAGACTTGCATGATGTGTGTGTGTGCTTCTTGCAGATTGCCTAACATATCTGGTTACCATGGTAACAGCTTCAAGGTGACCAAAGCAAAACAACAACAACAGTCTATGTTAAGTTTTAACCATCTTCAAAAGATAATTATATATTATACATGTTTGCCAGTGTTTTACTTTCCATCTGAATTATTCTTTGAAAAGATTTTCCTATGTCTGTATTATTGCTTTGAGAACCATGTGGCTATGCAGTTTAATTATACAATATAAAACGTTATCCTTGTCTTACTGAGGCAACACTAAATATCTTCCTCTGCTCGGTTCCTCCCTCCCACACACAGACCTGAGTGATGAGACGGATGAGGATGCCTCTCTGCAGAAAAACAGATTTCTTATCAGCAGAAGATTGTCAGGTGAGCACAATATATGGAGTAGATAGATAGACCTGCTGGACAGTATAGGGAGGATGATGATTTGCACTGTGCCTGAGTGTGTGTGTGTGTGCGCGTGCGTGTGTGTGTCTGTGAGAGAGAGGAGAGAAAGTCTAATAATTTGAATGTTTTTTTCTCATGTGGCTGTGTTTTGTCAGTTTGTGTTTATATGGCGTATATCTCATGGACACACAGTAAATTGGGCCGTAGGCTTTAATACACTGAAAATACCTGGACCTGGACAAAAGTTCACAAGAGAACAAGAACGGAGCCTTCAAACTAATAAACCGTCGCCTGACTTGAAAAGAAAATTACATGAGTCATTGCTTAGTTGACTATTCAGAAGCATCATGTACATATCCTTTGTCTGTTTGCTGTGTCAGTTGTGCACATCTGCAGAAAATCATAATGAGTCCACATGGGGAATGGGGGGGGGGGGGGGGGGGGGGAAAGAGACAAGATGTACAGACCCTGGCTTTAAATGTACATTGTTGGGACACCAATGCAAAAACCAGGGGGTAGATGTGAGGGCTGGCACCTTTCAGGAGCACCGCCCCTTGTGGGCAGGGCTAGAGAGAGCTTTATAAGGACAGGTGTGAGCCATTACTGCCTCTTTGTTTGGGGCCTGGTAGACGTGTGGTGGGACTGCTTTGTTTGTGCAGGTAAGGGAGATTTGAGAGAAGCTGAGTCTGTATTTTGCAGGGTATCTAACTAGTTTTCCAATGTAGGATCGTGGTGCAGTTGCTTCTCCTCTCAACCCAGTTTGAATGTCCGTAGACCTATGCTGAAGAGGTAGGCCGCTGAGTAATCTGGTCCTTCATTCTATAACATTAGAGTTGGTAGTGATGTATCCCATTCAATCCTTTAGGACATGTGTCAGCCTCCACCTCTCTCCAGTTGAGTCACGGTTTAAAGCCAGTCAGCTCCACCAGTGCCAGTGTCTGACAAGGTCACAGACTCAGGAGGTAATTTAAAACGGTCATGGTATTGTAAGGAGGGTTATTCGCTCCGAGGTATGTGTGCCTGTGATATAATGGCTATGTGTTTTCTTCTTTTCTAGATTTAGTGCCAGACTGCTGCTTTGCCCAGACCGACTTATTATGTGGCCCGTTTGAAACCCATTGTAATTTGAGTGGTGTGGACTGAAGTCTAACTAGTTCTTAGTCACTGATTGTCCCACCATTACTTGATGGATACTGGTTATTGTTTGATGTGAATTGACCCCGGTGACCTCGGTGAACCAATTGTGCACTGTTTTATTGTATTTTCTTTTGTGAAGATTTCAGGCAGTGGGAGGATCTGCAGGGAGTGCCGGTGGGATAAGTGCCCCTCTCTGGCATGCAGTGTGGTAGGGGAACACTTAGGCTAGCCTGTATACTCACCTTACAGTTTGCAGTGTGATTGTAGTGGTTGTAGTGATTTGCAGTGAGTGCACGTGGTGGTCCCTATGGGGGTCTCGTGATAGTGCTTCCCTGCGGTGAGTACCCTGCCTGATCTTCTCCTTTTTTTTTAACTTTTGTTCGCTTTAATCTATTGTAGCCAGTTGGTTCATCCATTTTGTGGTTTTAGATAAGGCCTTTGATAGTGCAACATTAAATACATGTTTTAAATTGACCATTGCTCTTCTTTTCTTTCCTTCATCAGGTCCTTTATTGCCATTGAGCCCATTATTTATAATAAATATCGAGTTTTTGATTTGAATCCACGTCTCTGGCTCTCCTTGTACCTGGGATAGATTGTTGTGGGGGTCTCTCGGGGACCCTCGTAGTGGGGTTGGTCACAAATAGCCAAACAATGCATCCATTTAGCCTGTTTACAGTGTCACATTTTTGTCTAGTGAAAAATACTGATCTAAGATGATAAATTCCACTGTTAAAATTTTGAGCCAAACAGATTGGAAAGTTCAGGCGAGGCTAAATGTATGCCATTCTTACAAGTATGCCTAGACTGATGCAAGTAGTTTTTATTATTGTCAGACTGACACAGTTGTTATTCTCCCATCTAGAGCCCACACGCTCGCTCGCGTCCTATAGCAGTGATGCCATATCAGTAACCTATCCCAAATTAGTCTGAGTCATTAGTTCTCAACACCAAGTTAAATCATAATGTTATGATTATAATGGGTTAGGACTTCAAGTTTTAGTAATACTACACAGCAAACAAGTTCAGCATCCTGGGTATAATTACACCATCCCGTGAATACTGTCAGTGTCAGCTGGTAAGAAATGTAGCATTTGTTACATGGATGGTGGAGCAGTTGGCAGCCATCAGCTAATATCTTGACAAATAAAGGATTCTCGTGGAAAGACATTTGTGGTCCACAGAGGGAGAGAACGAGGCCAATTGACTTTAGTGATCTTGTCATGTCATCAGTGGCCAACAGCAGGTGAAGTTCCTCAATTATTCTGCAAGGTGTTCCAACATCTACTTTATGGGCAGCTAGAAACTTTGGTTCCCACATCCACACTTTCCTAGCTGAACATCGGAGATGCTACACAACGTGGACCGTCTATTCCTAATCAGAGTAACACTGTCATAATGGGCATGTTATGCACCTCCCCCCTCCTATTGGCTAATACTGATCACCTGCAAGATGATAAGGAGTATGTAATGGATGGATAAATTATCTTTCTATTTAATTGAATTATTTAATTTGCACAGACAGACTTTCATTTATACCATTCAAAATATACTGCCAAAAATTAGCACTCACACTTACACTACACTTACACACTTACTAGCTGACATAACAATATTTACTTTACATTAAACATTTTTTTTTCACAATCACCACACAGATTCCTTAATTCCTGTATAGTGACAATGAACAGCTATGAATAAGGGCGCAAAACTCTCTCGCTATATGTTTGAACATATCTGAAATGTACCAACAATAATGAAGATGACTGTGGTTCTGCTATTTTTAAAAGCCATTCTGAGCAAAGTCTATTAACAACTTCCTCCTTTACTTACTATCACTAAGCATTAATTGCAGTGACTAGAGTGTTATTGAGGAACTCATGATGAACCAGTGGTTGTAAAAGATGTGCTTCATAATGAGCAGTTGTAGAGTCTAACTGCAGTCTAACTATGCTCCTAATCCACATCCTCAGCCCCTGCAAAGACTTGCATGATGTGTGTGTGTGCTTCTTGCAGATTGCCTAACATATCTGGTTACCATGGTAACAGCTTCAAGGTGACCAAAGCAAAACAACAACAACAGTCTATGTTAAGTTTTAACCATCTTCAAAAGATAATTATATATTATACATGTTTGCCAATGTTTTACTTTCCATCTGAAGTATTCTTTGAAAAGATTTTCCTATGTCTGTATTATTGCTTTGAGAACCATGTGGCTATACAGTTTAATTATACAATATAAAACGTTATCCTTGTCTTACTGAGGCAACACTAAATATCTTCCTCTGCTCGGTTCCTCCCTCCCACACACAGACCTGAGTGATGAGACGGATGAGGATGCCTCTCTGCAGAAAAACAGATTTCTTATCAGCAGAAGATTGTCAGGTGAGCACAATATATGGAGTAGATAGATAGACCTGCTGGACAGTATAGGGAGGATGATGATTTGCACTGTGCCTGAGTGTGTGTGTGTGTGCGCGTGCGTGTGTGTGTCTGTGAGAGAGAGGAGAGAAAGTCTAATAATTTGAATGTTTTTTTCTCATGTGGCTGTGTTTTGTCAGTTTGTGTTTATATGGCGTATATCTCATGGACACACAGTAAATTGGGCCGTAGGCTTTAATACACTGAAAATACCTGGACCTGGACAAAAGTTCACAAGAGAACAAGAACGGAGTCTTCAAACTAATAAACCGTCGCCTGACTTGAAAAGAAAATTACATGAGTCATTGCTTAGTTGACTATTCAGAAGCATCATGTACATATCCTTTGTCTGTTTGCTGTGTCAGTTGTGCACATCTGCAGAAAATCATAATGAGTCCACATGGGGAATGGGGGGGGGGGGGGGGGCAGGAAAGAGAAACGGGGGGGGGGGGGGGGGGGGGGGGGGGGGTCAGGACAGAGACACTATGTGACAAAGTACAGGGACATGCATATGACATCATTAGTCCACAGCAAGTCTGTGAGCAAATATTGTCACACTGCACTGGGTTGATGAGTCGAACACATCTAACTCGTTAACAGCCTCAGGCTGAAGCAGAGAGACTTGTAAACAGTGATAGCAGTCACAGTGGTCATCTCAGAGTGCTTTGTGAGGTCACGTGATGGAATAATGGGGAAAAAATCATCTCCTCTTTGCTCCTCTTAGTTAATTTGTACCAGTTTCTAATAATAGGACTGGTATTTAATTACGTATAATTACTCCTTTTCATTCGCTGTGCCTCATCCTCCTGATTTCAGCACGAACGCCTGTTGTTCTCATCACCATGATGATCCCTAATTTAATTTAATTCTATTTTATTTGTACAGCATCAAATCACAATGGAGGTTATCTCAGAACACAGTGAAGGGGGGAGAACGTATAGACTTGTAGGGAGTTACCGTAAATGGTACATATAGTGAATCCAGCAACAGGTAAACAACATTGCTCTAGAAACCACAACTAATTTTGTCTTTATTCTTTTATGGATAAGTAACACACAATCTTTAAAAGATGACGAGACCTGGTCATTAGGGGTTTGCATGTAAGGAGAAGGATTATTTTTTTCTCTCCTGGACCTTGCAGGGAGAACAATGTGACCATTGTGTTGCTGTGGAGTGGTAGCATAAATGAACAATAGCAATTCAAATGTAAACTGGATTAAGGATGTGAATCAATTGTGAGAGAAAAACAGAGCAGCACTCTTAGGGTGCAGCTTGGACGAGTCCCAAGTAACAAAGTTTAATGTGTTTGACAAACAAAAACGCTAAATAAACAGCTACAAGATGCATATGCAGTCAGCAGGGAAAATAAATAACAGTATTAGCCAGAATAACAGACCATCACCTAGGATAAAGCAGAATACATGCCACTAACGTACTGAATAAATGGACACTTTAGTCTTTATTGACCCTGCCTGTGTGTTGATGTGTTGATTCGAAAATAGTTTGTGATCACTAGTTTGTGAAAATTGTTTATTAGCAAAAAGTCTGACTCTTTGAATTTAAATCAGGTTGTGTATGATGAAACGTGACGACAAAAAAGTTTTTAATTAACCTAATCCTCTGACATTTTCTAAACTTATGGCAGTAGACGAATCAGTCCATCTACTCTTATGTTCCATCAAAAACACATTGGCCATTGCAGTTTAGTTGTGGCTATAGAAGCACAAACGTAAGCAAGCCGTGATGCTTTTCAATAAATGACACATCAAGAAATTATTGATCCAAGGGAAACTTTTCTTGTAACAACAACATGAACAGATGTAAGTATAGAAAATATCACAGACACAGTTAAGCAAATGCTATATGCAACTATTTGCAGTAGTGCAAATAGAATGGTGCACAGTGTTATGTGTTGTTGTGAGTCTTCATAAGGGGGAATGGTGAGAGCTGAGTCCTGCGCGGTGGTGTAGAGGTCAGTTGCAGTGAGCGGGAATGAGTTCTTGTCTCTGTTAGGGGAACAGCGGTGCTGACTGAGTCCATGGGGGAACATGTTCTGCTCTTGCTCCAAATGATCTCTGATGGATAATGGTTTGTTGACGGCCCTCTTCTCCGATATTGTTTCGACGTTGCCCGTTTTAATGCTTTGTTCCCATCGCCCAGATTCTCTCTCCCTCAGCAGCTGAATGGTGAGAAATGCACTGATGCCATCGTCACATTGCCACCAGGTCCATCCAAATGACCACCCTGAGCCGAGGCTGGTATGCAGACTGCAGTGGGTCGAGAGGATAGTTACCCTGCCGTCTGAGGTGTGTCAAGGCCAGTTGGTACAGATATACTGCAGACACCTTCGAAAGGGCCTGGTTTGAACCTTAAATTCATTATAATACACCACACAAATGTGGTTTGATCCCAGGGTATTACATTCCTGTGCACTTTCTCCCCAGGTTTTCTTCTACACTTATTGTGTTTGTGTGGGTGCCACCACGCGTGACCCCAGCGTATATGGCACAGTAGCCTTTTGTGATAAGACGGCTTCCACTCAACCCACCGATCAGATAGTTGGATAGGAGGTGGAGGAGACACACAGAAGTAGAGTAAATATCAGATAGGTGGCAGACAAGAATTTTCATTAAAGTCTAGAGAACAGAACATACCAGAGGAGTTTAACCCTTATGTCCTCCTCAGATTTACTACCCTCTGGACACCCACGTGACAAAAATATCAACATGCATCACATATCCACATATCCTGGATATTTCTGTTTCAGTTTGCTCATATCTCCTGTGTTCTGGTGTGTGTCTTTTGTAATTGAAGTTTTCAAAGTTGTTGCTGTTTGTACAAAAAAATATCCACATTGATCAGATGTTGATTTAAACTTTAATATACACACACACAATAGTTGGTCACACACCTCCATAATATGGCTGACTTAAATAAAAGAATTTGCATCCACCTACAATGGTACAGTGGTTGAATCTGGTGGATTTGATGATCCCGCCTACTCTGTTGTGGCTTTTTGTGAGTGTATTCTCTTTGTGCGTGCGTTTGTACTCAGTAATCCTTGGCCATTGCTCCATAGTGCTCTGATCCAAAAACTCACCTGTAGGAGTCTCAATGCAGCGCTCCACCAGAGAGCCCATACTAACGCTGCTAACTCTTCAGAGGAGCAAACAGCACAAGACTGCAGCAATAGAAAAGCAAAACAATTGGAGCCTAACTCATCCCAGACTAGCTAACTCAAGCCTTCTCTTCAAGTGGCTAATTGTGGTGGGTTCATCAGTGGGCTGGGAAGGCAACTAGCTAACCAGCAACCCGTCCAGAAGTCCCTGAGGTGTTCCTGACCACAATGCTCCAACCACGTTCACCACTACACGAACACTGACACAACAGATTCCCCATAGAGAACCCGCTGTCTATAACCTGACAGGGGAAACTCTCACTCCGACCAAAAACAAAAAGAATGAAAAGAATGAATCTATTCCAACCAAATACCAAACTAAAGCCAGCTACCACGGACTGAACAACCTCTCTCAACCCATGCTCCAAACCCAACTATCTGTGTGTATCTCCCAAAGCAATTTACAGCTAGTGAAGAGAAACTAAAGGTCCACTTCACCTGCACAAACTGTAGGCCAAAAGCCACCAAACCCATTGAAATGGACGAGCCCCCATTTTGTTATGAACTGGTTCAAAACTCATGACAAAAGAGCAAGGCCACACAAGTAAACTGAGGTTAAAGCAAATTCGTTGTATTGAACTAATAAGAAAAAAAAAAAACAGTAGGGATCATCACATGGAATACAATGCAAAATAAATGTCAAATATCACCACTTTTCAGTTCAAAATTAAATGTGGACATTACAGTCTGCATTACAGAGTTAAAGATATATAAGTATAAATGACATGTAAGACACTGAATTAAACAAAATTAATAAAATAAATAAATAAGCTGCTGTAACACAAATGGCCGAGGAGGCCATAAGGGTTCATCATGTCATGGTCTATGTTGCAATATGCTTTAAAACATCTGTTAGGCTCAGCTCCCTCAGAAACGCAGCCTGTTGGGTCACCCACAATTAAGTGCTCACCTCAAACGTTACAGTTTTGTGGTTGCATGACTTTTCTTTGTCTTTACATCTTTTGACATTTTCTCTTTTTTTCTCTTTCTCTTTTTAAGGTGTACAAAATGTATGGATACTTGATTCAAATTGATGGAGCTATACTTTAAAATCTTGCACCACAATACACTGTTTGGTTGAAACACATTGTGTGAACACTTAATTGAACCAGGATCTATTTCATTCAGCAGTAATAAAATTATCGTCAATTAAGTGAGTGACAACACGAGCAAAGACAATGTTTTTGCCTGTTTGACAAACCCCAAACTAGATGTAGCGGATGGGCATTCAGAGACTGAAATATGAATACTTAAATCAAGCATAAAGCATAAATATTATAAGACAATACTAACTAGACAGCAGCTAGTTTCTCATTTTTTCTGTTTGAATGCGACCAGGCCTGTGAGAGAGAGAAAACAGTCTGATCTTTGTGTTTGAACCCAGTCGGGGTCCAGCTCTTGGCTCCATTTAGATACAATGTGTGATTCAGGCAGTGCAGCCATTGCTGACACACGTCCATATGCAGCACCATGAGCTAACTGCCAAACACCCTCTGCTGCAATGCAATGAAACAGGGTTATATCTTACGGAAGCGTATTGCTGCCACACTACGAAAAAAAAAATAGGCTCAGTATCAAGTAATTACGTGAAAAGTTTATTGTTATAACAATATCTTTTTCACGTTTTAACAATATATGTATCACGTTATAACGTGAAATTATCACGTTATTTCATGATACTGTGGCAAGTGAGGACAACTCCGAGATTGGGTGAATCAAAACAGCGTTTTATTTCAGAGGACAGAAGACAACAACATTATTGCGGCAGGCGCCAAAACTATATATATAAAGACACGCCCCTTTACCCATAACTCCCTGGGTGAGAGATACACCCCCAAGTGTCCGCCACA
>JAFBJQ010003392.1:72471-93174 GCA_016785345.1 Trinectes maculatus
GCGCCGCCCTGCGACATCAGGGGCGGGATGGGCTGGGCGTCCACGCCGGCGGTAGTCAGGAGGAACACGGTCCGCCACCGGCGACAAACCAGAACCCCGAACCTGTTGGGGAACGACCTTGGCCGTGGAAGGTGGACGACCCCGACGGGGAACCTGGGCCGAACTAAGCACTTCGTCAGCCACCATGTGTGCTGGCTTTAGCCTGTCCACGGTCACACTCTCTCTACGCCCACCCACATCTAGCACAAAACACTTAGGGCCGGCCTCCAGTACTCTAAACGGGCCATCGTAAGGAGGCTTGAGGGGTGACCGGTGTGTTTGAATGCGACCAGGCCTGTGAGAGAGAGAAAACAGTCTGATCTTTGTGTTTGAACCCAGTCGGGGTCCAGCTCTTGGCTCCATTTAGATACAATGTGTGATTCAGGCAGTGCAGCCATTGCTGACACACGTCCATATGCAGCACCATGAGCTAACTGCCAAACACCCTCTGCTGCAATGCAATGAAACAGCGTTATATCTTGCTTTGGCGTGTTGAGGAGGTAGTAGCCAGGCCAGGAATAAAAGTCTGCACCCCCACCCCCAGTAGCAGCCATCCTCTGTTTACATGTTGCTACAACGCTGATTGTTACACACTCCATGACACATACCACATAATTTAAATTGCATTCCGGGTTTCTCATATAAACGATAAGCATGAACCAGCACTGAGCAGAAATTGCCCAGACACAGATGGACAGTCCATTAGTTTCATTTATTTTGACATTATATTTTCACTGAGTGAACATGTAAGTACCATGTCATGTCAGCATGCCAATCCAATCCAAATGTAATTTCAAAAATGTCAACACTCAGGTCAGGTCAGGTATCCATTGCTTCTACACTAGCACACATAACACACAAGTTGTACTGCTGGTCATGCTGTCACTGTTAGTTGAATTGTGAGTCAAGGCCTCAGGACTTCAGTGCCACTGTAATGTGGGGTTGTCAAAATGGATGTTAATCTTTATGGAGGAACAGAAAATTAAGCATGCAAATGGTGCCTTCAATGAATGTAATGTGTTAAAACCTTTATCCAAAATAAATTCATCAAATTAACTTGATCTGTTAATTTACATACATACTTACTCTGATAATTACTTTTGATGATTTATTAGTTAGCGGTAGCGTTAGGGTTGGGTATCATAACATGTAACCTAGCAAACCTGGACAGGGACTGACAGAAATGTAGGTTGACAGTTAATTGGGGAGGTGGGGGGGGGGGGGGGTACAAGTGGTGTGACTCTTGTGATAGTCCTTGTCCTTGGCAGAGAAAACTGATGAATGATGTATAAAAGAAAAATAGGTTAGATCTTAACACCTTTACTTCCGTCTTGTTAAAGCAATATCCATCCAAATTGTGTGGTTGTCTGTATGTGTGTATATGTGTGTGTGTGTGTGGTCCCAGGATTGGATGAAATTGCTTTTAGTCCATCCAGGTCATCTGATGAGGATCCAAAGACTTGCTGCTGAAAATCTGGTCTAAGTTTTATTCTTTGTTGTCAGGGAGGTTGTTGCTAACTGCCCTTGTTGCTGCTGCCCAGCGCTGTGCACTAAACACATGGCCTGATGAGGTGATTCTTATGGATGGATTTGCAGTCCAGCCAGAGGCATCACAAATCTAAGGGCACTGGGCTCTGGCTATCGCTTGCCCTCCCAGGGAAGTGATTTATTCCGAGGTCTGACATCAGGAGAGTTCCTGGGTAGATAAGTACTTGCAGATTTATTGCCAGATGGCTCAGATGTGTTCGAAATAATTAGCTGTGTCGTCCACTGCTCTGAGTCCATGGCAAAGACATTACATTACTTACAACTTGTAATCAGATGTTTGAACACAACATTTTTTGGTTTGTGCAGGATTTTGGGGTTTCAGAGTAATAGCGTCCCTCTCAGACTCACACAGCCCGTTGAAGACTAATCTTTGTGACCTATGATTCATCCTTGAGTCTGAGTAGTTTGTTTAAGAAACCTTCAAAGACTTTTACAAGAATAAGACAGGAATTAGTTAATTTTAACCCCGACCTTTGACCCAGGGGCGCCTAAAAATAATCAGTTTGCCCTTGAGTTCATGTAAAATACTAAAATTATACAAAAGTCCCTCAGCATCTCGTCAACTTTTTTTTCTGGAAGGACTGTGATTTTTGATCTATGAAAACTAAAATTTGATTTCACTCTGGCCCCAAAGGCCACATAGCACTCAACTGTGACAGCTGACTTTTATTGCACTACTGTCCTGATCCTGGGAGAAGGATCCCTCAGTTTCCTGTCAACAGGGTTTGGTAGTTTTTCTTCACCTTGTTGAGGGTTAAGGAGAGAGGACGTCACACCCTGTGCAGGCTGCATGATTCTATGAGACAATTTATGCTTTGTGTATATGTAACATAGAAATTAATTTTTATTTTAATTTGATAATATGCTTTGTATGAAACATGACTGCAGCAAAGCTGGGATATATTGTAAATGTGTTTCGTATGAGCCAGGTCCACCCACCTGTGTTGGTGTAACTCCTTTTTAATGGTGCTGGTAATAATAATGCTGCAAACATGATGGATTGTTGTGTCATATCTTATTATAATGCAGTGTTCCTTGATGACGATGAGCTGCAGCACTGATCATCATCACACTAACCTCCGCGTACAGTTCAGCACGGTTTAGTAGCTTTCACCTGAGTTTGATAAAGGTTATTATAAGCTGGCGTGTTAAACATGACCTTTTAAACACACTGATTTGTCAGTACATAGCATCCACCTGCACATGTTTTGTCAAGATGGTAAATCACACTCACGCTGGGACAGACACACCCTTCCTACCTTTGCCACAGTTTCTCTCTTCCTTCAGTCACTTAGTCGTACATTCAGCTTACCTCTAGACGCACACACACACACACACACACACACATGCCTTAACTCATCTGCAACTGTCATCCTCCCAGGGATTTCTATCTTAAGAGAGGAGGAGATTGAAAAGGTGAGATCAGTCGGGCATGATGAGGGAGACAGCCCGAATGGGAGCAGGGGATGATGCACGATCTGTGTCATTCCTCTCCCTATTTTCCTCATCTTACATCAGAAACCATGACATCCTGCCCATATGATTTTCAAATGCGAGTTGTGCTTCACTGAAGAGCTTGAATTAACATGACTCCTCCATTCTGTTGCACTTAATGTCATCCTGTAACGCACGCATACCTGCACGATAAAAGGTTTTATTTTATGTGCACACAGCAGTACAAGCCCCAACCAGAGCCATCCCAACTCAGTAATGAATAATTACAACTCATGCCTCATGACTGTTTCCATCAATTGTGGAGTTAAAGGTGTGTTTTATGGAGTATCAATGAGTCCATGTACATATTTGTATTTAAGAAACTTCCCAAAAACCTTTGGGGAGTTTCTATGATAATAGGAAGCAAAGGTATTTATTAACAGACTCCTCAAAAACCATACAAAGACTAAAGGTGACTCTTAGTCAGTGACATAAGAGCGAAACAAAACCAAAGGTCTGCGCAGAGGCGAGGAGGAGAGCAGAGCTGGAGCTGGCAGCAACACAAGTCCAAATATCTACGGAAGCAGAACCAGGCAGTCAGCATACGGAACCAGAATACAGGGGGTCCTTGTGTTACGACGGTCGAGAGATAAGACGTTTTCGTGGTTACGACACATCTCCCATGAACTTCCTTGTTCTGGCTTAAGCGGTTTGCCCCGTAAATACGTACAGACTTCACACGGGAACTAGTTGGTGAGCGCTCCAACACGTCCACAGCACAGCTAGACTACTCTGCCTTGTGTTTATCCCTAATCCCTAAAAATAATCAGCCCTTGAGTTCAAGTAAAGTGCTCAAATTAAAGAAAAGCCCATCAAGACCTAATTGCCAACAATATTTTTATGGAGGCACAGTGACCTTTGACCTATGTGGATGCTGTGCTTAAAGTAATGAAATTATCCTGAGATGTGCTGATTTTATGAATGGGATGGAGGATCAACCCAGTGGGACACAGGAACAAACAGTGATGTGTTTTGTGTGTATTTTTTAAACTAGATGCCCTAAAAACACATTTACATATTGAATGAACAGTTTCACATTTTGGTAAATGCTGTCACTGGTTATTTTGAGAGATATGTCTTTTTAAAGACCAGAGCTGAAATTAGCGCATGAATAGCTCAGGAAACAAACACAATTATAGATACACATGTATACAGATAGGAACAAGCACAGTTATAAAAAGTGCGTCAGCTAGTTTTTGTTCTGCAGTGGTTTCTGTTTGGTTTTTGGTTTTCCAGTCTGTAGATCAATGTATAGGACAGGTCCCAGCTCAGCCACACTGTCGTTGTTTAGAAATTAGAAACACCATACAGACTGAGATGTGAAACTGCAGCTTTGATTTTATTAAAATAGTTAAAATGAAAATGAAAAGAAAAACTTCATCAAAGTTTCGGGTCAACCCATAACTTTTGGCCTCCACTTCTGTGGCATGTGGCACAAAGTTGGACGGTGAACACCACTTTAGCAATAAACACTTAGCCGCACCTGCCTCATTGATGTTAGACTGTAAGTGCACTTGGCAAGCTCTGATGGGCCTGTCTGGAATCTGTCCATCTCTTAGTGCCTGTGGTGCAGTGGCGAACCAAACTGATGAACGAGATAATGCTCTTGACAGGCCAATGTATCATTCAGACTTTATGATCAGCTGGCAGCAAACCACATAATGCCCATCTCCATGCAAGTCAAATACCCAGTGGGACACTGTGTGTAAGACTGAGAGCAGTAAAGCTGACTAGCTGTTAATATGTGGTGTGGGTGTCACAGCTCTTTTGGATTGAATCAATTTTAGCACCAGGAATAAATATAAATGTCAGCAGTTATTTAGAATATAGATGGATTTATACAGTGCTTTGTGAAATATGACTGTTTTTGTCCCTCTTGTGGCACGAAATATGGTTTTGCTGTTTTCACCAATTTTGCACACATTATTACATTTACATGGAGAATGAAAACATTACAAATAGCACCACTATATAAATACAAATTCAAAATTAAATGTTATATTACATATGATATGGTCATATGAAACTAGAGCATAGCTTTAATGGGTTCCGGCACAATTTTACACTCGAAAGGGTCAAAACAGGTCTATCAGTGTTTTCGCAATCACAGTTTTTTTGTTCAATCATACATAATGTCATCCTATCCTTGTGTGTTTTATGCGCTTCATCATTTCAATTGTAACATTTACTGCGGTGAAATCAATAGCCAAATATTACACCCAATCCAAAAATCACGAATGTGATCCTGTGGACATAGAGAACAATATATTCAATGAACTGAAGACTGAGTTCATTTCTGCACTTTTCTCACTGTTGCTCTGCTTGAATAAGGCTGTCATTTGGAAAAGTTTGGTCTCAGGATGCAGTAAATGCAGGAAAATGCAAGAAAATGCAGTGAAGCAAGACATCAGGCAACTCACAGAAACACATACATATCCCATGTGTTACCATCAGTCCATGTGATCCTGTACAGAATTTATGAGCTTAAACCTTCTTGTGTATTAGTTATTACACAAGAAGCCAAAAAAAAAAGTTTCCCAAAATGCATCCGACTCAGGATAATCACTTCTCGTTATCATTTACATGGCTGCTGGTTTAACAGACTGTATAAAACATAGCAGCATTGTGACCAGTGGGCTTTGGTGCGAAACCCTTTCATTGTACTGATCATGGAAGAACACAGAGACGTCTCTCCATATGACTCTGTCCCCCTTTCTGCTGCCATCATCATCATTTTACATCATCACAAGCTGTCTCACTTTCCTCAGCGTACACACTTGGAACAGGACTGAAAGTGCATCCTGTAAGTGTGGCCAGCTGCCTAAATAATGCAGTAAAGTAGTGGGTGGCTATGTATAAAGTCGCCTGCTAAAGAGAAAGTCTTTCAAAAGGTATTTTGATTATAACCCAATCTATCAACTTGTCACTGGTTAAAAAGATCTGGGAGTCTGGGACGGAAAGACTATGACTGCAGCCATCCGGTATGATGCTCTCCACCAACCGGGTTTCAATTTACACCTCATTAAAGCCACAAGTGGGCCAACCCTGCTAACGCTCTCCAGATGGGACTGCAGAGCTATGGCCTTATAGGTAGCGTGTTATCAGATGCTGGGCTAAAATGTACAGTAAGATGTCAAAATACTTCAAGTGTTGGCTCTTAAGTTGTCATAAGTGCTCAGCGTTTCACTGACATGTTATTCTCTAGTCGAACGATTATGATCTTAAGCTGACTGCCATGGTTCAGCTCATGGAGTTTAAGTTACACCGGTTCAAAAGACTGCTTCAGTGTAAACGTTAAGTACAGATACATTTGTGGCTCAGATGTCTGAAGATATTATCCACGTTGTGGCAATTTAAACCACATGGAAACTTGATTTCTCTTTTCTCTAATGGCGTTGAACGTCACAGATGTGAGCACAAAGGCTCTGAGTCGGACTTTATGTTCCTGTTTAAAGTCACATATTTCCTCTCCCTCCTCCACTGGAGAGATCGAATGTTCTGCCTGCAGTGCAATCATCAGGTTTACACACAGAATTTAAGGTCTCATAACAACACTGGATAAGGATGTGGACTGGAGAAGATCATGAGGGGAGGGCGGTCATGTCCCCCCCACTGAAATCCACAATTTCACGAGGGAAGCTTGAAATTGTTTTTCCTCTGCTCTTTATTTTGCCCTTAACGTCTTTTCGTACTGAAAACGAAAGCAGGTAATAAACAATTTTAGCCATTCACATGTCAGATAATTGCAGGAACCTCGGCACACACTGCGGGGCTGTGTTTTGTATTTCTAAAATGGGATGTGATGGGGCTTGTTGATGAATGGGAAGAGGCACCGGACTCAGTGGTTACACCTTACAGTGCAGTGGAAGCAAATTTATATTAGAAAACGCATTCAATGGCACAAATAATAAAATAACATACAGTATATTCAGTGCTGGGTTCATTATTAACTCACTACTCGTGGACCTATGCAAAAGTGCTCATTGCTCATAAATGTGTTATGGCTCTATGTTTTGACCTCTCTTTTGCTGTGGTTTGTGGCAGTGTTCTTGGTTTTATTTTCTCCCCTTCCCTTTTGTCTGCAGTACAGGTTTGGCTGGAGGCGGAGCTGGTCTCTCCATTAGGCAGCTTACGAGGCGCACCTGTAACTAATCTGGCAATCTGGTTCCTTTTATATGGAGCTTGAGGACTTCACCTTGACGCTGGATTATTCTGTACTCATGGGCTGTGTCCGAAATCGCCCCCTAACCCCTACTCCCTACTCCCTACATAGGGGATATAAATGTAGTGCACTATATAGTGAGCTAAACAGAAAAATCTTTCGGACACTACTCTCGGCGCCGGTAATTACGTCATCGCTGTCGCACAATTAAAACGTACCACATTATTGTCGTCTCACAAAATACTTGTGTGTTTACCACTGCATTTTTATTAAATTAGAGGCTTTTGATTACTTTCCTGTACTTTTTATTGTCGTATTTTGTTATATTTTATAATATTTATGTATATTTCCCTCCCGTCCGTCCGCTATTTTCACTTCCGCGCAGCCCAGAGAATTTCTGGCAATGCATGATGGGATATCTTGGTCCGGTTAGTGACCATCGGATGTACACTACATTTCGCGGTGAATTGTGGGATACATTGAGTGCACTATATAGTGGACATGCTATGATCCCTAAGCTTTCGGACACCACTACAAAATGGCGTGCTCACTATATAGTGCACTATATAGGGGTTAGGGGGCGATTTCGGACACAGCCATGGTACCTGTGTTGGTTGTTCTGTGCTTTGCTCTTTGCTCTATGGTCCTTTTGCTAACAGCATTCTCCATCTCCTCCAGTCTCCTGCCTCATGTTGCTGTCGGGACCTGCTCTGCTTCCTTACCTCCACTGCATAGACCACAAGGTTTATCTCGCTCTGCTGACGCTGACACAGAGTTGCTTTCTGTTTATGGACGATACTGAACTTTTGAATTTAATCACCTTCATAACTCCACTCAGTCTCCGCTGCTTTTTGGGATCCAGAAGACCAGAACCTGACAGAATGTGTT
Organism: Trinectes maculatus; assembly: GCA_016785345.1. Lineage (NCBI taxonomy): Eukaryota > Metazoa > Chordata > Actinopteri > Pleuronectiformes > Achiridae > Trinectes > Trinectes maculatus. Next base: position 80,603 of record JAFBJQ010003392.1, read on the forward strand.
GAAATGTAATGTCACATTCTAGTAAAACAAAGTAAACTGGGTGGTCATGTCATTATAACTTCAGTAGTCATCATCAGCCTTTGGAGTTAAAAAATATCTATTACAAATTTATTACAAATTTATTTTAATTCAGACATGTCCAAAATCTCACACATTGTTTCCATACAAAAAACACAAAGGCCAAATACTGAACTGTGGAGAACCCCACAAGTCCTTCAGTACTTGAGAATCCGTGATGTATATTTAAATATAAAAATGACTAATTATTTATTACATATGATGAATTCATACTTAACACATATTCAGTGTAGTATTCACAAAAACTAAGCATGTAGATGTGTGTGTGTGGTGTTTACTCTCAGGGTTTGATATCTCGTATTGTGCGCGACTGATTTTCTTAGTTAGATGACACCACTTCAGTTCACATTTTCAGTCCTACCTACACATGCACACATTTTATTGCAGTTTCAGGATCTCAGCCAGCTTAGTTTAGGTTGTAGTGACAGAGTGTGGATACTTTGTGTTTAATTCCATCTCTTCCTTGTGTGGGTTTTTCTTCGGCGGCATTGTTGTTAACAAAGCAGCAGTCATGTCTGAGAAACTTCCTCTTTGATGTTTCATCTCACACACTGCGACTCTATGACTCTGCTCTCGTCTCTCTTGAGTTTCTTTGGAGCGTGGGAGGACCCAGGGGCCACTCATGCAGAAGTGCTGAGACCATACAAACGCCACACAGAGAAAAGGCCCCTGGCCAGGTTGGAAGCCAGGACCTTCTCTCTGTGAGGTCATTGCACTGATCACTGAGACACTATGCTGCCTCATGAGAAGCAGTGAGTGGGAGATGAAGGAGCCCAGGCTACTGCATTGCACGGTCACAATCCATTTTCTCCTCACTGGAGTCCAGAAGTGTTCTTGTTTAAGTCTCGTTTAACTCCTTTAAAGACAAATTGACTTCTATAGCCATCTGAATCCATCCAACATGCTTTATTTCCTGAAATAAAGCATGTCACATATCCACTTCTGGAATGATTTAAATTTGAAATCCTCTTACAATATGCACTGTATCACGTCGGCTTCATTGACAATTGTATAATTTTTAACTTTAACTTAAATTTATGCACTTTCAGCATCATGGACCTAACAAACATAAACACAGCTCAACCAACAACCCTGCGTCCCTGCACATGTGTTGTACACGTTAATTAGCATATGCAAATTGGCCTTCATAGCTCAATTTTTTATTTGCTATTTTTATTATCATTATCATTATGCCTTTCAGATTGTGTTTCATTTCCTGTTGCTTACATTTGAAGCTCTGAGATAAGCATTCATTCATGGCGTTACTAACAGTATCAGTCTTGCTACCTTGCTGCATGATGCTATGCAGGTCCACTGACATCGTGTTACACTCGAGGCTCTGAGAGTGAGTGTGAGCAGACAGCGGTCGCACAAATCACACCAGCAACAACCTGCCAATCAGACATGATGGGTCTGTTTTACAAGTCTGCCTGGCATCTAGCACCTCACTCCCAAACAGAAAGGCCACCTCATCTACTGGCAGTGTGAGAGTGTGACAAGCGTTAATTAATAAGCGATAATTTGGTGTATTCTCTCTCTCTCTCTCTCTCTCTCTCTCTCTCTCTCTCTCTCTCTGTGGAAGACTTTCCCCTCACTTCTCTGTTTACCTTTTGCCAGTTTTGCTTCAGTGCGACCTGGAATAGCCTTGTTGATTACCTCTCTTCTATAAATGAAGCCAAACAGACTGTAAAATGACTTCATGAACATGAAGTGCTCGCTGACGGCTGTGATGCATGGCATTCGGGGCCCCTCAGGAGGATGGGGCCCATCTCTGTTCAAATGGGTAAAACAGCAAAGACCACTGATGCTCTTCCTTTCATGAACACATCTCCTGCAGCTTCTAATGTTTTGTCTCCACTCCTCATCAAAGCACTCCTCCACCAGTTTGACTCAGTAGCAGCTCCTTCTCCTTTACATTCAACAGTGTCAGGGTCTGCAGATGTGCTTTTGTGTGGTTTCCTCTTTTGGGGCCCCTGCAGATCTCTCTCTCTCTCTCGCTCTCTGCTCGTTCTGATATGGTCCACTCAGCTCCTGACATCTTTCAGCTTTTACTTTTACCAGACATCCCATTATCCCTCCATCCTCCACTCTCCAGCACACAGAGGTTTTCTGGATGGAAAGATGATCATTCCCTGTCATCTCTCTGGTTAACTCTGTACTTAATGACCCGTCTCCTGAGCATGCAGTGTCTCCTGAGGGAAGGTCTCTTCAGGTTCCTTCTCAGTTAGGGCATTTTATAGTGTTCTCTACAGCCTTTTCCAACAACTCCATGTGGCCCATGTTTTCTCCACCTCCCTGCTGAGAGCTGTCCTTAGTTACTTTTCTCATTGTTCACTGCTTCGTTCTCCTACTCCAGCCTTCCCTTGTGTTCCTCAGCTGAATGAAGGTTGTGAACATCTAGACTGGGTGTTTAAGGGAACATATTGCAGAGGCATGGAGAGAGGGCTGCATATCCATAAAGTCTTGTCTCTGTGAAGCTGTAAGTCACTTTTTTTCAAATTAAACTGTGAGGATGGTTGGGTCAGCTGTCACAAATCGCACCCGCTCTGTGTGGTTAAGTGTTAATTGCCGTGCACAGAGCAAAAAAATCCTGTTATTAGTTCAGCAGTCTCCAGACAGACGATGTTTGAACATTGGGTTTCTCTGAATTTATTATAATGGTGTTCCACCAACAAAGACTGTCCCACTTTGGTCCTGGATAAAGCTATGCTCCGCCCACTTCTCTCTTAATATAAAAACAAATCACCGGCAGAACAAAGCCTGAGGCACTGAAACAGTAAAACAGACTCTATCAAATCTATAGGCTCAAACCCCATCACTATCCAAACCCCAAAGATATTTGTTCAGAGGCTCCAGTATAGTGTAGCCAACACGGGCCACGGAAGATGGGACTTTTTGTATTAAGCCAGTCTATCCCCAGCAGTGAATGAAGTATGTAATATCAGTAGGGTGTAAGTAACAGCTGCGTTTTTTTTTTTTGCCCCATACACACACACAGACACACACGCACACCCACACAGAGTAGACCAAATTATGCCATCACCAAACATTCTCCGGAGGCAGGATTAGCCGACGGGCTTTTAAACTGTCAGTGTATCTGCTGAGAAGAGATGATAAAAGATTTCAAGATCATTTCCCTGCTCAGGCTCTAAACCTGAGTGACAGCTGGGGGTCGAAGGGATTTAGGGGCTTCGAGAAGACAGACGGGCAAAGGTGTGTGGTTAGGGACTATACGTGTGGACATGTATGGGACTACATTTAATAAACATCTGGGTGAATCATCCACTTCCATTTCCACTGAGGGTGTGTGTGTGTGTGTGTGTCTGTGTGTGTGTGTGGTATATACATATGGACACAAGTATCATATGTGTTGCATATTGTTGGACTTGGAATCAATTTGGTGAATGTTTTCAAGAAGGTAAATGGTTTTGCACGTTGTAAGACACGCTCTGGATTTAGAAAACATTTTGTTTTCCTTTTCTGTTGATCACAACATAAATATCAGGAATGCAGTGCATCACTTTCATTTATGTCAGAAAACTCTCGCTAGAATAAATAGCCCATTCAAATCCAAAAAACATTTACATTTACATAAACAGGATATTTCCTCATTTCCTCAAATTCAGTGTCTCCTTTTATGCTTTGCTATTTTTTTTAAAGTTAAAACTGAGTACATGTTGCACTGATGTCAGCATGTCCGAAAAGCATCACACCGGAAAAACAGGATGCTCCCCACAAGTAGACTGAACACCGGAAAACACTGAAAGTGAACTGTGTCATTTCCGTGGAGGATTGCGATGTATATAGTAAATTATTTTGAAAAACACTTGTAACTGTGTGAAACAGTAAATGTATGTGTGTGTGGTGTAAAACAGTTTGAATGTAGTGCTTCCACAGGTTATTGTGCTATCAGAATATGTGTGTCTATAGAGCAGCGTAACCCCTAAACTCCAGAAGTAGGACATAGGTGATGCTTTTCATCATTATACTCTGAAGGAATCAGGACACTATTTATTTTCTGTCCCCGTCCTGTTTTTGCTTCTTTCTGTTCTCTCTGTGTTGACTTGAGTACATCAGTGACTTAATCACCAACTGTGTACAGATAGCAAATGTAGAACACATGGATGTGCTGATAATGTCCACAATGGAGAAAAACATATAAATAAAGAAATAAAAGGCATAGGAAGGCTGTAACTTCCAGTTCATGCCGATCATGGGTCAACATTTTCTCCCATTCTTTATTTAAATCGCAGGTCACAGTGTGGAGTCGCAGTTAAGGGAGCAGTATTTTGTTTCTACCTACATAAACTTGTTGTATATTGTGCATCTGTGTCGAGATCCTCCTGTTAATTGAAGGTTTGTGTTTGTGTGTGGGATGAGTAAGTCGGTCGTCGTGTCTCCTACAGGCTAAACTTTGGTCCAGTGAAAAGAGGAGCCCTCCTTGAACCACTGGCCTTTTAAATACATTCAGCTAAGTACTGAATCTTCCAGCTCGCCATGAGGTCAACAGTGTCCATGTGTGTTTAAGTGCCTGTGGGGTTTTCATTACATCTTTGCTGAACCACTGAGTCTGAAATGCCTTCCGTGCTATAGTATTCATACAGCAGTCCCTGAACTTTACATCCACAGGAGTATTGATTTTTCCATTTCACATTTGGCTTCATGTTGCTCGTAAAAACACATTTGTCGATCAAATTGTAAGTCCACGTTTACACGTTTTCTATTTTCTCTGTAACATTTTGCAATAAGTGACTTTATTCCACTGACCTGTGATAAAGCCGACCCAGCAACAACTGCTTCTGACTTGGATGTCAGTTTGTTTAACACAGCTGTAAAGTAAAATGAATGAAAAATGACTGATACAATAATTAATAGATGCAGGCTGTGCATTTGTAATCAAATACAAAAAACACCTATAGGAAATGTATCATGATACATGTAATGTTTGTAAAATGTAATTTAATTTTTTTTTTAAATGAAGCAAGAACAAGACAAGGAAATGATTAAGATCCATTGCTCCATGTGCTCCCCACTGCAGCAGGGTTGCATAGTTAAGAAGATAAGTCAAGAACAAATAACAAATAACCACTTTGTTTGTAAGGTCGCATTACTATTATGAAATATGGATATTAGCACAGCCTATAAATCTTTGTATTGCCTCATGAATTTCCCTCTGGGGATTAATAAAGTACCTCTGATGTGTCTTGCAAGACAGGAAGAAACATAACCAATACCAATATATATATTTAGTATATATCTCATATATACACATACAGTGCAGTATGCATCTATTTACAGTCTAAATGATGCATTTTCAGGAACAACACCACTGCCACAATGTGTGTGGTGGTGTGATGGAGAAAGTGGACATGTCTCCCATGTCGTGCAAGCTGCACATGAATAAGATCAAATAATATGACCGCAGAGACAAAGCTATTTGATCTCCACGCCTGGTGGGCGACACAACAAAACCAGGGATGTTACATGTGAACACTGCTTTATTATTTTATCATAGCCCTGTGCTGTCTTTGAACCCTATAACTACATAATTAATTTCTCTTTTTTTTTTTTTACCAAAGATAAAGTTGGACTTAGGACTTGGGGAGAGAAAAATGTTGGGTGTTGGGTTGGATGTCAAAGCAAAGCAAGAAAAACAAAATCCAGCTCAATGCACCACAATCAGTAATTGCTGCTAAACATTATTGTCAGTACACCAAACAAGGTTGATTGAACATCACCCGATAATAACGAGTTTCATCAAACAGAATGATTTACACCAAACACTTCAGGCTACAGTGTTGGTCTACATTTTGGTACATCCATCTATCTATCTATCTATCTATCTATCTATCTATCTATCTATCTATCTATCTATCTATCTATCTATCTATCTATCTATCTATCTATCTATCTATCAGTACACAAACCTATAACCATAAAACACACACACTAAACAATGTATTATTGTGCACATTCAAAAACTCTTTGTACTTCTCATCTCATTTTTTTCTGTTAAATTCCATTATGCTTCTCCTTCAAATAATATGCATCAATTTTTTGTGGGTAGCCATGACACCACACAGAGGTTGAGAATAACAGCAATCAAGGGTGATTTGTATTCAGAGAGGTTCTCTGAAAGCCCTTGGTCTCAAATAGCTGAGTGGAAGAAATGTTGCAATGTTTTAACTGTCACTTACCTGCTGTGGTCAATGAATTCCAAGTAGCAGTATTCTAATATACTTTGACATTTTCCTGAGTTTAATTTCAGTCTCTCCTCTTTGTGTTTTACTTTCTACTGCATTTGCATCTAATTTGTAATGAAATTCATCACAAGTTCTGTTTGTGTTCCTCTAAACATTTCCATGTACTCGTGCTGCCCTGCGTCTTTGTTCCTTGTGTAAATTGGTTGGAGTTAGAGCCATTCAGAAAGCCATGATGAGTCACACAATATCATTTTCACAGTATATTTGCTCTCAGGACTGTCAACACACCTCCAGGCCGAGTCTAAAAAGAAAACGAATTTCGAAATTAATTTTTCACACATGATTCACACTTTCATGCGTGAATTATGAAACCAACTTGTTCTACTGCTTAAAATCTTTATTAGACAATGAAATGAATGTCATCTGTAATAGATTTCTGTAAAATGAATGAAGAATCAATAAATTGGTCTTGAGCTGCAGTGTCGTATAATTATTCAGTTTGTCATAATTAGTCAGTTAGGTCAAATTTATATCACATCATCTGATAGTTATTAGAGATATTATTATTTCTAATTAGCTTTGGTTTTATGAACTTTGGGTTTAATTAATTCAAAAAGACAGTTTGATCACACTCACAGGGGTGATTTTTATGTATTAGGTTTAGGTTTAGACTAAACAGTCCATCACCTTAACAGTAAATTGAATATAAGCCATTTTAAGGAAGATTCCGTAAAATATCGTTAAGGCAATCACAGAACCACGACTAATTTGGTTAATGTAAATAGCACAAGTAATATGCGAGTGCTTTCAAGACATTTTTTGTAGAATGTTACACTGATGGGTAATTACATACTACACAAACTTACTTGTAAAATATTCAGTTGTTTACTATTCTAGCTTGGATAAAGTTTGATTGTAAAATGAACCCCTGAAGTGTCTTGAGATACAGTAAGTGAATAATAGTAAGGCTCTGTGACTACTTGAGTCGTGCACTATGTTGGAGCTGGTGTCAAAAAACACCACGTTCCTGACAACATGAAAACTTTTAATGTTCCTGCTGTTTACGAGAGAGCTTTGTTCATTTTGACAGCTTTAAAAGATTTTCAGCTAAACTCTGTCACAGGCACATGACTAAACTAAATATGAAAACCACTCCACCAGAATCATGTAATCGTTGGTTGTCCCATCACATTGTAACACTTATGATATGTCGCATGATAGTAGTAATGATGTACACAAAAAAAGGTTCAAGGCAAATGGTAGTTAAGACAACAGTATACACTGGCCCTCAACTATCCTCCCAAGGCACCTATATATACAGTATAGTGTCAGCAGTAATATTGTATGTATTGGTTTGCACCATATCCTCCAAACAGAATTCACAACTCACAGGGCTCTCGCACTTTATTTAGTCCTGCTTTCAATGCAAATGAAATGGGACAAATGTTAATGTAACCATTAAAACAAAAACAGACAACTGCTGGCCACACATACTGTAAATGCTTACACGGGGCACGCCTTATATTAAAGTTAGTAAAAAGAAATCCAATATATATGCTTGACAACTGAACAGCTCTGCAAGGCATTAAAAACTGCCTGCCTCCACACTATTAGGACATCCCAAGTTACAAAATTTTAACAAGCGAAGCAGAGATTGACTTTAGGATTCTATGTTGAATAGAGCTTTGTAGTTCCTGAGACTGTACAACACCTTGTCAAACTTTCTCTAAAGACAGAAGCTAAGGATGTCATCAAACGTAAAAACAGAAGTGTGAGAATAATACCTATAGTATATATATATATATATATATATATATATATATATCTTGTATAACTGCTATAGTTCTATCTCCAATCAACATGGAGAATCATTGCCTGGATCTATGTCATCTATGTTCTGGTCAACCTCAGGAGTCTGCATTTATCTACTGACAGATATTTAAGATGTTTAAGATGATGAAAAGAAAGGATGTGAGGTGGCTGTTGATTGTAGGCACTTCTCTGAATGCCTGTTGTTCTTTGGTGTCTTATCACTATGAACTGACTGACCATATAAAAGAGAAGCACTATAGCAGGTCCAACAGATGTTATGAGAGCTTACATGTCGACTTTACCCTTAATTTACATTTGATTAACACACTGAGAATGCCCCATTGGGACCCCTGCTGCTAGAGGGAGTAAGGTGCATTGTCAAAAACTGCAGAAAAACATGTGTGCGTGCGTGTTCAGTAACTGCAGCAGCACAAAGATACTTTACACTAAGACCATTACTGTTAGAAATGCTGTCAGTTCAGAATGTTCCCAACTCCAGTGATTTATATCCCGTACAAACATTTTGTGTGAATACTGAATTTAGAGTGCCTTATTTCTAACTCTTTGCTTCATAGATCTTTTGGGTTCCTCTTATGCAGACCAGTGGCCTGGCTGGGTGGCTTGATTTACAGCACCACATCTAGTCTGACTAATGATTTATGTAAGCCACAATGAGATACTCAAATTTCCCATGCTTTGGTCCCTGCAACCCACACTGGTGTTCTGCTATTCCCAACCAAATATAGATATCCCCTATATAGATTAGATCAGGTTGTTTTGCCATTTCTGATGTGCTGACTGATACCCGAATGCTCTTTTCTCGAAATATTCTTTTTTATATTCAGTTACATATTTGGTAGATGGATCTGTACAAATTCCTCAACAAGACCAAGATGCCCTCAGCTTTTTCTTTTCTGGTACTTCACATTGCAGCCTGTCTCACGTTTTATACGACCGACTCATTGCAACTTTATTTCCTGCAAAACTGCATTACCTTTACTATATTTAGCATTAAAATAGTGTTTACATTTTATTTATATCTTAGTGTTTACATTTTATTTTATGTTTACAAAGGGTATGAATGCAGACCACTGAAGTGTGGGTTTTCACAGCGGCAGAAATCAAGTGAAACAAATAGCCTGTAGAAAAAAATACATATACTAAACATTACAGTATAATGTGTTACTTCCAACGCATGCATCTGATCAGATATCAAAACCGCTGTTTAAATATTAATAGTACTGCCTAGACTATATGTCCATGTGTTTTTGTGTGTGTTGGTGTATCATGTTACTGATCTATCTAGATTACATCTCTAATCAATACTCACGAGTCAGAGGTTGGTTTTACCTTCTTATTTATCTGTATATAGATTCACCATTGTTGAGAGCGACTCATCACTAATCTCAGCTTCTAGTGTTCAGAGGATAGACGAACCCGAATGTGTGATTTGGTTTTATTTACATGTATATTTCCAGAATTATTTTCACATTTGAATTTTCATAAATGCAAGATAATGGAAAGAGAATCATTGTTTTTATTCTTAGAGTAACTAACAGTAATAGGCCAGCAATTTGTAGTCAGCAGCAATTTGGGCAAATGACACGCTAGATATACAACTTGCATATCTATGTGGCGAAAATGGAGTCACTGATCTTTTTCAGTCATTACCTTTTACTAAACACTTTATCTATCTGGAGCAGGCCTATACTGATTTGAGGGGAGAGGATGAGGGATGACATCCTTATGTTGGACAAACTAACTGGGGCAATCAGTAATGAGCTGTTACAACCACTTTAACATTATAAATTAAGTAAGGGAAGTGGACTAAAACAAGCAAAGATTTATGTCATATGTCAAGTGAAATCACAAAGCAGCTACCATGGACGTTGCAAAGCAAAACTGTGAGGAAAGCATAAGAAAACTTTAGAAACAAAACCCAGCTTGGGGAAGCTCTTTGACTCTGAAAGAGAAAGCCTGAAAGACACAGCTGCCATCCAGAAATCCACTCAAGAGCTTGGCACCTTGCTCACCAAAGTTGACAGGTCTGGTCGGCCTCATAGATTTAAAGCCTGGATCTAACAGCATACCATCCGGCCTAGAGTTGTATGGCTGCTGCTGGTCTATGCAGCCCCAATGACAACAGAACGCCTCGAAAGGAAGATCAGTGGATTTCTTTGGAATGGGCCTCGGAACCTCTGTGAGTGCCACTCTTTCCTCCTGAAGTCCTTCACCACAATCCGGTCAACAGGCTGGAGATCATGCAGAGGACTGTCAGCTGGTTCTGGCTGGTTTGCTTTAACCTATGCTGCAATAAAGCGAAGAGACTAGTTGTTAACAATATGACAACATCGAATTTTCACAATTAGTGAGATTTAGTGGTGTGGGTGTTTCTGTGGGTCACCATCCCAATACATGTAAGTCAGTCTGATCATGTCATTTGTCGTCTGGTACCATTGTTCATCATACGATTGATTTGGTCCATGAGAAACACACATTGTACAATGTAAATTAACACATGTCATTTTGGTTTTTTTGAATGTCATTCGCAACCGGACCAGAGTTTAGGAGATATATTAGGAGAAACATATCAATTCTCCAGGAGTCGACAACATACAAATACCCAATCTCCTCATCAAATCACGTGCCACTAGATTTACTGGACACCATGAAGAAATCCAAAACAAATGTAAACAAAATGTAAACAAATAATTAGATGTATCAGATGTAATCAGATGTACTCAGTGGAGCTGAGAAACTCTCTTGTACATGAAGCAGACAGTGTATGAGCACAAATCTGGGAAGATGTCTCATCATCCTGTTTCACCAGGAGGTGATTGTCCCCATCCTTTGAATCTCAATCTTAAGTAAGCAATGGCAGTGGGTGTGTCTGCTGTACCACTGTGGTGGCTGCTGTTGTTTGGCCGCTGCTGTTGTTGTTGTGGCTGGCACATTCTCACGTGTTCCCCTCTTCCTCTGCCTCTGCTTATACCTCTTTGTCTGTTGTCTCTGACATTTTGTTTCAGTCCATAGAAGTGGCGTGGACAGTCTTTCATCCAATCATCCATGGAGCCACGGACGAAGCAGCTCTCATTGTTGTTGTCTTGTTTCAGATCTGTCAGATGACAGTTGGTTGAGCTTGGATTTGTGCCATTGTAAACACAATCTTCTCCTTTGTCTGTGTCTTTCTTCAATTCTGTCAGTCTCTTTTTCTCTAACAGAAACTTTTCTGCATGTTTAGCATGACGCACAACCTCAGCAAGTGAAGCCCATTCATATCCAATGCAGGTCCTCTTCACGTCTGTAGAGATCTCAGGACCCAGATTAGTGATATGCCTCTGAGCAGGGCCAAATCGTCTAGGTGGTGTAGGGAGGGCGAAACAGACCTCAGTGTCCGAATCCACTTTCCGGATAAGGCATCTGTTTGACTACCTGTGGATACAAAGAAGGAGTCTGTGAGTATGGTGGTGGACGTGTTGACACATTTCCCTGTCTCTCCTCATCGCTTCCCATATTATTTGTCTTGCCTTTTTCTTTTTCTTTAGGAGTAGCTGTTGGAAGGTTTATTTTTTAGCTTGGTTATCAGCATCAGTTTGCCACATTTTCAAAATCCTCAGATGATTTTATCATATTTTCTCATCCTTTTCACATTTTTCGAATAATCTTTTTCTTTTGTTAAGCACTTAGATAAGCAATCCACTTGCTTTTTGCTTGAAGAACCCCCCACGGGGAACCATACTTCTCCGTACTTCTTTCACATGCATGCCATTATGGGAGAATCAACATCTGAAAGAGAAGGCTTACTCTGTGAGCTCCCCACTCTATTATGCCTTAAGTGTACAGTGAACCCTCATTTATCGCGGGGGTTCCGTTCCAAAAAGAACCCGTGATAGGCGAAATCCGTGAAGTAGTCAGCTTTATTTTTTACAATTATTATACAGTGCTATAGAACGAAACCAAAGATCAAAACCTGTTTTCAGGCCCAAGCATTTGTTAAGAAATAAAAATAGAAGCGTTTTCTAACAAATAACTATGATAGATTTAGAAATACTGTAAAATAATCATTTTAATAATCAACCTACGCGGTTGGACACATTGTGACTGACGCATATTTCACAGTTCCTCTGACTGTGCCTCTTCGTGCTGACTCAGCTCCGCTGTAGCGTCTTTTTCTACTGAAGGCCGTGGTGCAGGTGTCTTTGTCGGTGCAGAACGTTTTGTCGACATTGTGGGTTTTGTCGTGGAGACAATATGCAAACGTGTAAATTTGCCAAGCTGAACGCATTCTGTGCTGGACAGAGACGAGGCACGGAGGAGACTGATTGACATTGGCCTACAGTCCCTTAGCCAATCAGGACACAGAGTAAAAAAGATAGCGAATGGGTAATTGATGCTGGTGGAAAGGTGAATCACTATGGTGAGTCCGGTTAGAACTCAAAAAAAGACTCAGTTGCTGTAGTATGCCGATTTAATGACTTT
>JAFBJQ010003392.1:93251-107494 GCA_016785345.1 Trinectes maculatus
ATAAATCCGACTGCTATAACTTTACTAATTTTACTGCTAGACAATAAAGATAAGAACATCCCAAAACCAAACACCTAGGAGGTGAACATTCCGAGGGCAAGGTCATGAGGAGATGTCTTGCAGAAGTGTGCAGGGGGCTATAAAAGACTGTTGTATTCTTTGTTGAATTACTCAGTTCACTGGTGCTCAGTTCGCTGGGTGGCTTGGTGCTCTGGGTCTTTCAAATGCTTTATGCCTTTGAAATAAATCATACAAAGATAGAATCGATTCTTTCTGGGTTATTGAAACAGTTGTCTTTACTCTTTTGATAAATAATTTCCATAACAACACTTAACTGCCTTTGACCATACCAGTTCAGTGAGAACGTCTTCTACACTGGGTGGTTTCTGTTCACAACAAAACAACCTTAAAAACACGGACTGTTTTCTACTTAGTGAATCAAAAACTGTGTGTGTGTTTGTGTGTCATCACTCGTCTTGCACCTCCTGTCATCTCCGTACATCATGAGGTTATTGGAGTCATGCGAGTAACATATGCAGGTAGCAGGTTGGAGAGTTATGACAAATGCCTGCTGTGTAGACAGTGACAAGGAAGGGGGGCAAAACTGTTTACTCGAGGGTCCCCATACTGCAGACAACCTTTGTGGACACATAGGCCCCTGTCCCTAAATACTTATCGATGTGTGCCATAGGGTTTTGAAGGAAAAAGGACTGTTGTTGTGAGCTGAGCTGGGAGACAAGGCGCAGACAAAGTGGGTTGTAGCAGAGATGACTGACTCCCACTCTTTGCCCCCCAAGGTGTTTGGTTCAGGAAGCTTGTTTCTGCTGCAGCAGGTTCTCCCTCCTCCTCAGTGGATGTTTTTCCCCTTATATCCCTACTCAAATACCACCGTTCTTCCTTAAAGGGAGCTTTAATACCAAGATTAATCCAAGGTTTATTGTTGGAGTAACAATAATATCCTCGTGTTACAGTATCCTCCACACATCACATGGTGTAACCCGCATGTGTAACTATCAATGTCCTCCGCACAAGAACCACAGTTGTTCAGTGTCGTCAGTTTTGTCAGAACATATGTTCAGGGTGTGGATCTCAGCTGGTTGCCTCTGTATGAGAGGTTTGTGCACACACTGAGAATGCACCAGGCTGTGGTCTGATCTGCCCAGAGAGGTGGAGTCTAGGCTTCCTTGGTCTTAGCATGAAATCAGTCCAAGCAACCCATATCTATACTTTTAGCAAGGAGCAGAGTTTTCATTTTACCTTTCAATGTAAATTAAGTCATAGAACTTTAAATCATACTTTATATAAGCATAATAAAGATACATATGAAGTAAAATACTACATAAGGTTGGCCATTTTAGAATTATGTGAATGAAATGTGTGATTTATGTGTCTCTTCACAATCATGCATGTGTCATCTCAGGTTATTCTCTGAACCATAACACACACCACAAAAAGAAGTTGTTATCAAGTTCAAACTTGCTCACATTTTATTCAAAGACACTCCGACCAGCACCACATGCACATAAATATCTACTTGACCCTGTGCTGAAAAGTGTATCCTGCATATTTTCAGTGGGTGAACGCTGGAACCCTGATAGATAAATCTTTATCTGTGCACGCCTGGACAGTCTGTGCTATCTGCACAGTCCATTACAATATATATATATATATATATATATATATACATACACACAACTCTGTTAATGTTTCCTACAGTTTATGCTGATACATGGTTTGAAAGGAAAGTTTGATAATGACGCAAAGAAGTGATTTATCCTGTTGACCTTTTTCACCTGCAACAACCACGTCTTATCTATGCAGCACTGCTTTACGAAGAGGTTGGAATATTTCTGCTGTGATACTACAGCGGCGTGACGTAATGCACTTAGGTACGAGCAAGCATACAAACATACATTTGAAAAAATATCCTGATTGTGTAACAAGTATTTTACGCACTGTATACATGCTGAGAAGTGCACCACTTCTTTAATTAAACATGAATTATATTAATTCATATACTGGGCACATTGTAAAGCCCCTGTGTGAGGGACTGAAACATTATTTCGACAGTGCATATTCGACTGTGTACATAATGCTCAACTATCCTGCATTAATTTAAAAAACTGACTTCTTTGCAGATGCATATTTATACGTCGACATAAACCAGGGTTCCTATATGTATTTGAACATAGAGTGTGGCTGGTGCTGGGCAAGAACAGTGATTTTATCTGTTTCATTGACAACATTTCTCTGCTCTCTCTGGGAACCTGAGTGTTGAAATAAAGCAAAAACCGTTCATTTACTGGTGTCAGTGGAACTCACATGCACAACTGTGTGAAAGTGTGATTTATTGCAGAGACAAACAAAGGTACAGCAGGTTAAAATTAAGTATAAACAGGCTGTGGTCAAAACATATGACTAAACAGAACAGGATCCAATGGCCAGGGCCCTGTTTCAGAAAGGAGGGTTAACAAACTCTGAGGTAAAATCTAAACTCTGGGTTGACCAACCCTGAGCTGTCCAACTCAGAGTTTTCGGTTTCAGAACAGGGGATAAGAGTTAGTTCAGTCAACTCGGAGTTGCTTTGACTCTGAGTTAAGCTCGTGCACGTGAAGATAAAAAGCCCTCATGAATTGAACAAAGATAACATGATTCACCATGGCAACACGTGAAAACAAACCCTGCACGTCCTATTTCTTCCGTGTGGAGTTAGACGTTCTTATGCATTGCTACACCGAATACGAACACATATTCAAAAAAATAAAACAAAAAAAACAAAAGAGCAGCACAGTCGCTGCTGCAAAGTAGGTGGCATGGCAGAAGATTGAATTAATTTTTTAAAAAATATCGCAAGTGTTTCACATGTTCAACATTTATATTCTATTTGTGAACACAGGTGGTGTCCAACAGGTACAAAACGTACTTAGCAGCAACAGAAGATGAAATATAAACATATACACTGAACCATTTTGCCGTTTGCAAAAATACAAAGTGCGATATAAAGAATGTGCTGATGTGAGGGCTGAGAATGTTGTTGAGATAAATGATTGACGGTGCTGAAAACGGTAGCGTTCAGATAAATATTCATGTTGAAATGATAAAACGTCTAATCTGGGTCTGATGATTTTCTCCCGACGGAGATTCCTGCGCAGTATTTGTGCTTCGATATCAATCGTGTCTTCCAAAAAAGGACACTTCATGTCTGCCACAGCTTTCTGTCTACACACAGGCTCAGATAAAGAGGACAAACTCAGGGTTAGTTGGATAAAACCTGCCAGCGAGCAGGTTAGGTTTTCAGAGTATGTTGCCATGGTAACTGACTCAGAGTCAAGCTGAACCTGCTTTGTGAAACTGAAAACCCAGAGTTTCCTCTGACTCTGAGTCAACTAACTCAGAGTTTTCACTAAACCTGCTTCCTGAAACAGGGCTCAGGAGAAGCAGATATGACAACTGAGGTGTGAAACCAAAACAAAAGCTGAAAGATACTGAAGTGAGTATAGTCATAGCTGTGAGGGGAACTGGAGATTGGTAAGTCAGCATGAACATGAAACAGTCAACTTTGTATTTTCCTCCCTCCTCTTTTTTAACAAGTCACATGTTAAAGTCCTAAATGTGACAGTGGTTTCCAAATTTTTTCTTTCGCGTACCACCTTTGACATCCTGACTTTGTTCACGTACCCCCAGTACCCAACACGTAAAAACACGTTCTATTTATGGATACTACAACAAGTTGCAATTTGGGTAGCCTGTACTAAAACTTGACAAATTATTGCCATTTTCATTGCCATCTCGCAAACCCCCTAGTGGTAGGTCGCGTACCACAGTTTGGGAATCCGCATGGTAGACCATTCTTTCGGTAATTTCCAAATGTGCCATTCCACTCGCATCATTATGTCTTTAAATCAGGCTCCAAGATATATATTCATAAAATATCTGACCACAGATGTTTTTTAACAAACTTGTATAAACAGGAGAAAATTATGCATTTATTCTGGACTGTTTCCAATGTTAATTATAGATATTTAGTCCTCAAATGGGATTGAGTCCAAATAAACTACAAAATGTTACACAGACAAAAAGATATCACTTATTGACGAGTGACGATGGCTAAGGAGAGTGAGATATTTGGATACAAAACCATTACTTTGTGGTAGTGGAATACATTCTTGGTTTTGGATTTCTTAGGGTATTTGGCAGAAAAGAAATAATGAATATCACTGAGTTGTCCTGTGACCTAATGTGCTATGTGCATACATATAGACATGTGTTATGGATGGGAACGTTTTCTCTGTAAAAACAGCCTGGAGTACAGCGAGGAATTAAAATATTTCCATCAGCTTGAGGTTTTTGTTTTTTTTTCGAAGTTGAGTTTTATCCAAGCAGCTTTGACAAGTCACAGAATGATGAAACTAACTGCATAGCCATGTCAACCTTAAACTCATGAGGCTTTTAAGAACCGAGTGGTGATGATCCAAACCTAGTTCCCACTGGCTGTTTGACCAAACTGTCCATTTAACAGCCAGGCCCCGAGGTCAGATACAAGGCAACAGGCGGACGACTAAACTGCAGAAAGCCTTCAAACGTACTCACTCACACACACACACACACACACACACACACACACACACACACACACATCTAGTATCCCTCGCTGGCTAACTAAGTGGTTTTCCTTTTTCTCTGGGGGCTCTCTGTCCCTGCTGTTTCTCCCCTCTGGCATGTACTGCCCATACCCCCCATTACCTCACACACACACACGCACACACAAACGCACACATACACACACACACACAGCAAATGGTTATCAGATATAGGATCAGCCATTTCCAAAGTCAACAGATGTGAACCAATTCAGGATGGATTGCAGACACACTCCTGCTCTTTCACATGCGTAATGCAATAAGAGCAGCAGGGCTGCACACATGGGGATAGAGAGCACATTAGTATTTTTTATAGTAATCTGTGCGAACACACACGTTTAGTTTTTTTTTTCCCACTCAAAGTAATTCCCTTTTCATGGCTTGAAAGTGACATTTCAGTCTGAAAAAAATTGCAGAGTGAAAAAAGCTACACAACCAGTCATTTCACAGTGTTAAAAAGAGCTTTAAAAAGAGAGTATACAGCTAGTCCTGTAGCAACCGTTTTTGTACTGGCCTTAAAGGTCAGTAAGTGAAGTTTCCTTTACCAAGACATCTGCCCACAACCAATGATGGATGATGCATAGATTTTATTTGTGTTTTTTTTTCCTTTTCAGAACAATGTCTTTTTTGAAAGGTCTTGCCATATTTTTTACATCAGGAGTACAAAAGAAAACAATAACAGTAACAATGACAATAGCAAGTTGTGTGGATAACATTTGGCAATACATTCTAACAAGCCAGTACGAAACATACACAACATGTATTTGCTTGAAACAAGGCTTTAAAATAATTTTCTCTTTTGTCAGTATTTCTTTGTCCGTAACATACTGTTTATTGCATGTTGATCTGAAAAGGAGAGCATGCTGGTTGGTGTTTGACATTATGCTAAGGAAAGAATATGGCTCAATGTAACTGTGTGGAATTATCTGTAACTTAGTCTTATGTTTATAAATATAGTTGTGTAACTAAATGGTACAAGAAAACTTTTGGAATCAGTTGAGTACATTTCGCTCTCTGACAGACACAACAAAGCATAATACACCTTTTTATTATGGAGGTATTTATAGTATTGGAGTACTGGAGTACCACTTTCAGTTTAATTTCAGTGATTCAAGCATAAAGCTGCAACAAAATAAAAGTGAAAGTCTATGAATAACCTCTGAAAGTACATTGTCCTACTGCCTCTTATAGTCACTTGAACATCATTGCTGAAAATAATCCCCAACAAACGCACTTTTGCTCATGTTTGAGTTGTGTTTGTTAAAAGCTGTAGATTTCCAACGATAATAGGAAATTGCTTTCATAAAACAGAACCATTTTTATATATAATTTTAAGTAATTTCTGAAGACTGACATTTTCATCAAAAAGCAGTGGGCTCAGTGATAACAGTGTTGAGAGATGGCCTAATGCATTATTGATTTTGGTCTTTTCATTGGATATATAAAAATAACACAATAAGCCCAAAAAAGCCAACATATGTCATCGCAAGCAACATTCCAGAGTAGGATTAGGGTCTTGCAATGAGCATAAATCAAAAAAATAAATACTAGAGGTTCATCTGAGGCACATTTTCTTTCATGATAGTGATGGATGGTGAATTGGATTGACAAGAGAAAAAACACAACCAAAAGTTATTCGCATTACACTGTTGCAGTGTGTAGCAGAATTTCAATCTTGAGATCTATGGATGGCTTTTATTTCCTCACAGTCTTGCTTAACAATTTTTCTTTTAATTCTACAGCATTACCGCACTTGACCTCAAGGTCAAGGTCTAATTAAGAAACCATTTGAAATGATTCACAGAGTGAAACATTGATCACATCAGCATTAACATAAATGGTCTTGAAAGTGCCTGCTAATGGATTTGATCCATATGGTGCGAAACCCCCGAGGCCCTTGAGGGGGCAGGGAGTGCAAATGTGTTGGGTGGGGTTGGTGAGGACGTGTGTGTGTGTGTGTGTGTGTGTGTGTGTCTGTGTGTGTGTGTGTGTGCGTGCTTGCATGCTGGACAGCAGACGATATTTGTAGCTTTCCCTCTACATATCAGATCTGCGAGAGCTTCGACAGAGTTTAGTCTCAGGCAGAAATGATGACAAGATGATGAAGGTGAGAACATCACTGACTCTCAGAATTTCATCAACAAAGTAGTTTGTACAATAACTAGAGTATTCCTGTATCAATTTGGAAAAACCAACAATGCACCATTCACGCTGACTACACATCTAGGTTTGAAATGATCTTTGTAGGTCTGTTACACACACTGTGGCCCTTTTAAGTGAAGTGCCATGTTCTACATTATACATACCTTCTAGTGCAAATGTTAGCTGTCATTTTCATTTGTGAATTGATAATCACATATCTCGCCCCAACTCTGTCTGGGTTGCTTTTTCACTGCAGCTTCAAGTGTGACCAGTCAGGTCAGCTTTACGTTATTACTGCGTAGCTATATTGATGCAGTGGTAAGTGACTAGTTTTGACCAAAACAAAACCAAAACCAGGCTCCAATCAAAGTTGCAGTATTTTGCTGTTATTTTTAACAATTCATTATAGAGATATCAAGATATTAATATCCATGTACACAAATAGTCTGCGCATGTATTATAAGTACACCCTTTGAACAATGCCCTGAGATCTTTTCATTCTTCAAACGTTAAAATGAATCAATGTATGTTGATTGTTAACCATTGATAAAAGTCCTCAGTCCTCAAGCTCAGTAAATGTATTGGTGACATTAATGTGGCACCATTCCTTGATTGGTCAGTGGGTGATCAAGATGGAGATATCAAGATTTCAGGCTTCAGCCCTGGCTGTAACCTGAGCTGGTGGAAAGTGGTCTGGCATGTGAGGCACCTCTGACTGCCCATGAGATGGAAAATAAATAAAAGGCTCATTTTCCAGGTGACACACAAGTAGTCCTATAAAAAAGTCACACAGTAGACACACAATAGTCCCATTTAAAAAACTCTCATGTACATACGTATATACTCATGTGTATAACGGTGAACAGCAAATTATTAGTGAAATCTATAGGTTAATTTGAATGCTTTTGTTTTTCTTTGATTTTTTTTAAGTAAATAGTGCACGCTCACAGAAACTAAGTACATTATCTCAGCCCACTGACAGACTTTCTCTTTGCTGCGTCTAGGGAGAAGAGCCTGGTAATTGATGGTAACTCATGTATTGTGAACTAGTGGAGTATATTTTAAAAGTACCCCACCCCAAAAATGTATAAACATGTATCACACATGGGGATTCTTGTTCATGTGCATACATTTTTCATATACATACATTTCATATTTTTTCTTAAAAGTACTTATTACTTATTTTGAGTTTGTTGTGTAGACTGCTGCTCTTTAAGAGGTTGTGCAAGAATCTGTATGTGTGTTCAGAAATTGCATCACATCATGGGGTTTAAATTGGAGCAACACAGCATATTGTGGCTGTCTGGGGGAAGCATTGAGCCTTGCTTGTGGGCCTGATGATTTTTCAGTTAATTTACAGACAAATCTCTACCTGTAGAATATAAATCTTACTGTATTCTTCCTCCTAATGATCAAAACAGAAACTGTTATGTGGTGGTCTGTAGGTAGGACACCAAAGCAGAGACTGAGTCAGGCAGGTCGACGTGAAACAATATTTTATTGTCCAGAAAAGCAAAACACAAGATGCAGAGCAGTGAGGAGGATGGTCTGGAGGATCGTCAACAGGGACGACACACAGGAGGATCATGTGGACCAGGAACAGTGGAAAACCAACTTTGGAGCAGCAGCAAGGCAGAAGGTTATTTCCAAAAGACAAAAACTCAAATACCAAAAAAATCATTACATTAGTCATTTAGCAGACGCTTTTATCCAAAGCGACTTAAAAGTAAATGCATTCAACATTGAGATATACCCAAAAATGCATGCAGTAAATGAGTACATAAATATTTATCAGAAAACAGGCAACAATCACTTCAAGTGCTTACTGTCAAATGCTTGTAGTTTAAGTTATAATCAGGGAGTGAGGTGCAGTCTGACTAGGTGAGAGGACGTATTCTCCTGATGTTGTGGAGGATGAATCTGCAGGAGCGGGTCATCGATGTTGGCAGCACCGGACAGTTGGTCGTCCGGTGTCACGCCTAGGTTCTGGGCTGTGTGACCAGGAGTTACCACGATCGTTCGATCGTAACGTAGGGGTCATTGAAGGAAGATAACTTCCCTGGTAGAAAAAGCATCTTGTCCAGGTTGAGCTTCAGTTGGTGGGCCGACATCCATTGAGAGATGTCAGCCAGACATGCAGAAATTCTTTCAGCCATCCTGGTTTCTGATTGTGGGAAGGACAATACCAGCTGGGTGTCAACAGCATAGCTAAGGTAGGAGAAGCCATGGGAGGTGATGATGGAACCTAGTGACCTGGTGCACACGGAGAAGAGGATTGGACCCAGAACCAGGCCCTGGGGCACCCCAGTAGTGAGGTTGCAGGGATCCGACGCAGATCCTCTCCACATGACCCTGACAATGGATATAGACAATGAACCCACCTTTTGTTTTCACCAGGCGAAAACAAAAGGTGGTAGATATGCACTACCCAACACACCCGATCTCAACGACAAACTAGAGGAGGGGGGCGAGTACACAAAACTCTGCAACACAAAACAGAACCATAACACAAGTAACGCATGCATGCTGCAGCCATTATGTAGAGCATCATGTAAGCTAAAAATACAGGTTTAGTCACATGTGACTCTCTTACATTCAATGTGAACACCATGATTTCAATGTTGCATGCGCTTATTGTAAGTCAGTTAAATGACTATTAATGTAATTTAATGATTTTTTGATTGGCTCTGTTTCATTCCTGTTTGTTTTGACCTGCTTAGATTAACCTCACATACAGCCACTGTATCAGTAAACAGCTGTGCACGCTGTAAAGCATGTCGTTAAGACCTGCACTTGCAGTTCATTGCTGATTTACTTTGCTCCAGACCAGTGGTTCTTAACCTGGGTTTGTTCGAACCGTAGGGGTTCGGTGAGTCGGTCTCAGGGGTTCGGCAGAGCCTCCGCCGTGGAGATCAAGACACACCCCGCTTGGCCATAAAACATATGTTAAAATATAACATATTTTATTTTTCACTAAAGAGGGGTGAAAAATAAAGAGGGGTGAATGCACATATGAAACTGGTGGGGTTCAGTACCTCCAACAAGGTTAAGAACCACTGGTCCAGACAAAAATATCTCATTAAGTCCTATATAGATTTTCATGGTATTTTGTGAAGATATTAATATTAAGTTTTGTTTGAAAGTAAAACATATCTTAGAGTAATTGCTGTGGCATTTGGTACAAACACCTGCAGTACTGACCCTTTAAAAGTGAGCTGGTGTAATTGGTGATTCTCGTGCCTATACTGCGAGTAGAATTTGTCCAGTGCTTCAATAATCAAAAGACTTCAAAACTAATGACTTTCCCAGCAGCCTGTGCGGTACTTTGTGTTGGCCTTAATTATCAAACATTAGCATGCTAACAAGTTGAACTGCAGTACCATTTTTAAAAGACAAGCCACCAAAAACTTTCTGATTGAACATCAGCAATTCAGATCAGTCAAAAATCCCTTTAAGTGTAACATAGAACGCCTTTGCTGTATGTATTAAAATGAATGTGGGCAAGACTGTGCAGCTGCCAATGGAACAGATGTGCAAATGGAATCAATCCTATTTATGCAGACAGTGTAATAGCTCACATTTCACCCGATGCAGATATGTCGCACATCCCATCCTCTGAGAATATGTCACAGAAAAAGTCCACACTGACAAATCGCTTATAAATCTCAATGTATATGTCTACATTTTTTTGTATATTAATGTTCCTGACAAAAGCTCATCCAATCCAACTGTTGCTGTGGACAAAAGCCAGCGCTGTGACTACTGCGATGCTTTTCCTCTGAGTGGTTGTTGAGACCCTGACCTTAACCTTAACCTCCCTTTTATGTTAACATGTACTGTAACTGCAGTTCTGTAACTCCAATCATCCCATCAGGCAATTTTTGTAACAATGCACATTGTGAATGGGTCATAAAGGACACAATAGCTATAATATGTACTGGGGTCAGTTTTAGAAGAGCTCAGGTGAACACAATAAGCCTTCTATTGTGCAGAGCACAATGCACTGGCCATCAGAAGTGAGCCTTCTGTTTGGCCTGTGCACATTTGGTGTTATAGTGACTCACTATTTGCTGTTACAGAAGAAACACATAACTAAGAACCAGATTAAAAACGCTTCCAGTGTAGAGCAGACTTGGGTAAGACCTACTGAAATCCACTTTACATTGTGTGTCTGTTGCCTTGCTTGATTAAATAATTTCCAGCTAATAGTCAAAGATGAGGAATGACACAGCAGAAACACCATACGGGACTGAATAAAAAACAAACTCACATTTCCTTGCTCTTGTCTTTGGACTTAGATTTCCTAGAGAGATACAATACTCGACACAAGACGGTGCCAGATGGTAGATTTCCTCTAAGATGCTATTAATCCTCGGAAAAAGAGACCAGTTGTAAAAACACACACACACACACACACACACATACACATATACTTGTAATGCCATTAATGCAGAATGTAATGCAGCTATTCACCAGCCTCGATCACCCCCCACCCCCCTCCACCCTCCACTCTATCAGGATCTCAGCAGCAGTCAAAATGATCTCCTCTGACAGTTAGCATTTTCCTCTTTGACTCTCTCTTCAGCGGTGACAGACATAGCTGTTGGCTACTTGACAGATGATTTGGTGCACAGTTGGTCTCTGCACTCCAGATATCCGGAGACCTGGCCTCATTCTCCATCAAAACCATCAAAACTAACCATTTTATGAATTGTCTAGTCCTTGAATATTGAATGGAAACACTGTCTTGTATATGGACAGTATAGTGTGTTAGTAGAATTCTGTCTTAACAATCAGATTACAGAATGATTAAGACGATAACACTTTGCAGCAGCAGCTCTTTCTCTTACTGGCTCTCTATAGGCTAGACATTAAAGACACCTACTAGCGAGGACTGGTAGATGTGTCCGGATGTTATGCAGGATCTGTCCTATGAAGCGACGTTACTGGATTATGGGGGGATAGATGTGTGTTCCTGCAGGGCGAGGCTCTTTAGGGGTTGTCAGAATCTGCTGTCACACACCAGTGATTTTGATGAGAGATATTCTCATGTGAGGGAATTCATTACCTTTGTAAGCTTATTGTGCAGGATGTGTCTAATACACTTCCACTGTCCAACAGACAGTGTTTCGCCATTTAGGTATGCAGGTAATTCACTGGATAAAATACTTGTGTTATTTTAATCGGCAGAGTAGCAGGCATTATCGGAGTTATCAGAGCTGTTGACTGCCACGGTGTCATTTTTTGCCGGAAAGGTTTCTTTAATTTAATCCTATCCATTCCAAATGAATGTACACTCACACTCTGAAAAATAGCTGGGATGTGCCATTATCCAACAACCGGGATAAAGTCGCTTTGTGTAGTACAGGCCTGTCACACTTAGTTCATACAGGTTCACCACTGGAACGTCTGCCGTCACCATCTGCCTTCACTGGCATACACAGTGTGTAAAACCAAACGAAAGCAGTGGGCTCTTCAGATTCTTTACACACAACAGCCTCTGCTTTTCCATTTCATCAGCACACATCAGTCGAAGTAAAAAGGAAAAACAATAGACAGTAAAGTGGTTTTACACACACAAAGAGAGAGAGAGAGAGAGAGAGAGAGAGAGAGAGAGAGAGAGAGAGAGAGAGAGACTCACACAATTTGGCTTTTAAGAAAAATATAAAAGGACTAGAAAAATGTAAAAAAAAAAATCCTGTTTTTGTAATGTAGGAATAATGAGATTAGGTACTCTGGAATGCTTCTTTTCCTTCTCACTGTCTTATTGTTGTATTGAATACAAAGCCCAAAGTCCAAGACTGTTGATATATTTCTACATTTTATCCTCAATGGAGAGAAGTGGTCTGATATGAGTCCAAATATTTCCATAAATTTCTCTAATCAATATGTGAACCAGTTTCCATGGTTTGGGTGAAGGTCCAGAAAATTCAAAACGTTCACAACATGGAAAAAAAAATTACAAGTATAATTGACAAAGAGCAGAATGGGCTCAGAGCTCATCTCAGTACAAAGACACCTTTGGCTAATGTCCTTGCTGCCTCTTTGTCCTGGTCTTGGTAGATCTTTGTGCAGCTTTTGGCTTCAGTGACCATCACATCCTTCTCTTGTGGCAGGAACAATTAATTAGTGAAAAAAAAGATTTTCTAATTAAATGTCAAATGTGTCTTATATGACCCAACATTTTGACTATTATACTCAGATAAAAGTGAAGTCCTAAAACTTGGCCCTCAGGGTCGTTATTTAATGAACGATGTCCTTGACTTCAGTGAAGTTGTCTGGTATGTGGGAGTTTCTCTGATTTATCTCTTCATTTTCACATGAAACTCATTTCAAGGACGGTCAGTTTCCACTCATGTAACATGACAAACATCAGACATATCCTGTATCTAAGAGATGCTGAGAACCATGTCCACACCTCTGTTACCTCCAGGCTTGATTACTGTTAATTCCATATTGTGAGGCTGCACCAATGAGTCCATATAGACTCTGCAGCTTGTTCGAAATGCTGCTGCACGTGTACCAATGACAGCCAGGACAAGAGATCATATCTCTCCCATATTAGCTTCATTGCGCTGGCTTCCTGCCAAAGTTAGATTGGAATTGTAAAGCACCAACATACGCCAAAGATCTAATAACTCCATAGTATTCCACTAGAGCACAGTTCTCAGAATGCAGGCTTACTAATGGTCCCTGAAATCTACAAAGGCAGAGCAGGAGCCAGAGGCTTCAGCCATCAAGCTCCTCTGCTGTGGCTTTATATCAACTTGAAGCAGAATTGCCGTTATTATTATTATTACTGCCTGTATAAATAAAGTTCTGACAACATTGCTAATGCGATTATAAATAACACCAGTTCATTTATATAATGTTGCTTTTATAACAACCAATTATACAGTGTTTCATCTTTCAGCCTTCTCTCCATCACTCACTTTCCTTTCCTTCTCTCTTTAAATATAGTTATAGTGTTTATCTGCTCTGTCCATTCGTCAAATATTACAGTTCTGTCCATCCTGTGGGAGAGTGTTCTTCCCCTGTTGAAAGGGTTTTTTGGGGGGGCTTGGGGGTCAGTTTTTGAGGCTGCTGAGTAAGTCAGAGGATGTTACACCATGTACAGTTTGTTAAAGCCCCATGAGGCAAACTGTGATTTGTGAATATGGATTTGATTTGATTTGATTTGATTTGATTTGATTTGATTTGATTTGATTTGATTTGACACTAAGTATGAACTAGATATCTTTTGAAGTACCTCATTGCATGAGACAGTCTGATGATCTAACGAGTGTTAAGACAATCTGAAGGCATTCATAATCATCAGATCAAGCTTGTCATTTACTGTTACGGTCTCTCTGTCACAAAGAGCCTTGTTCAGTCCACATGATCTAAATACTTTGAATAAAGATAATGTTCACTTACAAAATTCACTTCAAAACAATCTTGGATTCCTCCCACACCATTATG
>JAFBJQ010003395.1:0-10321 GCA_016785345.1 Trinectes maculatus
GAGTTTTTAGACAAGTTGTGATTTTTTCTTTAAATAATATATCTTTTTTATGTCTCATCAGTTTGACACATGTTGAGGCTGAAGTCAAGACAACAGTAAGACGATGTGTGTGAAGGTTGTCAGTCATACAGATCGTAGTATCTTCAGCAGCTGTAAACATCAGGACTTGAGTTTTCTTGAAGTTGTCTCACTTCATCTCAGAGGCGTCTTCAGTTCAGACTGACTGGTGAGAGGTTTCAGGTATTTAACCTCTGGGTTATTTACCTGCAGACAGAGTCTTCATGGAGAACATGCAGGTCATTGACCCTCTGACCTGTGTGGTCAGTTTGACCTGAGTGAAGGTGTGAATGAATGAGGGTCGCTAGGGTGAGAAGTCACATGTTCTGTAGTGAGGACAGGAGTTGATCTGTCTGTGAAGTGAAGTCAGGACAGTATGTGAGATCACTCACATACACACACAGAGTCAGTGTGTTCAGTGTCAGTCAGCCACACCTCACATCCGTCAGGTTGATAAACTGTGTTTGTGCTGAATCAGCACAAAGTGAAGATGAAGGTGTGTCAGACAGTGTAGAGACACAACAGGACACAATATGGCCGACATGATGATCAGTAAATACAGGAGAGTGTCACATGAGACTGAGTGGAGCTCTTCATGAGACAGTAAAGTGACGTTGATGTGTAAAGTCAGTGAAATGTCCCTTTACAGACACATGAAGAAGAAGGTGTGGACGTGTAGATTCACCTCTCGTCTCTTCACAGTCTGATTTGGTTCATGGGAGATATATGATGTTGTTCAGATTGAGAGTCTTAGTGGATTTATGGATGAAGGATCAATTTAAAATGATCAACAGGATCAAACGTGTCGTTTGTCAATAAAAATAAATCATTACGTTCTTCTTCCTTTAGAGGAAATAAAACGCTGCAGTTAAACCTGTGATCAGCTGCTGTTGTCGCCTACAACAGAAGAATCACAACAAACCTGATGATCAGTTTTCCACTGTGGCAGTGTGAGGCTCAGTGTTCACTTTATTAGGTACACCTGTACACTCTGCTGCAGTTCAACACAACAGCTGAGTCATCAATTCTACCTGTACAAAGCTGATCATGTTCAGCTTCTGTGTAAATTCAGTTCAGTGAGTTAAAGGTGATGTTGTACTGGACATCACACTGAGAGGTGTCTCTATTATTCTGTCCTCCCTGTTCACAAGCATGACAGGTCAGAATATTAGGAACATTTGTGACTATGACGCTGTCCAGTATGACGCCATCACTGACTATGATCTCACAGCTCAAACATGTCACTGAAAGGTCAGAGGTCGTCTGTCGTCCTCTCTGTATCTGTTGATGAGTCAGATTGTGTTTGCAGTTGTAAATACACACACACACACACACACACACACACACACACAGTGTCTGATGTGCTGTGTTCTATCAAACAGAGCAGTATGTGTGGTCGAGGTTTTAAACTGTGTTTTTCTGTTTCTTCTTCTGTGTTGTTTTTCTGTCATTAAACACACTGATCCACAGAGCAGGTGAAATCAAGATGCTGTATCAGATGTTTAACTCTGTTAACATTCATAAGTTACTGTGTGATATTTAACCTGCAGGACGACTGTTGTAATGTTTTACTCTCTGTCCTGTGTAAGATACAAAATATAGCAGAATATGTTTCAACTGAAATCTCAGCTGCTCACATTACACCAACTGTAAAGGCTCTGGATGACTGTCTGCCTCAGAGCTGATTTAAAACATATTTTATTAGTTTGTAAAGATCTTGACCTTGTCATCAAATTAACTTTTAGCATTTAAACACATTGGAGCCAGGATCAAACTCAGGATTTGCTCTTCCAGCTGTTTAATGTTAATGTTCTGTTTCATGTCTGTAAAACATTTCATTCATGCTACAAAACCTAGTTTCTGTGTCAGTGAATCGACCAGTGTCAGTAAATGAAGAGGTGTCATGTGATGGTGTGAATCCGACAGGTCAGTCTTTCATCACTCAGGTCAGAGGTCATAATTCTGGAAATGTTCCTCATCAACTGTTTGTTTTGTTCCACTTTAACATCGGACACTGATTCTTTAACTGTACGATACGAGAATGTCAGTTACATCTCTCACTGAGCTGTAGAGATTCAGATTATTCTCTGTTTATTTATTTCACAGGTGCAGCTCCAGAGCCCAACATTAAGATACTTGAAGAAACAAACAACTGGTCTGTGCTGCAGTGTGCTGTTCGAGGTGCTTTTCCTAAACCAGAGGTGCAGTGGCAGGACTCATCTGGAAATATTCTTCCTGCTAAAGAATCACAGGTCTCTGAAAGAGGAGGCAGCTACGACATCATCCTCCAAACTACTGTGACCAAGACTGACCACTATCGCTGTGTCGCCACACAGGAGGAACTCAAACATCACATCTACACTGAGACATATGTGCACCTCAGCGGTGAGTCACAGGTTTATTTTCATATAATTGTCAGTGTTTACATTTTGTTAGTCATGAATCCGATTGTGTAACAGCAGCAGGGTCACATCTTTAACAACATAACAACTCCAGTAGACAGAGATAAGATTTTAATCTCTGATGATTTTATTATTTTACATCTGAACTAGAAACTGAACTGAAACTTAAACCTATAACCAAACTGTCAACATGTACAGTAACAGTGAGTGTTCATCATGTGACACCATGAATTTACATGAAGGCTGTGAAAGTGTAGTTTGGTGAAACATGTGGATGTAACAGCTAGTAGATGTTTTCTCCAGCTGTTGTGTTGGGTCTTATATGAGCAACATGTTTGTATGAATGTAGCTTCCTGACACAGGTTCATACGCTGCAGCAGGTTGTTGTTGTCGTCACAATCAGATCCAACATCAGCTTCTGACCTGAACTGACAGTGTGAATGACAACAACAGTGAAAGTGTCATGTTGTGATTTGTCTGAATCTGATCCTCGTCTGTCTGAGAACATCAGCAGCAGCCGACAGATGTTCACCACGTCATCGTTCACCAACATGTGGTCTGTCTGACATGTGACATCACTGACGCCTGTAGGCTGATGAGAGCAGTCGTAGTTACTGTATGATGGAGGCACAGTGTGATGTACAGCTGTGATTTACAGTCAGATGTGTGACTCTGCCTGCAGCTTCCTCACAACACAACTTCTCCACTTAGATTCTGCTGCAGGAAATGAAGCAGCACATCATGATTTTAATACAACTGGGCAGTAGTCAGTGCTGGAAGAAGTACTACAATACTCTGCTGAAGTACTCAGAGTACTGATACAACAAAGTTGTAGACACAAGCACAAGTCCAGTGAGTCCTCTGATTAGTGAAACAGAAGCATCAAGTATTATAATTTGCAAATACTCAAAGTACCAGTATCTGAAAGCAGTACAGAGGTCCAGTACTTGAGTCGTTGTATTACAGTTACTTTCCAGCGGGGGCAGTAGTGGTTGTTGTGTTTGTGCAGCAGGAAGTAAAGTGTGTGTTCAGTGTAAACACACAGATTCAATCTGAGATGAGATGAAAACAGTGAAGGTTTGAATGTGTTGAGTGAAGCTTTGACTCGAGCTCAGAGCCTCATGTTTCTAACAGAGTTGATCAGTAGTTTGTGTAACAACAACTATCAGGACGTGAAGGGTTAATCCAGACTCCACTCAGTGTGTAGAAAACCTTGTACACACACACACACACACACACACAGCTTCAGCTCTCAGACACAGCAGGAGTGAAGCAGACGTCACATGTAAACAACCTGAAACA
This sequence comes from Trinectes maculatus, assembly GCA_016785345.1. Lineage (NCBI taxonomy): Eukaryota > Metazoa > Chordata > Actinopteri > Pleuronectiformes > Achiridae > Trinectes > Trinectes maculatus. The sequence goes on from JAFBJQ010003395.1 coordinate 3,762, forward strand.
ACACGTCTGACCTCTGACCTCTGCAGGTGATCAGGAGGAAAGTGGTTGTAAGATGGAAGCTGACATCACTGAGCCTGGTGGCGTTAATCTCAGTGCTGTTTTTATCAGCTCCAGTTTTACATCATAGCATCATGTTGACACTGAGATGTTCTCTGAGTGAAGACTGTGATGTTCAGTCTGATCTACATGACGTGATGTGACGTCTACTTTCTGTTTCAGAGAATCAAACTGGAGAAAATGTTACTGGCTGGATTGTTGGACCAGTTTTGACTCTGCTTGTTGTTGGTGTTGTTCTCTTTGTAAAGAAACGTTGTATCACCTGTAATAAAGGTAAGTATCAATAATGTTGAATATCAACAACCACACAATGAGCTGTTGATGTGTATGTGATGTTCAGAGTCAGTTGTGTTTCTCTTCTCTGACATAAATATGTCTGTTGGTGTTTACACTCTGTGTAGGATCAGTTACATTTCTTCATACTGGAGTTAATGGACTGTCTGTTTTCCTGCTGCAGATCAACCATCAGAGAGAAAAAGAGAGAAACTGGATGAGCGTGCCAGTTACAACACTGGTCAACAGTGTTCCATGCTGACCGATTCCCAGGAAACCTGAGCGTTTACACTGAGGCCTGTTTACAGGGTTTATATCAGATCATAATCTGTTAAAGCTGAGTGTTCAAAACCTAGGACAAAAACACTTTTTCAAAGAGCTCACATGTAACAGAGACCTATATTATATCAACTATACACTTATTCAACCTACACTGATTATTCGCCATCATATGAAACAGTGATGCCATGATGAGGTCATACTGACGTCACAGAATGATATCCTGCACAGGAGATATTCAGTGTCTCACCATCCTGTAGGACAATAGACACAATCTATAATAATACAAATTAATAAGTAAACTTGATTGGAGGAATGATGCTTCATATAAATGCATGATTTACATACATGATCACACAGCTTGTAGTTTTCTCTGTCCAACACTGACACAAACATCAGAACTGAACCAAAACCTGCTTCTCTGTCTCAATCAATGTGAATAATTTGCAGCTGAAGTGAAACATGATGTGATTGATTGTTTTTATCTTTGTGTTGGTGCTGATCCAGAGTCAGTCAGGTCCAGTTACAGTCAGACTGCTGACTCTGTTGTTGACTGTGAGGATTGACGTCTTCAGGTTGTTCTTACCTGATGATGCTGCTGCCACCGCAGCCTGTCGTATTATTTCATCTTTTCTGTGAATCAGTTATTATTACACATATTAATTGAAATAATAAAAATATGAAACCAAATCTGTTATTGTTGTTTTGGAAGTTTCTGTCTCTTTGATGCTTAACGTTGAAAATGTCTTCTAATTTGAAAACAAAGCTGATGCCCTACATCATAATAATGAAGCTGTTTATTCACAACTTCCCCATCTGTCATCAGGTGAGCTGTGAAGAGATGGCAACTAACGAACGTCTCATCACGTACATACACACACAAAGCTATAGCAGCCTGTAGGACTCCTCTTCCCAGTCAGCTGGACAGGACTCAACACAGACACCAGTTCCTGCCAAGACGCGGTCACTCTGAAGGGCCCGGGGACATTTCCCAGGTGTCTCCTCTCAAAAGTCTAAATGCAAACACAGAAATTTGTCAGACTGAATGAAAACATATTATTGTTAATTTTTAAGCTCATTGATGAGATTAGCATCAGAGAAATATGTTACAGTACATACATACATTCATATTATACATTTTCCTTATGTGTCTAGGTCTCACAGTTTTCTATTTTTTTCCTTTCTGTCAGAGGTGGTTCAGGTTTGTGTGAGACAGTAGGTGATGTCATTGGTTTGTTGCTGTGTCTCATTTTTAATACTGTGGCTCCCTCTAGTGTCTAAAAATAGCATCTCGCTCTGTGTAATTATTATTATTATCATCCTGTAGTAGGCGCTAGACCAGTGATGCGAGATCGTCAGGTGTGCCGAGGGAAATTGTCCAACCAATTTCACTTCATTGGTCAAAAAATATTTTGTCACTGTAAATGATTGTTTATGTCAGTGTTACGGCCTGAGGGTCACGGCTGTATGTTGTCAGACGTATTGATGCAGACATCGAAAGTGTTGTTTTGGAAACTTTTGTAACATTTTCTAACTTTTTTTGTTTGCTGGTGTGCCACGGAATTTTGTTTAATGTAAAAAGAAATGTGCCGTGGCTCAAAAAAGGTTGAAAAACACTGGACTAACACATCCCGGTGTGTGTGGAGAGTGTAATGTAATGGTGTCATAGTGTAATGAGCCTTCGAGGTGCCCGTAGTTGGTGACGTAATACGGAAGTGAGAGCAGGAACCGTGTTTGAATGGGGCGGTGTGTTAATGGTTGTGAGTTGAATGGAGCACAAGTAAAGTTACGTTATTAAAGGAAGTCGGTTGTCAAACCTCATCAATATAACATGGCGCCGTGTTGTATAAGAAGTGAAGGTGGAAGAAGAGTGACGGCAAGATGCAGTGAGATACGTTTCTTCACGTCGCGGGAGAGGAGGCGATTAAAGTAAGTACCGGTGATACGTTTGTGTTGGACTGTGACACGACTCCCTGGCACGTGACAGGATTGTTTGTGGTGTTGTTGACGACGAAGTGACAGAAATGAAGAGAGTACGGACTGTCAGACAAAAACAGACACAGAACAAAATGAGTCAAGTCGCACGGAATTTTAAAAAAATGTCCAGCTACTGACCAAACATATAAAACATGCAACAACAACCATCACTTAGCTCAGGTGTACAGATCAGAGAGGTCAGCAACAGAGCAACGTCAGGAGGAAAACGACCTGTTTATTGACACAGTCAGGAAGAAGCACGTGAAGTGATGGAGTCAGCACACACAGACACCAGGAAAGAAAAATACACTGAAACACTGGAAGTAAACAAGAAAATAATAATCAAATATAGAATCAAATAATAAATAATTGTGACACAGGTGCAGTCTGCAGTGCCATGTGAGTGAAAACCTTAAATGAGCTGCACGTCAGAGGAAAGCTCAGTGTGAGCACGAGGAGACTCGTTGCCTTCTTTGGGTTAACAGTATGGCAACAGTATGGTAACAGTATGGCAACAGTATGGTAACAGTATGGTAACAGTATGGTAACAGTATGGTAACGGGTCACACCCAAGAAAATAACCAAGCAGTTCAACGGGAGCATTACCCATTACTCACAGTAGAGGGAGTTGTTTCCCGTTTGTCAACCTTTAAGTACGTCTCAGTGCTGGAGACCAACCAGGGCCTTAGGCAGATAAAACTTGATGAAAGGTCAAAGCTCTGCACATTGAATACCCTCACAGGAACATACAGATTCCTGCCTTTACCGTGTGGGATCTCATCTGCCCCGGAGGTGTTTCAGAGGGCCAGAGGTCAGATGATTGAAGGGCTGGGTGGAGACGTGTTTGTGTGGGGAGAGACTGACTGACGGAGCATGACCACAGATTGAGGCTGTTGCTGGAGAGAGCAACAAAAACAAGTGTTTTATCTGGACAAAAGAAATGAAATACATCGGACACACACTCAGCGCCGGTGGACTGAGACCCGGATGAGGGAGGATCCAAGATGGCGGAGTGAGAAGCAGCTTTTATGCAGGCTCGGCTAAAAAAGTATCGTTCTGTCTCTAAATAGAATTTTGCTTGGCAACAACCCATAACACCCAGTAGGATTTATCCACAGTTCTCCTTTTGCACCGTCAATATTTTGCTAAAAATCACAGTTCTTAAGAATTCCGAATTTTTTCGGAGGACGACGTCGACGACAACATGTCGGATCATGATTACATCTTATCGGCCCCACGCGAAGCTTGCACAGACAGTGATGTTGAGGACATCGCGGTGGACGAGATCATCTCCAAAGAAAGTAAGACTAACCCAAACCACACACCAATTAAAAGCCCAAACCCCAAGAAAATGAAGGGGAAAGAAAAAGGCAAAGACTCTGGAGGTATTGGCGACGCCATTCTCCATGCAGTTCAGGATTTGACTGGGAAAGTAGATAAACAGACGGAACTGTTAAAAAGTCTCGACAGACGCATTGAAGCTAATACCACGGCCACAAGAGAAAACAAACAGGAAATTGCTATGCTCAAAAAACGGGTCGATGAGCTCCAAAAAGAAAACTACACGTTAAAAAACGCAACGGAGGAACAGGCACGCTACAGTAGAAGATGGAACCTGAGACTGACTGGTCTCCCTGAAAAGGACGGAGAAAACACAAGAGAGATTGTGATCGGGATACTCACAAGAGTTGTGCCTCTGTCTGTTGTGCTATGGTTCTGTGTTGTACAGAGGGAAACTGCAGGCAGGTTAGACGGAAGGCGGAAGGAGCGTGTGTGAGTGAAGGAGTCTTTCATTCACCCACTTTACAAACAGTTAAAGGAAATACATCTAACCGAGCGTCTCGTGTCGCTTAACCAGCGTTTATCTGCTAATAGTTCACAATAGCGTTCATTCTGAATCTTGAATCTTGAATCTGGTCGCGGTTGAGTGTTAGCTAGTAGCCTGTTAGCTCGAAACATCATCATGCCTTGTTTCGGAGGTTTACACATAATGTTGTTCATCTTCATGTGTCTCCTGACCCGGATTAAAGCAGCAAACGGTAAGAACCAATGTTCAGACAAAGTTTGTGCCGGAGAAAAGCAAAACATAGCTGGTTACAGATACCGCTACTTAGCAGTTAGCTTAGCTTTGCTTTTTTTTTTTTTTTCCTTTGCTTTTACGGTTCCTTTCCGTAAAAGCAAAGCTTAGCTTTGCTTTTACGGAAAGGAACCTGTTAGCCGAGACGTCCCCTCGGCTCTGTCTGTGTGTTGCTGATGTTGGAGAGACCGTGTTTACTCCACCAGCTGTTTGTATGTTTGTCTGTATTTAGACCAGATGCTTTGGGTCAGATGTTAGCCATACAGTTAGCAACTACTGGAGGACATTTACTGATATTAATTGACTGCTGTTGAGGTTATTAGCGTCAAACTCAGGCCATTAGTGGTTTTGTCCTCAGTTTGTGTTTTGGTAACGTGGTCAGTCATGACCTGAGCCCAACTTCCTTTGTTCCTGTATCTCTGCATTGATCAATCAATAACTGATGAGCTGATTGAGAAAAAGGCAGAGCACTGTGACATTAGATATAGTTTTAGCAGTAATTTGTTTAATCTTCCTGAGACTTGATGCTCATCTGTCGCCCAGGTGGGCACAGTAAAGTGCTCACCTGGGTGTGGACGCATGGACCACACCCAGATGCAGAGAGGCAGAGATTGTCTATATTTGGCAAACCAGACTTTATTTGTCAAACACGGAGCATTTGGTTTATTAATGACATGGGACATTGTGCTGTTGGCTGGGAGCTGGAGTTAACTGTTACTAGCAGCAGTGATGAAAACTTACTTTCTTGAACAACTTTATGTCCAGTCTCCATCCATTAGTTCACGTTCTCCTCCTAATTGAGAAGATTTATGATCATATTTAAGTGAATAATGACAAGTTATATGATTTATTTATTTAAACTCATGTTCTGGTCACTTTTTATATTGAATCTGTTGGACCTTTTTGTAAAAAATTAAAAATTAAAAAAATTAAACAACACCAAATTATTTTGGTTTAGACTCAAGAATATGTTTACGGGGTTCCAGCCCCTCTGTGGCTACATTCATACTGCAGGCCTTAATGGCCAATTCCAATTTATTGCTCAAATCCAATGTTTTTGTTTGGCTATTCACATTACATTTTTAAATGTGGCCTGACTACGAATTGCTGTGTGAACACATGTGCAGTTGGTCATTAATGACATCACACACACAACGGTGTTTAAAGTTAGGATTTACAGTCTGTAGGTTTTGTTATATATTCTCGGGCAAGATCTTTAAACAACCGACACATTCTCATAATTTGTGTATCATGTCCAAACTTTAACTCAGTAGTATTTATTTAACGCATTTAACTGATCGACAATTTCCTGCCGGTCTTTCTCTCTTATTTATTGCTGCTGTGTTGCCTCTTTTCATTATTATATGTTTAAATACCTCATAGGTCTCCATTATAAATGCCTGCTCTGAGGCAGTGAACATTGCCGCTCGCTCTGTCCTCGTGCATTTTGCCATTGTGAATCCGCTTGATCTGTGTTCGACTGCACGGGCTGCTTAAGAATAGCGTGCACACGCAATCAGCCTGACTAGCTGAACCTGGCTGGAATTAGTGACTGTGTAAACGTGGCTCAGTCTTTATGGAACTGAGTTAGCCTCAACTCATTTGTTAGGCTTGTTCTAGTCTGGTTTTTCACATTAACCGCCTGCTTTATGGAACGGACCCCTGGTCTGGACCGTCCATGGCCACTGCTTGGGGTGTAAGATGTGGGCAACAAAACACAGTATTTGTTGGACGGTATTCTTTAAAATGTGTTTTATTACAAAAAATTATGTGAAAACTCTTGTTGGTCACCAGGACATTTATGGATGGACACATTACAGTACTAGGGCTGCAACGATTAGTCGCCATCGTCAACGACGTCGACTATTAAATATGGTCGACAAGAAATTTTGTGGTC
>JAFBJQ010003411.1:0-37516 GCA_016785345.1 Trinectes maculatus
AAATTTGAAAATGTCAAAGTCCAATTCTAACCATTCTCATGGAATAACTCATGTGTTCTTATAGTCCGTGTCTCCCTTTGTCTTGTGCTAGTGTGTCGTGTTTGTCTTCATGCGAGCCCATATCCAAATTAAGTTTTTTGCCATAGAATTCCCTTGCTTCTTGCTGTGATTTAGTTTAAGAGTGATTTTTCGTTGATACTTTTAGTTATAGAGTTATATTACCTAGTTTAGTCTTTCGCCATAGTTTTGCCATGCTTCTTGCTGTTATTTAGTTTTCCTCGCTAAAGAGTGTTTTTTTTTGTTGATACTTTTAGTCATAGTTAGAGTTCAGAAAGAGTGTAGGAGCGTTTTATGTTATTGTAGGATTTGTTTGTTATATCCTCCTTTTGGAGCGACTTTGTGTTGATATTTTTGTTACCCGCTGTTAAGGGGTTTTGGTAAATAAACGCATCATAACTTCATCTGCTCTGCGTCTGAGTCCTGTCTCAAGCCCGGCCTGACAACATCAGCATATTGTAGAAACATAATAGGATGCTATGTTATAAAAACACGATAAAGCAATACATTTATTGCAGAAAAGCATCCTATTGTGGATTGTCTATGATATTGTGATAGTGTATTGTCTGTTATACTGTGGTATTGTAAGTATGCAGACATCGTAAAGTTTTGGGGAAACATTCATTCAAATTCAAACAATACAAAAATATTAATAGCGCTGTAATTGTAAACTTTAACACCTCCAGTCGATTTGATATAAAATGATTTTACCATTTCAATTGTTTTGGTCGTTGAGCTGTGTGGTATAGATACCACACAAGATCATAATTTTAAAATTGTCTCTATATTTTATAGGGAAATAAATTTCACCGCATGCAGATGACACAGCAATTTTTCTTAGACTTAATCCCAAGGGATAAATAAAGTTAAGTCTAAGTCTAAGTCTTCATGACAAAAGCTATTGAACTTGTTGAACAGTTCTTATCTGCTTTAGGTTTGAAGTAGAGGTTTTTCAATAGAATTTTATATTCATTTTTGAGAACATTTTCAAAATGATTTATTTCGTATGTATAAAGAATGTATCAGTCAGACAGAAATGTGTACAACTATGAAGCAGGGTATTATTTCCCAGACACCAAAACCAGATAAAGACACTTTATTGATAGATAATAGGCGGCCTATAACCCTTTTAACTGTTTTAACTATATAATCACACTGTTGTTGAAACCCATTCAAGGTTCATTAAAGTTCGATATATCAGTAATAATATTAGGCTTGTATTTGTCTTGTTAGAGTCTAATAAGACGACTAGTCTATTGTCTAATACCGTATTTTGCAGACCATAAGGCGCACGACATTATAAAGCGCAATATCAATGAACAGGTCTGTTTTCATACATAAGGCGCACCGGGTTATAAGGCGCATGATAAAACATATATTAAGTGGCCTTCTCGCGTTGTTCCCTCGGAAATTCTGTTTGGTCTTCTTTACTTCGCGCAGTTCATCTTCTTGCTTCCTCCACTTCCGTACCATTGATTCATTAATGTTGAATTCTTTCGCAGCTGCTCTATTCCCATGTTCTACTGCTTGACTGATAGCCTTGAGTTTGAATTCCACTTCGTAAGCATGTCTCTTAACAGGTGCCATTTTTGGGGGTCCTCATACACACAAATGTACAGTAATATTATGTTGAAGCACAGTACTACTGTCACAGTCAGCCCCTCCTCTGTCCACGCCTTCTCCAGCCCCCGGTTTTCCCACCTTGTGGAGGGCCTGTCCTGTCAGCTCCTCATGTACTCTGAGTATGTAAAACCCCTTGTTTCCCCTCTCCCAGTGCCAGATTGTTAGCAGACCATGTGCCCTACTTTCCAGCGTTTTTCCCGTGTGCTTACTGGTTTGGACCTTTGCCTGTTTTTTGACCCTGCTCTTGCCTCACCCCTTTGGATTGTTTGCCGACCTTGCCTGACTGAACTCCCGTGTACCGAATCTTTGTTCTATATTAAAGCCTGCTTATCTTCTGCCTCCGCCTCCCGAGTCCTACAGTTGAGTCCGGTTCCTGTGCTGTGTAACAGAACAATCTGGCCAGCTATGGACTCAGCAGACTCGTAGTCCATGTGCGCCGCTGTCTGGGCCCAACAATCCCGTATTCATCACCAGGAGGACAACTCTCCGCTGTCTGTATGGTGGTCAAGGAACTGAAGGACCACCAACAGAATTTCCAAGCCTCGGTCGGGGAGGAGATAGGCCACATGAGGACCCAGATCCAGCGGCTGATGACTTGGCTGGAGACCCTCTCCGTGCTTCCGCCTCCGACGCCTACCCCTGCCGTTCTGGCTCCCGCTCCACTCGCCCCGTAGGTCTCTGTTGCTCCGGCTGCTCCCTTAGCGCGACCGGATCGATTCTCTGGCGAGGTGGGCAGGTGTAGAACCTTTCTGACCAAGTGTGGACTCTTCAAGTTACACACCGGGAGTTTTCCCTCCGAGCGAGCGAAGGTGGCTTTTATCATCATGCACCTGTCCGGCAGAGCAGAGGCCTGGTCCCCAGCCGAATGGGCACGGGATCCCATCTGCTACTCACTGAGCGGATTCATGGACTCTCTGAGCAAGATTTTCGACTCCACCGCTCCCAGTTGTGAGGCGGCCCAGGCTCTTATGTCGCTACGTCAGGGCAGACGTCGCATAGCGGACTACGCCATCGAGTTCCGCACTTTGGCAGCCGACAGCGGGTGGAATGCGGCCTCGCTGTTCGACGCATTTCTCCATGGGCTCTTCACCTCCATCAAGGACCTTCGCGGCCCTCTCGATCTCCCCTCCGACTTGGATTCGCTTATCGCCCTCGCCATCAGCACCAACAACCGACTGGCGGAGAGGGATAGAAGCCAGCAGTGGAGGAGCCCATGCAGCTGGGGCGAGCCCGTCTCTCTCCAGAGGAATGACAGCAACGCCTGCGGGAGGGAAGATGCATCTACTGCTGTGAGTCGGGTCATTTCCTCGTGTCCTGCCCAGTAAAAGACAGGGCTCACCGGTGAGGAGAGTACTGGTGAGCCAAACCACGTACCCTAATTATCTCTCCCGACTTCTCCTCAATGCTGAGCTTGTTACGACAGAGCAGAGGACTGATCACTCTGTGTTGGTGGATTCTGGGGCTGACGAGAGTTTCATGGATGAGCAGCTGGCGGAGCGTCTGGGTCTTGGTTTCGTTCCCTTGCCCAAGCCTCTGGAAGCAACAGCATTCAATGGTTGCCTGCTGTGTCGGGTCTCACACCATACTCATCCCGTCCGGCTCAACATTAATGGTAATCATTCTGAACTAATCAGTTTCCATGTCTTCCAATCCTCTTTACATCCACTAATTTTGGGGTTAATTAAGCACAACCCCCATATTGACTGGTCCACGGGTAAAGTGTTAAGTTTGGGGAGGGTTGTGTTTTCACTTGTGTTCCCTCTGTCGCTACTATCAAGACTGTGGTTAGCTCCGGCGCCAGGCGCCTTGCCTTCGCCCTGCCTTTCATCCTGTGACTCTTCTGATCTGACCGGGGTCCCTCCATGCTACTACGATCTGCGGGAGGTCTTCAACAAAACCCGTGCCACGTCTCTGCCGCCTCACCGCTCATATAATTGTGGCATCGATCTCCTCCCGGGAACCTCTCCACCCAAGGGTCGGCTGTATTCCCTCTCTCCACCGGAGAGGAAGGCCATGCAGCCAAGTCAATACATTGACTTGTTGTTGGCGGCCGGCATCATTCGTCCTTCCTCCTCTCCTGCTGGTGCTGGGTTTTTTTTGTGGAAAAGAAGGACAAATCCCTCCGACCCTGCATAGATTATCGGGGCCTGAATGACATCACCATAAAGAACAGGTACCCTCTTCCTCTGATCTCCTCTGCTTTTGAACTTTTGAAAGGTGCTAAAATATTCTCCAAACTGGATCTGAGAAATGTCTACCAGCTTGTGATGATCAGAGAGGGGGATGAATGCAAAACAGCTTTTAATACCCCTAGTGGCCACTACGAGTATCTGGTCATGCCTTTCGGGCTAACTAATGCCCCAGCTGTTTTCCAGGCCCTGGTCAATGATGTTCTGCGAGACATGTTAAACCGTTATGTCTTTGTGTACTTGGATGACATCCTGGTTTTTTCATCGGATGAGGAGACTCACATCCAACACATGAAATCTGTACTGCAGCACCTTCTTGACCACCAATTGTTTGTGAAGGTGGAGAAGTGCGAGTTTCATGTGACTTCGGTCACCTTCCTGGGGTTCATCATCTCCACTGACCACATCCAGATGAGTGGCCTACTCCTACCAACCGCAAAATGGTGCAGCGTTTTCTTGGGTTTGCTAATTTTTATAGGAAGTTCATCAGAAACTTTAGCACTGTTGCTGCACCCTTGCATGCTTTAACCTCTCCATGTGTTAAATTTCTGTGGTCTCCCCAGGCCGAGGCTGCCTTCCTAAAACTCAAGGAGGGTTCACGTCGGCTCCAGCTCTCGCCCTTCCTGACCCCCATCTTCAATGCATAGTGGAAGTGGATGCCTCAGATCTGGGGATCGGTGCAGTGCTGTCGTAGCGGTCGCCATCCGATGGCAAGCTCCATCCGTGTGCCTTCCTCTCTCGGAAGCTTTCTTCAGCAGAAAGAAATTACGATGTGGGAGATCGGGAGCTGTTGACCGTGGAGGTGGCTTTGGAGGAGTGACGGCATTGGTTGGAGGGGGCTGAGCTCCCGTTTCTAGTGTGGACGGACCATAAGAATCTGGAGTACATCAGGGCAGCGAAGCGACTCAACCCCAGGCAAGCCAGGTGGGTGCTTTTTTTTTGTCAGATTTAACTTTACCTTATCATATCGCCCAGGATCCAAGAACACCAAACCTGACGCCCTTTCCAGAATATTTGATCCCGATCCCAGCCCTAAGACTTCCTCCACCATTCTCCCTTCCTCTTGTGTGGTGGGGGCTGTCACATGGGCTATTGAGAAGAGGGTGAGGGAGACCTCTGCTAACATCCCTGTCCCAGCAGGATGCTCCCAAAATCGTCTTTTTGTGCCTGTCTCCTTGCGTCCTCAGGTGATACACTGGGCCCACACCTCTCGAGTCTCTTGCCATCCAGGGATTTCTGGAACCATCTTCTTTGTCAAGCAGCGTTTCTGGTGGGCTGCGATGGAGAAAGAGGTGAGGGAATATGTGACGGCTTGTCCTGTCTGTGCATGAAACAAAGTCTCTCGGCAACCCCTAGTAGGTCTTTTGCAACCCCTCCCAGTGCCTCACCGTCCCTGGTCTGACATATCTCTGGACTTCGTCACAGGTTTGCCTCCTTCTGGAGGAAATACCACTATTCTCACTATAGTCGACAGGTTCTCTAAGATGGTGCACTTTGTGCTCCCTCCCAAGCTGCAGAGGTCCTGTTGTATCATGTTTGTCGTCTCCATGATTTCCCCAAGGATGTGGTGTCAGATCGCGGGCCCCAGTTTGTGTCTTGGTTTTGGAAGGCCTTCTGCACTCTCCTTGGAGCCACTGTCAGCCTATCCTCTGGTTTCCATCCACAGTCAAATGGACAGACCGAGAGGCTCAATCAGGAACTGGAAACAGGCCTTCGTTGCCTTGTCTCCCAGAACCCATCATCTTGGAGCAAACATCTCATCTGGGTTGAGTATGTGCACAATACACTTCCCTGCTCCTCTTCTGGTCTGTCTCCCTTTCACTGTACGTACGGGTACCAGCCTCCCTTATTCCCAGAGGCGGAGATGGAAGTGGGTGTCCCTTTGGCCCAGGCACTCATTCATCACTGCAAGAGAATCTGGAGTGGGGCCCGTCATATTCTGCTGCGGGGTGCAGCTTGGAGCAAGAAAGCAGCAGACCATCGACGGACACCATCACCCACATACCATCCAGGGGATCAGGTTTGGCTGTCTACACGGGACCTGCCACTGAGGGTGGAGAGCTGTAAACTGGCTCCGCGGTTTCAATCAAATTTCAATCAAATTTTATTTGTATAGCCCATATTCACAAATTGCAATTTGCCTCATAGGGCTTTAACAAAGAGTACAGGGTATGACATCCTCTGACCTACACCCTCAACAAGGGCAAGGAAAAACTGCCAAAAAAACCCTTTTAACAGAGGAAAAAAAACGCAGAAACCTCCAGGAGACACTCATGTGAGGGATCCCACTCCCAGGGATGGACAGAAATGCAATGGATGCCACGTGTACACAACACATTAACAACATGACTTATAATTATTAATTATACAAGTAGTATAATATAATATAATGTAATATAATATAATATGATATAATATAATATAATATAATATAATATAATATAATATAATATAATATAATATAATATAATATAATAGTGGTAGTGGTGTGTTGAGTGCGGTGCTGAAAGATCCTCTGGGGCGGAATGACACACAGGGCAGTCTCTGCCATACACAGTGGGGTGTATTGCATGCAATGTTGTGGATGTGAATATGATTCTGTGTTTTATTTTGAAGTCAGTATTACTGACAATTGGTGCGGTGTAAGAATTGTATGTTGAAGCCCAGATGGATGCGATGTGGGCCTGTGGATATTTTCGTGTCCATGTATGTTCAGCGGCAGGTCTCTTTTGAACTAGCTTTACCAAGTATTTATAAAATTCTCTAGTGTTAATGCTAGAAAGCTCTTTTGTAAGGCCCTTTTTTATCCAGTAAAAGTTTAGAATGTCAGGACAGACAGACGAGGACCCAGGAGCGCAATTTGAATTCAAGGATTTTATTTAGGTTTCAGGGAAAGGGAGTTGGGAGATGAGTCCAGGGATCCGAGTAAGCGCGAGTGTGTGTGTTCCCCAGAGTGACGGCTCAGGTAGGTGGTGGTGGAGGATCCTAGTTGACTCGCCACGGCGCTGGAATACCGGGGCTGGAGATCAGGGTTGGAGAGGTACAGGTCCGGGGTCTCAGATTAGGAGTCAGAGTGAAAGCAAACAGGCAGGCAGGGTTCCGGTGCAGGCTTGCAGACGATCTGACGAGTGTGGACTGAAAAACAGGGCTTTATATACAGGGCATGATGAGTGGTAAATGCAGTGCAGCTGGAGAGTTAACGAGGGTGGGGCAGAGCAGAGCAGAGCAGAGACAGGTGAAGATGATCAGGCAGAGTGGAGAGTAGAGTGGAGCAGATTAGGAGCAGGTGGAGATAATCAGACAGAGTAGAGAGAGCAGGGGGCAACGTGGCACATGATTGAATTAAATTAGTGGTGTTACCAGGCAGCGTGAGAGCTCATGACACGTGGGCAGCAGACAGTGGATGGAATACCCCTGCATTAATTGATGCCTTGATGAATAGACTCACAAGACTCCATCAAAGACCAGTTAACACCCCTAGAGCTTCCCACCGATCTGGACACGATAATTTCAATGGCCACTCACATTGACAACCATCTTCAAGAGAGACGCAAAGAAAGATAGCGTACTTCAGCTCTTTTTCCCTGGACTGTCTGGACATCAAAGCCCCAACCTCAACCTTCTCCAGAGGGAACAGCGCTTTCTCAAGTTCCTGAGGAGCCCATGCAGTTGGGCAGGACCAAGATCCCATTCGAGGAGAGACAGCGTCGAAAATGAGAAGGATGCTGTTTCTACTGTGGCCAACCAGACAATCAGCCGTCACCCTGCCCAGCAAAAGGGCAGGCTCGCCAGTGAAGAGGAGGGCATTGGCGAGCCTGCCCTTCGTCCTCAACTTCCCTTCTTGTGACCTGAATCAGGTCCAGGTAACTGCTCATGACCAGACTATTACTCGGGGGGTGCTGGTGGACTCAGGGGCGGATGTAAAATCTCTTGGACTGTATAGTGAAAAGACTTGACATTAAGACAGAGATCTTGCCTCAACCCATCACGGCCATGGCTCTAGATGGTAAAGTCTTATTCAATGCCACCATGACACAGAAGGCATCACACTCGATGATAAATCACATGATTGTGACTCTGACTACCCGGACTTGACCAAGGTACCGCCATGTTATCTTAACCTCAAAGTGGCATTCAACAAGACTTAGGCCACATCACTTCCCACACACAGGCCCTATGACTGTGCCGTAGACTTGTTGCTTGGGGCTCCCATTCCCAAAGGCAGACTGTACTCTCTCTCGAGTCCTGATAGGCGGACCATGACTGAATGCATCAACTCCTCGTTGAAGGCAGGATTGATTCGGTCTTCCTCCTCACCGGCTGGAGCCGGATTCTTCTTCGTTGGGAAGAAAAATGCGTCACTCAGGCCCTGTATCGACTAGGCTCCATTGAATAACATCACTGTTAAAACAGGTACCCCCTCCCACGCATCTCCTCCGCATTTGAACTTTTACAGGATGCCAAAATAGTCACTAAGCTAGATCTCCGCGATGCTTACCATTTGGTCCGAATCAGGGAGGGGGATGAATGGAAGACAGGTTTTGACACTCCTCATTGACATTATGAGAATCTTGTAATGCCTTTCAGCTTAACCAATGCTCCTGCTGTTTTCCAAGCTCTTGTCAATGATGTGCACAGAGATTATTTAAACAGATTTGTGTTTGTATATCGGGATGACATATTTTTCTCCTCTGATGAAAAGACTCAAGGCCAGCACATCTGGCAGGTCCTCCAGAAGTTTCTGGAGAACGAATTGTTTGCGGAAGATGAGAAGTGTGAATTTCACATGAACACTACCTCAACCCTAGGGTTCGTCATCTCAGCAAACCAGATCCAGATGGACCCCAGCCAGGTCACTGCTGTTGCCAATTGGCCCACTCGGACCAGCTGAAATTTTGGTGCCATTGCGTCCCTCAGGCGGAGCAAGCATTCCAGCAGCTGAAGAAAAAGTTCACCTCGGCTCCCATACTCACTGTTCTTGACCCGCAGCGACAGTTTGGTGGAGGTGGATGCCTCGAATGACAGAATTGGAGCCATTCTCTCACAGAAGTTATGGGGAAACCCAGCACTTAGATGTTTGTTCCTGTGTCCCTCCATCCACAGGTTATCCCCTGGGCTCACACATCAGTGCTCACCAGTCATCCATGGGTAAAAAGAACAGTGTTTTTCATTTAGCAGAGGTTCTTGTGTCCGGTCATGGAAAAAGAAGTCAAGGAGTACGTGGTGGCCCCCCCGGTCTGTGCACAAAACAAATCCTCCACCAGAGCACCGATGGGACTGTTTCAACCTCTTCCTGTCCTACACCACCCCCGGTCAGATATCTCCATGAACTTTGTCTCAACCTCTGCCAAAGAAACAGCAGAAGTTATGATGACCCATGTTTTCAAGTTCCATGGATTCTCCATAGACATTGTCTCAGATCATGGACCGCAGTTTACTTCCAGGTTTTGGAAGGATTTCTGCCATCTCCTACGTGCCACCGTCAGTCTCACTTTCAGTTATCACCCTCAGTCCAATGGTCAGACTGAGAGGCTCAACCAGAGGCTGGAGACCTGCCTCTACTGCTTAGTCTTCCAGGACCAGGCCTCCTGGAGTAAGCATCTCATGTAGGTAGAATATGCCCACAACACACTTCCTACCTCTGCTACAGGTCTCTCACCCTTTCTGTGCAGCCACTTCCTGGACCATCGACTGTGGTGGCAGCTGATCATGGAACATGATCCGGAGCTGCTGGACCCGGATTCAGCGCCTCATTCGAAGCACCATTACAACCATTATATCAATTATTATGTTATGTTACTACGCAAACAACATACAGTGCCTTAGTGCTCTCTCTCTCTTTCTGTCATTTTGTTAATGTGTTGTGTACAAGTGGCAGCCATTGCAATTCTGTCCATCCCTGGGAGAGGGATCCCTCACATTTCATTTTTTTCCCCTTTTATGTTTTTTTTTTTTGGCAGTTTTTCCTCACCCTTGCTGAGGGTGTAGGTCAGAGGGTGTCGCACCCTGTACAGTTTGTTAAAGCCCTATGAGGCAAATTGCAATTTGTGAATATGGGCTATGCAAATAAAATTTAATTGATTGATTGATTACTGACTAAAGGGGTCTGAATACTTGTTTTAATTTGATATTTCAGTATTTCCTTTTTAATTACCATTTTTTGGTAATTACCACAGCTGTGATTTCCTTACCTACAATAATAGCAGTGTTGCGTTGGTATGGGTCGTATGGACAGCGACCTCTGCCTTCATCTACCTTGATGCTCATTGTTAACATCTCTGAGTTCTGGACAGAAAACAAGCAGATATCATACTATATAAAGATAAACAAAGAAATCTAATAATTTCACAACACATGCTAACCTAGTCTTTTTGAACAACCGTTCATTGTAAACGGTTACACTTAGATCAAATATTTGCAGAACATGCTTACAACATAGGCACAGCGTGGACTGAAGGCAAATGTTCCACAAGCATAGATGTGGGAGGTGTTCAAGAACTGAAGCACACGAATGAAATTTGGACAATCCGTCTAAAAAAAAAAACACATCATGGCATCAAGTGAGCTATTTTATTAAGAGTAAAATGTGCAGTAAGCACTTTAATCCTAAGATAAACAAAGATAAACTTATCTCTTTCAGTAAGGAAAATTGGTTAGAGTTAAGAGAAATACTTTCAACTTTTTAACTCGAAAAATGAATTTTTAACTCAAAATTTTAACTCGATCACAGTACTGGTATTTGTGCATTGGATACTTGCCATTTTTTTGCCTTTCATGGAACATTGTTCGAGGTCTTTGTCTGAGGGGCTCCAGTCCAGCTGAAAGAGGAAGGAATCATCATGAGGGCAATTGAGAAGCTGAGAAGTGTTCAGCAATTAATCAGATTAATTAATGTAAATTAATTTAAGTTTCCCCATTTCTCCAAAACTGTGAGTTCTTGCATCTGGGTGGTGGAAATAATAATAATAATAAGGTAAATGTACTATGTCCCAATTTTGATCATGTTTTTGTGCAACATTGTTACATGACTGAATAGCTGCATGTGTACACACACACACACACACACACACACAGAGAGAGAGAGAGAGCTCATCAAAAACATGTTTTGCTGAATAAGAACCTTCTTTCTCCAACATATTTCACACTGAATACACAATATGTGTCTTAGGATACAAATGTTGGACATGTGGCATTATGGCACCACATTCCCCTACCACCCTTGCTCCCTGTGTCCTGTCCATCTCTACATTGGTTTCGAAAATAGTCTGCGATTAGTCTACACTAAAGGACAAAAAAACTACTATTAGAATTGGGGCTGCGCGATTTATCGTTTGTATTGAAATTGCAATGTTCACATCTGTGATTTTCACATCGTGGGGATGTGAGATTTTATTAAAGGCAAATTAAAACCACACACGTCATGCTACAGCTTTTGTTCTGCTTGCAATAAAACAGAATTTAACACTTCTCTATTAAATATGTAACAGAGGCAGTGTATATCCGCCTAATATCATTTATTTTACTCTAATCACTATTTATTTCACTCCGTTCGACGGAGTTTGTTGCTATATGATGTGTGACATGCAATTTCCGCGTGTACAGCCTTGCCCCCTTCCCCCCCACTCCCTCACTAATCTTTCACCACACACACTGGTTACGTCCACACTGGCATCACTGTATCAGAATTAAAACGATTTTCATCCATACACAATGTTTCTACATCTGGAAACCGTCTGAGACGCTGGTAACATGAATATTCATTTAGATGTCACGTGACCATTCGTGCATGAGCAGGTATAAACAAGGAAGTGGGCATGACTTTTATTACACAATATGAGCCCAGCGAATCAGAGAGGCTAACGCAACATTGACGCTATCCAATCAGGACGGCAACTTGAGCTTCTACGTCAGCGTATCTAAAGGTTTCCATTTCCAACCAAAACGCAAAATCTGTGTGTGTTTTTGTCTACTGCGTGTGGCCACTCTCTGGTAAGGGAGGGATTAAAATGCGAGTGCTTTTAAAATAACCATTTTATTACAATACATGTACATTATATTGTGAAGGCTAAATTTAAAAAAAAGCAATATATATCGCAGACAAAAAATAATCACGATGCCTTTTTCTTCCAAAATCCTTCAGCCCTCATTGGAATAGTTTTTCTCAAACTGGCAGTCAAAGTACCTTCTGATTTTTCACTTCAACTGTGACTGTAACTATTGTCACTGCTAAGACTGCTGTATACACTCGCACTATTGTATACACTTACACATTTATACAGGGAAAGCCAATTGGCAGCATAGAAACCAGGGCTCTCGAGTCTCAAATTATAATTATAATAATAATAATAATTAAAGCTGCAAGCAGCGATGACGGGGCCCGAGCATGTGCGCATGTTGGGGTATGCGCTGGACGCCAGGCTGACGTGCACAGCACAGCTGTCTGTCAAGTGTAGAGCAGAATCCCATGTATATGTATTTGACAAACACACAGGCAAACTTATGGAAAGCTGTCATTGCTAGTCACAGAGAGTCCTCGATCTTTGAGGGGTCGCCACATCGTTTAGAAGTTGGAAAAGATTTCACCAACTTTTATTCCCCCATGGCTGAAGAGTAACCTGACCAAGTGTGAGGCCGTTACCATTAAATTTGTAGGAGGAGTTTGATCATGCGAGGTGTGGAAACAAAGTGCCGTTTCCAACCACCAGCAGGTGGCGCTATGGGCAAGTGTCACTATGAGCATATGTCGGACGATGTTTGCACAAGTTATAAGTGACTTTGTGTTTTGTGGTGAACACTGGTGAGTCGCCCAAGTTTGAGGCGGCGCCACGGCCACGCCCTTCAGAAGTTGGAAACTTCTTTTAATTCCCCAAGGCTGAAGAGTAACCTGTCCAAGTTTCATGCCGTGAGCATTAAATCTGTAGGAGGAGTTCAATCATATGCGCAGTGTGGAAATGGGCAGAAATGGCGCCAAACTGCACTAAAAATGGCTGACTTCCTGTGGACCCGGCACCATGGCATCAAGAGGCTTTTTTGTGCATCTGGGCATGATGAAGGCATGTACTGAATTCAGTCAGGCTACACCAAAATAACCCCAATGTGGAGGCGTTTTTGCATTGTTCTAGGGGGCGCTACAGAGCCATTTTGCGACGTCAAAGCACGCGACTGCCAAATTGCGAAGTTTCGTCCCATGCCTGACGTCCCTGGCTGTTCCAGCTCAGGCTATTCCAGGTTCAGATTGTTTCTGAAACTCCTTCAGAAACAATAGGGCCTTTGCTGTTCCAGCTCGGGCCCTAATAATTTCTCTGCCGCGCCACTATCGCTATGGAAGATCACAACAATAAACAACACGAGTTATAATCAAAAGTCCAAAGACTTTGTATTTGGTTGAATTGTCAGTGGCATCCTTTCTTCTGCGAGTCTGATAACAACAACACTAATAATGTGGCGGACACTTGGGGGTATAGCTCTCACCCAGGAGGGTTATGGGTAAGGAGGCGTGGTATATAGAGTTTTGGCGCCTCCCGCCATGTTGTAATTCTCCTTCAGACAGTGTGTCTGTGGTAAAGCTGCTTAACTCACCTCGTCTCTGAGTCTTTCCTAATTTGCCACATTGGTGACCCCGTTTTGAACATGTTCAAGGCAACAGAGGACGGTGTCTCCTCTTCAGCCATGTCGCCCCAACTCCATCAGCCGGCCGGTTTAACCTCTGTGGTGAAGCTTCCGGAGTTCTGGCAGAGCGACCCGGCTTCGTGGTTCCTGCACATCGAGGCGCTGTTCCGCCTGCGAGGAATCACCGAGGATGACTCCAGGTATTTCTTGGTGGTCACGGCTCTAGATCAGCAGTCCACCCGCCATGTGATGCAGCTACTGCGCGACATGTAAATACACCGCTCTCAAACAGCTCCTGCTCCGGAGGTACAGCCTGTCCGCCACGGAGAGGGCGGACAAACTGCTTTCCCTCCCCGGTGTTGGCGACGGTTCAGCGGTGGAACTTATGGACAATATGTTGTCATTGCTGGGCTCCGATGAAGGTGGTTTCCTGTTCACGCACCTGTTCCTGCACCAGCTTCCGTCCCCGGTGCGCGCCGATTTGGCCAACTTCCCGTGCCTGGCTGCTGGCGACGACAGCGGTTTGGCTAAGGAGGCGGATCGGGTCCTGCTGGCCACCAGACGCTTCTCCGTGCAGGGTGTGACATCGGATTCCCTGAAGCCGACGAGGGAGGACGCGGACACGGTGATCGCGGCTGGAGTCTCTACCCGGGAGCAGCGTGGCGGCGACCTGTGTTTCTTCCACCAGCATTTTGGCAGCAAGGCTCGGCGCTGCGTCCCTCCATGTGCATTCGGAGGGTCGGGAAACGCCAGCACCAGCGCTCAGTAGCAGCTGTGGGCGCTGGTGAACAAGAGGAACTGCTGTTTGTCAAGGACTCCCTGTTGGGAAGACGATTCCTTGTGGACTCCGGCTCGCAGAAGAGCCTCCTTCCTCCAGCTGACCCGGACCTGGCAGCCCGCGGCAGCGGCCCACGACTGAGTGCTAATGGATCCTCCATTGGGACGTTTGGTACCAAGTCAGTGACTGTTTGTTTCAGCGGACGTAGTTTTACATGGAACTTTGAGATCGCCTCCATTACAGTTCCCATAACAGGCGCAAATTTCCTGTGTGCTAATGGTTTGTTAGTAGATGTCGCTAACCGCCGTTGGATTGACGCTGTGTCTTTTGCCACCTTCTCTTCTTCTCTCTGCTGTTGGATTTTCCGTCGCTCACCACTCCTGCTTTCTCCACCGCGGTCACTAGGCACGGTGTCGAGCACTTCATCCCTACTGTGGGTCCGCCTGTGTTTGCGTGTGCGCGGCGCCTCGGCGCCGTCAAGTTAGCTATAGCCAAGGAGGAGTTCGCTACCATGGAGCATTTAGGAATTGTGAGACGTTCAAACAGCCCGTGGGCCTCGCCGCTCCACATGGTGCCCAAGGCGGATGGGTCATGGCGGCCGTGCGGTGATTTTTGCCGTTTGAAAAATATCACCGCACATGACCGTTACCCCATCCCGCACAGTCCGTTCGCCTTGCAGGTACAATTTTTTACAACAATTTTTTTCTAAGGTGGACCTTGTGCGCGGTTATCATCAGGTCCCTGTGCGTGCAGAGGATGTGCCTAATTACTCCGTTCGGACTCTTTGAGTTCTTGCGCATGCCTTTCGGCCTTAAAGGCACGGCACAAACTTTTCAACGGTTAATAGACTCGGTTTTGCGGGATCTTACGTTTGTGTTCGTCTACCTGGACAACATCTTGGTGGCCAGCCCATCAGCAGACGGGCACCTCTCACACCTTAAACTGGTGTTTCAGCGCCTTGATGAACACAGCCTGATTGTGAACCTGGAGAAGTGCCAGTTCGGTCTGCCGGTGATAGACTTTTTGGACCACCGCATTTCAGCACAAGGCGCGGTTCCGTTACCTTCCAAGGTCCAGCCCATCAGCAGACGGGCACCTCTCACACCTTAAACTGGTGTTTCAGCGCCTTGATGAACACAGCCTGATTGTGAACCTGGAGAAGTGCCAGTTCGGTCTGCCGGTGATAGACTTTTTGGACCACCGCATTTCAGCACAAGGCGCAGTTCCGTTACCTTCCAAGGTGCAGGCTGTGGCAGATTTTCCCCACCCCGCCTCTGTTAAGGCTTTGCAGGAGTTTCTGGGCATGGTGAATTTTTACAACCGTTTCCTCTCGCGCAGCCCATCTCCTGCGGCCACTTTACGAGGCCCTGCGGCTGCGGAAAGCCAGTGACCAGGTCGACTGGACCTCTGAACGGATCCAGGCTTTTGACGGGGCTAAGTCTGCTCTGGCTAAAGCGGTGCTCTTGGCACATCCCGCGCCCACGGCTCCCATTGCCCTGACGACCGACGCATCAGATGTGGCGGTAGGGGCAGTGGTCTAGCAGCGGGTGGCGGGCACATCGCAGCCCTTAGCGTTCTTTAGCCGTAAACTGCGAGACAATGAGTGCAAGTACAGTGTGTTTGACCGAAAGTTGCTGGTATTATACTTAGCGACGCGTCACTTTCGTTTCCTGCTAGAGGGCCGCTCCTTCACTGCCTATGTCGACCATAAACCCCTGACATTTGCTATGTCCAAAGTGACTGAGCCGTGGTCTGCTCGCCAGCAACGCCACTTGGCTGCCATCTCCGAGTTTACAACAGACATTCAGCATGTGGCTGGGAAAGACAACTCTGTGGCCGACCGTCTGTTGCGTGCGTTGGTTTGTCCTGTGCACCTCGGGATAGATTTTGCAGCCATGGCTGCCAACCAGCCCAGTGATCTGGACATCCTGGCCCTTAAGTCCGCCGGTACGGGCCTGAAGCTCGAGGAGACTGTAGTGCAGGAAGGGGGCCCTGCCCTCCTCTGCGATGTCTCCACGGGCCGCACCCGCCCTGTCGTGCCGGTTGCATGGCACCGTCAAGTTTTCGACTCTGTTCACTCCCTCTCACACCTGGGGGTCTGGGCGTCAGTGAAGCTGGTCGGGTCCAAGTAGGTCTAGCCTGGCATCCACAAGGAGGTCAAGGCTTGGGCGGCTGCATGTGCCAAGGTGCACCAGCACACCAAATCGCCCCTTGAACCGTTTCCAATCCCGGCCAGGCGTTTCGGCCACGTGCATGTGGACCTAGTGGGTCCCTTGCCTCCCTCGCAGGGTTTTACACACCTGTTAACTGTGGTGGATCGCACCACCAGGTGGCCAGAGGCGGTTCCTCTGTCCTCCACAACATCACCGCAGATGTGGCACGCGCGTTTTGGCACGCCGTCGGACATCACCTCTGACAGAGGTCCTCAATTTGTTTTCAGAGCTCTGGTCAGCTCTGGCGAGGTCCCTGAGCGTGCAGGTTCACCGTACTACCGTGTACCATCCCCAAGCCAACGGCTTGTGTGAGCGTTTTCATCGGTCGCTCAAGTCGGCTGTGCGCGCTGCACTCACAGATGGTAACTGGGTAGATCGTTTGCCTTGGGTGTTGCTGTGCCTGCGTTCGGCTCCTAAGGAGGACCTGGATGCCTCGCCTGCAGAGTTAGTCCTGGGACAGACACTCTGTGTTCCGGGTGAATTTTTACCGGAGAGTGCTGCCCCACATTTGCATCCCGCAGCGCGTCCTTTTTGTCCCGAGACCGCTTTTGCTCCATTACCTGTTCACCACTCTTTTCCACGTTTGTTCGTGCCTACGGAGTTCGCGACTGCTCGGTTTGTTTTTCTGCGACACGATGCGCACCGGTCACCCCTCAATCCTCCTTACGATGGCCCGTTTAGAGTGCTGGAGGCCGGCTCTCAGTGTTTTGTGCTGGATGTGGGTGGGCGTAGAGAGAGTGTGACTGTGGACAGGCTAAAGCCAGCACATATGGTGGCTAACAAAATGTTTTGTCTGGCCCAGGTTCCCCGTCGGGTCGTCCACCTTCCACGGCCAGGGTCGTTCCCCAACAGGTTCGGGGTTCTGGTTTGACGCAGGTGGCGGACTGTGTTCCTCCTGTCTACTGCCGGCAGGGACGCCCAGCACGACCTGCGCTTGATGTTAAAGGGCAGCGTAGCTGCTACGGTAGACTTATCAAGCCTCCTGCGAAGGACTAAGTTTTTGCCAGGAGTTCCCTCTGGGTGTTCGGGGGGGGCTGTGTGGCGGACACTTGGGGGTATAGCTCTCACCCGGGAGGGTTATGGGTAAGGGGGCGTGGTTGTTATATAGAGTTTTGGCGCCTCCCGCCATGTTGTAATTCTCCTTCGGACAGTGTGTCTATAGTAAAGCTGCTTAACTCACCTCGTCTCGGAGTCTTTCCTAATTTGCCACAATAATAATATTATTTATGAAAGACTCCCATTCATGCGATCCTTCCAACCCACCCACCCCCAAAAAGGGGGGGGGGGGTCACTCTTGCCTGCATTCAAAACTTGAGAGCCCTGTAGAAACTGAATAAGTAACTTTAGATTTAGTTCATATTGCCCCCCCGGCATTGCCTATCTTGTGGAGCCCAATAAAAATCTCTCTCGCTCTCAAAAACACAATTTAATAAAGCAGAGCTGAAGCCATCTGACATCTGAGCCATCTGTGGGAACAGCCATAGATTACTCAGGGAGGGCTTCATACCGACCAACATGAACATGCATCCAAATAGAGACGCTTGGATAATAGAGCAAGTGAGACCTCATTCTCAGATAAGGGCACAATTACTCAATACAGAAAAAAAAGCTGTCAGCCTAATTTATAATTCCTATGAATCCTATCAACAGCTGCAGTGGTTAGCACTCGTGTTTGAGAGTAGGCTGGAGAGCAAACACAGTCCAAAGACATCCTTATTAGGTTAGGTTAACTGGAGACTCTTATGGTGTGAAAATGACCGTGAACTGTTGTTTGTCTCTACATGTTGCCTTGTGATTGGCTGGTAACTTGTCAATGGTGTATCTTTCCTCTGACTCCATTTCCCTGTGACAAACAATAGGCAATGGATACTAGATAATAGATAGATGGATTGATGATCAACACTGCAGTAGGCAGTAATCGGTGAGTATTCAATGTTTGCTCACCTTGTTCCTCAGTGTAATGGCGTCCTTGTGGCTAACATCCAGTGCTAAAACAGCATCCCGGGCTCCTACATACAGCATGTCTCCATTCTCGCTGAGAAGCAATGTGGTAGTGTTGCTGATATTATGGCTACTGAAGCAGATGATATGTCTCCCAGGACTACCTGTTGTTTCACAGCAGTTAACATTGTATTAGGTTTCTTTTTTTTCAGTTCTTGCACACAATTAAAAGCATACAGATAAGATGGCTGCATTAGGCACTTGCAGAGCATTAGTTCATGTTATTATTCATGTCGAACTTCCCTGAATGTATGTGGTCAGTTAAACTGCTCTGATCCACAATTTAAATAAAAGTGAAATTTGATAAGTACAAAAAGGTATAGAGCAGGGGTCGCCAACACAGTGCCCACAGGACATATTCTCAAAATAGCCCTCGTCATCATGCAGCACCGCTTAAAAATCATATTTAATCTATTGTTAAGTAATAACACTTGCACAGATGTCGATTTTAAAATGAAAATAATGAATAAAAACCAGCATTTGTTTGTACGTAACCTGGAACATTGTTCGTTATCCAAAATCGGCCATGACTATGCATAGATTGTTGACTGGCGATCATCTGGAGAAAACGGGACAAGGAACACAGCCGAATCGGTTTCGGATAATTTTGCCCTAGCGAAAGCGGTTTGTGACAGAGACAATAAATGGGCCAGATACCAGCGAAATGCAATAATTTGGTGAAAAGAACGTAAGAAAGGCAAATCAGAATTATTTAAGTGGCAGTGATGTAAAACAGGTAAAATGTAATATCTTGAAAATCTTTCTGTGTGGGGGAGGTGCATGATTCTCTGCTGATGGTTGACAAATGTTGGTAACAATTGTGATGCTATCTCAAGGAGATTGAATCGAACGCAACTGGATTTTTGGTGAACTGATGAAGCCTCTTGGATGAGAGGTGAAACGTCTTCAAAAAGGCAAAACCAAAAATCCAGTTGCGTTCGATTCAGTCTCCTTGAGATAACTATGACCTGGATGAATGAGAATATTCACAGGCTAATTGTGATGCTAATCCTGTTTATTGTCATGCTGTTAACCGTGTTGATGATGACGGTGTTTATCCTGATGACAGTGTATCGGTCACTAGACACTCGAAGGGGAGTTCATTTATTTAAAAGGGTAGTAAATACAGCAATAGATGTGGCAAAACAACATCATCTGCTCGCATCAAAGCAGAAGCAGACAGAGCTGCACATCTTGCTCGCACATTCTGGAGGCACAGAAGGAACATCTAAGGAGAAGGGAGCAGGTTGAGCCAGATACTGAAATGCAGCAACAACAACAAAGCCATCTTACAGGCTGCCTCAGAACGTGGTATATTGACACCATCTGGCAATAAAGGAATTTTGTTTTTCAATTCTGTTTGCTCTTTTCCCAAGTTTGTTCATAGGATTGATTCAGGTTAGTTGTATGTGAACTTAACAGTGTCATTTCATTAGCATGCTCCATGTCACTGTATTCTTGGTTGGTGAAATGTCATGGGTGGTGGAAAGGGAGGGGCTCTGGCCCAATCATCGCCGCTTGCGGCTATATTTATTGTTATTATTGTTATGGTTATTATTGTTATATTAGATACAATACATTCAATATTGTTCCGTATAATCTTCTTTTATCAGATCATATCATATCCTATGAAACTTTGAGGTCTTACTATTGTATTATAGTCAATTAACTTTGTTTGATAATACTGTGTTAAATTTCAAGAAATTATCCTTTTAACATTTAATTTATTTCCACACTGCTCTGTAGCTGAATCTATCGCTAATTTTAATGACTAATTTAGTCAAAAGTACTTCAGACTCCCTATGAACAGCACTTGACTCCCCTCTAAAAAAAGAAGCATGTTAACCAAAGTAAGCAAGCTTCATGGTATAATCCTAGCACACACAAGCTAAAGCAACATACATTAAATATTCCTTTCTAATTTAATTGGTGCTCTACCAACCATGAAGAAGTTATCCACCTGAACAGGCAGTCTTAAAGTTCAACAAGGCTCTTTGTAATGCCAGAGCTGCCTATTACTCGTCTTAAAGAGAGGGAAATAAACATAATCAAAGGTTTCTTTTCAGCACTGCAGCCAGGTTGACTGGGACCCACAGCTCTATTGATCTGAGCATTCCACACACTCTTCCTAGTGATGACACTATGATCTTTTTTTATCATAAAATTAGAACTAATACTACTGTATTCATGAGAAAGTTAACAATTTCTGATGCATAATTTATGATATCTTTATTTTTGGGAACAAGTCATAGTAACAGAAAATTCAGACTACTCAGATCAGTCTTAACCAGGTTGACTGGGACCCACAGCTCTATTGATCTGAGCATTCCACACACTCTTCCTAGTGATGACACTATGATCTTTTTTTATCATAAAATTATGACTACTCAGGAGAAAACCCACCAAAACCTACGCTTAATTACTACTAATCTGTCTTCAAAAACAGAAATTACAGGAAGAGCTGAAAATCTGGTTGCTGACACTGGTTGCTTCTCTCAGATCAACCTTAGCCAGCTAACTTCAATCATCTCCTCAGCTAAACCAGCAACTTGTGCTTTAGACCCCATCACATCCTTTACTAGAGACTGGAATATTTAAATGGCATTAACAGAACTGTTGGTTCAAATCTTATTTATCCAATCATCCTATCAAAATGCACAAATTAACAAAGAGTCATCTAATTAAAGCCAAGTTAATCATGTTCCACAAGTTCTTTAGGGCTCTGTGCATATTATTTGTCAATGTTATTTATCTTATAACACAATATATAAAAACTTGCAACCTCTGATCCACACTCACCCCAATGCTCATGATTTTCCTTTTCTCATGTTTAACTTCAAATATGCTATCCTACCAAAAGGATAAAGAAAAACAAAGTATTTACTCACCCATAGGGAAGGAGACTCTAGGAGTCAGTATTGTCAGACACGGGCTCAGAAAACCAAGAAAGGCCACACAGAGGGACAGCAGGCTGCTATTCTCCATTACAGCAGAAATTAGGGAGTCTGACCTCAGTTACATTTAATGTAAGCAGAAAGCACTGGGTCTTATGTTCACCCAAACTGTCAAAGATTTAGGAGAAGAGGTGGAGATTCTTGCCACATATCCTGGTTTGTACCGGAGCCCATCACTGGATCTAAGTCACACAGAAAGAAAGGTTTGTTTCTGGACAGCAGCTAACATAGTATACATGGGCTGTTATTCGAGTAACAAGTTGCCATTGTCAGTGTTTCTTTCAAATCATTATTTAAAGCCCCAGCAATCCTCAAGACATGCTTTCAGTGCTTTATAACTGTAACAACTGCTTATTGCACACATTAATATTTAAATATTTTATTACTATTTTAGATACTTTATTTATCGTGGAGGTGAAATTCAGGGTCTGCTTTTAACTCATCACACATGTGTGAGCTGTGGGCTGCCATTTCAGGCGCTCAGGGAGTAACTGGGTTTAAGTGCCTTACTCAAGGGCCCAGAGTCGTGTTGTTCTACTCATGTTTTTTAAAGCCCAAGATATCTGTAATTGCATTCAAGTTGATTAAGATGTGGATTTAAACCAAGTATTCAATAAAAAAAAACTTTCCATGAACACAGAGACATGAACAACAGATTGGTGAAACACACCTGGACAGACATGATTGTTTTCAATAGGTTTTGTCTCAAAATCTCTCAAAATGCAAAATTATTATTTGTCTCAAAATGCAAACAATTTAATGAGAACTTCTGAAGATGTTCATTTCATTGTGTTCCACATGTTTCTCTTTTAATTCTTTTGATATCTTATAGCCTGCCCTGACCCTAAAAATCTTAGGATGTAAAAAAAAATGTATGCCAAAGGTCTTACTGTGCAATGGATTAGCATTATAATGAGCTATACAGAATTATTGTTAAATGGCTATACACGAATTATATTGTATCAATTATTCTTATTTTTAATCACCCTGCCCAAAGTTAATTCATTCTCAGTCAAATCTAATGTATACTACTCAGTGACTTCGCAAATCACTAATTAGCCTCTTAGATGTGTTTCTTAGTATATTATTGTGAATCAGTTATAGAGCTGTGTCACTCTGGGTAATAGCAAGATGCAAATTTGACTGTCATCGTGCCACTGCTGACTAATGAAGCGCTACTACGTATTTACTGGCACATGATGGCGAGGCTGTCCTCCCACATTCTAGTAAGAGCAGTCAGTCGTTCTGACAGACAACAATTCTTCCTATCAGGTACACCGTCACGTCCACATTAAAAATAGGGAATGGGGGAATGGATTCCCACTGATTACAACATCAGCATTGTGCGTGTGTGAAGGACACCAAAGTGATGAAACTTGTTGGTCAAAGTGCGACGACCCTTAGCCTCAGATCTGTGCTGATAATCATGTATGTGAAGCGCTGCTTAACATTGATTCGATCTTACATGTCTGCGAGTCGTCACAGTGCGCTGTCGTCCAGCTTCGTCGTCCTTCACCGCTCGAATCGACAGGCCGCTGTTTCCGCTCCGGCGAAAAGTGGAGAGAAGTGTTACCCGATAATGAGAGAACGCTGACGGCTGCTGAGCCTTCACTACAACAACAAAGCCTGAGAGCCTCCTCCCATCTGAGGGTCCGGCATGCTCCAGCCTCCATCTACAGGCGGACCCTATACATTACACACTGGACCTTACCAACCGCTTGATTGTTTCTCCAGTGTTTGCCATAAAGTTGGTTGTGTTATCATTAATTATGGAACCTAAGTCTCTCTCTCGCTCTCCCTCTCTCTCACACACACTTATTATTTTTTATAGTTTATCTTTCTTACAATTAGCCACAACAATTAGCCACGTTTTATTTATGTTTTTGTAGTATTCGATTTTTTTTTTTTTTTACAACCAATGGTCTAGGAGTTACGACAGGTGCCGACGTGCTATTTGGGCAGACAGTTGCTGTGTCCGAAATCACTCACTCGTTCCCTACTCCCTACTCCCTACATAGGGAAATAAATGTAGTGCACTATATAGTGAGCTCAACAGAAAAATCTTTCGGACACTACTCTCTGTGCCGGTATTTTCGTCATCGCTGTCGCGCAATTAAAACGTACCACATTATTGTCGTCTCACAAAATACTTGTTTGTTTACCAGTGCATTTTTATTAAATTAGAGGCTTTTGATTACTTTCCTGTAGCCTACTTTTTATTTTCGTATTTTGTTATATTTTATAATATTTATGTACATTTCCCTCCCGTCCGTCCGCCATTTTCACTTCCGCGCAGCCCAGAGAATTTCTGGCAATGCATGATGGGATATCTTGGTCCGGTTAGTGACCATCGGATGTACACTACATTTCGCGGTGAATTGTGGGATACATTGAGTGCACTATATAGTGGACATGCTATGATCCCTAAGGTTTCGGACACCACTACAAAATGGCGTGCTCACTATATAGTGCACTATATAGGGGTTAGGGGGCGATTTCGGACACAGCCAGTGTCAACACTTTTCTTTATTCGTATATCTGAGCGGCCCATAAAATAAGTAGATCGGCGGCCAAATCACATTGTTAAACACCAACCTCTTTCGCTTTGCTCCTGCCTGCATAATGCATTCAGCAAAAAAAGGTGCCAGGATGGAGAGAAAACGGAAAGTAGGCGCAGAGAAACTGCATGAAAAAATTAACTTGCTTTCCAAGTAAATACAGCCAGATATGCAACAATTAGCCAGGTCAGAGCCTTCATCAGCTCCCGTGGCTGATGACAGTGGTGGACAGAAGCATAGTAGTAGAACCTGCGGTCAGCTGGACTGCTGTCAGAATACTTAGGCTATGGAATGAGTGGGCCACAGCAACCCAACCCCTTGGTAAATCTGATACAATGATAAAACGTCAATCAAATAATTTTCGATAGTTTTATAGCCAAGTTAGTTTGTATTGTAAACACAGGTCAAATTAGCTTACGTCCTTACAACTAGCGGCTATTGTGTACGCTGACTGGATGAGGTTAGTTACTTTTATGTCTTCCATCCTGAACTAAACCGTTTTGAATATGAGAACACTTTTTAAACCCACCATTCACCAACAATAACACTAAATCAGCGGGCAGCATTCTAATTTCATTATTAGACTCTTATTATTTGTGGGGTGAGTTGTAGGCTAGCCCAAGGCTAAGCTACTTTTTGGCCCTGGAAAACGTGTTAGGCAGTTTTTATGTAATTGATTAGGGTCAATGTACAGAAAGGATAGATAATCACACTTTTAAAAATATCATTTTATCTATTGCCTCTGGTATTCCAATGCAGCTGTGCACCTTCAGAAGAGAATCCAACAATATTTGTAAATGTAAAGCCACCAATCACCAACATATAAACTGAGTCAGTGGGCAGCATTCTGATTTCCTTATTAGGCCATTAATTGTTTAACTAGTGGGCTACATTTATCCTTTTTGACTGGGTGAGTTAACAATTTATTGAGTACTACTCTTGATAATTGTAGCATCTGATCAATCATTTCTCATCTCTATTCTTTCTCTTCCTCTTTTCTTCCTCCCTGAAACACACAGGCACACCCATCAGGATGAATGCTGGTTTAAGATTCTGATGGAGTTGTGGAGTATAGATTTTTGTAGAGTTAATAAAGGGCACTTTTTGGAAGTATTTAATGTATCCACTCTCACTGATTCCCGTTAACTCATTGCACGATCTAAGGTAGTTTGATGGTTTTAAAGGGTTGCACAGTTGAAAAGTCGAAATACCGAAAAAGTGTCCGTTATTGAATGTGGTGGGCCAGTCTGATCCAAAAATGCCAGCGCCACATTATTGTACCTCCTCCCCCAAACACACACACACACACACACTTTGCTCCACCAACCACCGGCTCACACGCTGATTGACATCATGTGCAGTGTGTGACATAGAGCCATGAGCGTGACAGGTTGACTTGTTATCCGATAACTTCTTCTGAGGATGAAAAGTGAGGTGGTAATTAGAACAACGCATGCAACCAACTGCTAGCACAGACAGGATCGTGTTCACAAATAGCTTGTGTTATATGTGCAATTGTTTGCCTTGCCTCTTGACAATTTAGCAGAGCACGGCACACAGCTTTCTTGACATCATCATTGTTAACCTTAAGAATCTCCAAACTGCCAACACTGAGCTTTGCTTTCTTGCTCCTCGCTTTCTACCCTCTGACTTGCGCAGCAGAGGAGCAGAAATGGCGTCAGCAGTATCGAGGCATGGTCTGGGACGATTTTCGTGGGTTTGTGTCATGATCCGCTCCTGGGTTTCATTCCTTCTGCCAGTTCGGCAGTACTTTTCCACTCACCTGCCGGCCACTCCCACCTCATCAGTCCAACCACTTTCACCTGTGCTCTCTCCCCTGATTATCTGCCTGCCACTCCCTCCTCATCAGTCCAACCACCTTCACCTGTGTTCCCTCACCAGATTTAAACCCACACTTTCCCCTCACTCTTGGCCAGATTGTCTTCAGCAGCATGCTAAGCTCTCGCGCACTTATTTCCGGATTGCTTCCCTGGTTTCGACTCTGCCCGTCCCTGACCCGTCCTCGTCGTCTCTGCCCAGGTAACCCGACCAGCCTTCTGTCCCTGACTCCTCTGCCTGCTCGCCCCTTGCCTGTTTCTGTTCAGCTGGATTTCCTCCCTGGAGCTTTGGATCAGCTTGTGAACTTTTGCCTGTGTGTTGGCTGTGGATTTTTGCAACCTCGGTTGTTCAATAAACTGTTAAACTGTTCCTACTCTGGTGTCAGTCTGTGCTGTTCTTGGGTCCAACCTCACACCCATTACAGTTTGAGTACTTGAGCCAATACTGGTATCGCTACATGATAAAGGATGTGGATATTAAATTTGGTGAAAGGGTGTAGTGGCAAAGTTCGTTCAATTCAATTTTATTTTCCCAATTTTAAAGCTCTTCAGTTACAACACATGCCACTACTATTGTACAGCCTTCTAGCATTAAGCTCGACAACGATGAGAACCCAAGATCTTTCCTGATTCTCCTGATGTCCGGTGTGAGTGAGTCGCTCCGTTGGGACGTTGCTGATGATTTCTATTCCTCCAGTTGTCACTGATTCCTATTTCTGTGAATCACTCTGGTAGATTGGGGGTTGATCGCTCAGGTTAGTCCCAGGTTAAACACTGGTTAGTCTCGGGTTATCGCAGGTTAATCGCTGGTTTAATCATGTCTTGCTCTGTAGGCCGACAATTCTCTTTTCCCCTTCAGCTCATGTGTTCTCTCTTCTTCTCGTCATGCATATACATCATGCATCTGGCTGTATAAGATGTATGAGGTCATCATAACCCCAAAGGAAAGTGTTGTACATTAAAGCATTATTAGCCACATTGTCATCGTCAAAGGAAACCTAACAGTTTGGTCAATGTGGCTCCTACATTTCCTGCCCCTATTTGTTTATCCCAGCGATTTTCAACCACTGTGCCGTGGCACAGCAGTGTGCCATGAAAGATCATCAGTTGTGCCATGGGAAATTGTCCAGTTTCAATCAACTGGTCAAAAAAATATTTAGTCACTGCAAATGATTGTTTGTGCCTGTGTTATGGCACAAGGGCTGAATGTTGCCAGACGCATTGATGACATGTCTGCAGACATTGAAAGTGTTGTTTTGTAACTGTTTTGATTGCTGGTGTGCCACGGGATTTTGTTTAATGTAAGAAATGTGCCATGGCTAAAAAAAGGTTGAAAAACACTGGTTTATCCTACATAAACAATTACCCAAATAGTATCATACATGGAAACATAGCATCTCAGCATCTACATTACATACATATCCAATATGTATAATATCACTCTTTTCTCTTGAATAATCTTATTACATATATACATTATGTATATATTGCATGTTTCAACAGGCATAACTTGTATGGTTTATGCATGGTCTTCATGATTCTGTCAATGGAGTTGCGTGGGGTAGATTCATCCACTATCAGGACAATATCTCTCTACCCAGCCCCAGTGTGCTGCGTGGCCACGGACCTGCTGTGCTGCTTCTTTTTTGCCATCCTTGATTCTTGGCCAAGACGTGGAGGCTTGGATGCCTCTGCGCTCTCCGTACCTGCGTTCTGTATGCCTGTATATGAGCTCTCTCTTTATCCAGTCCTCCAGACGTGTCTTTCTCGAGGCCTGATAATATGTTGCTGCTGTGGTGGAATTCTGGGATTCCAATTGACTCTTCTCCAGCTACAGCGAAGTTCTTTGTCTTTTTTGTCTTCTTCGTCTCTTCTGCTTGTTCTTTTTCTTTTTCAGTGTTAGGCGTTCTGGCTCTCGTTGTAGTGGTAGTCCATCAAACTTGGAAGTGAAGGTGGACATATTGCAGACGCTTAGGCAATCTGGCCCTCAGCTGCCTGGTCGTCCATGGACTGGGTGTCATCCAGGGAAGAGGACGGTGGAGCTGCCTTGGTTTCCGGAGATGCTGCCGCTTCAGTCTTGGGTCCATTAGTTCCCTCTCGCTCTGATGTAGCTTCATCCTTGTTTGACAAGAATGATTCTGGACTTAGGGTTGAATTGCTCCTCTTCTGAGTTCTGGAAGCTAGGATTTTGTTCAGGGACTGCAAACTCGTCAACTCCAGTCTATTGCAGAGCTTCTCCACTTCATCCATCATTTTCGCACTGTCAGCTTCATTGTCAGAAGAGTGATTCCAGTTCTTGCAGGTGGTCCTGAACGTCTGTCTCTCCTTCTTGATGGCCTTTTTGTGGATGTTCTTCTCTTTCCTTGCCTGCTGGCCTGCCTGCAGGCTTTCTGCTTACATTCTTTCTCCTTTGCCAGGCGGGCTGCCTCCTGCTCTGCCTGCCAAGCTTGCTTCTTCTCCTCCTGCTCCTTTTTCTTAGTATCAGCTTTTGTCTTATTCACAGACTCCTTCTGGGTCTTTTCTTTTTCCTTGAATTTCTTTATTTTAGGATCACAGTTGTCTTTTCCGAAAGGTCAATCAACCATCCAAGGGCAGTTTTAGTTGCGTATGGCCCTTGTCCAGGGCTACTTATAAGTTGCTGCAGCTCGTGGGCTTTCGGGACATTGGTGCCAATAAGTAAATCCCACTTCTGCGTTGGTACTTCTTGCTCCTTTTGGTCTGCCTGCCCACTTCCATATCATATGATCTTGCCAAATCTTCTTGATTTGGCAAGATCTTCCTGTGTCGTGGTATGTTTCTTTTACTAACTGGAAGGTTACTGGTTGTAAACACTGTCAGGAGTTCAATGTACGCGTTTTCTTCTAGACCACACACTTCCAGATCTGAGAGTGCATGACATTTCACTTGCTTACGGCTATCTAGCGTGTTAAGAAAAAGCTGAACGTTCTCATCCTCCAGGTTCAGTCTTCTCTAGATTTCGTCAGTGCAGAATGTAACCAAGCTACCAGGGTCTATGAAAGCATAAGTCTACACGTGTTGTTGGCTCCTTTTGGACTTCAGCTTCACTGGTATGATACCAAGCATGCAGTCACCAGCCCCAATGTATCCACATGACTCGTTGCTTTCTTCCTCCTTTTCTGAAGCACTATTGCTCACTGCATCAATGTGGAGTATGTCCGGAAAGAACTGAGAACAAGCCTGACACATGAATTTCTTCTTGCAATCTTTGATCTGGTGTCCATAGGTGAGACACCCAAAGCACAGGCCTTTGGATTTCAGGAAGTTTAACTGTTCTTTGCTTTTAAGTTCTTTAATTTTATTGCAAGCAGAAAGAGCATGATTATTTTGGCAAAATAGGCAGGGTTTGTGGAAGGCTGATACTACGCTTTTCACGGGGCCGCTTACAGGGCAGTCTCTCCAATTACTTTTCTCTTTGGTGGTCTTTTCTTCAGCTGAAGTGGCTCTTCCACAAAGAGGATCCCGGAGTAGTGCTGCTTGATGGTCAATGAAGTCGGCTATGTGTGAAAACTTTGTTACGTTTTTCCGTAATATGGGTCTGAAATGCGATCTGTTTCCACAGATCTACTAACTTAGAAGGCAGCTTTGTTTGTGGGATTATCCAATATGTTCATAGTTTCTAGATTGTTCATCGCAAACTTGCATCCAATCAGGAAAAGTGCTTAGTCACTTAACACTTTGCTATCATCTGCTCTGATGCAAGGCCATTCCAGGACCTTTTTGATGTACGCATCACCGCTAGCTGTTACCTTAGATGCCTTGTTCCTCTCTGTGGCACACCAGTTCTCAGTGTCCTTCACAAAGGCCTTGAACATCATGTCTCATGAGTCAAACCAGTCTTCATGACTATCGGGGTCCGACAGTTGAGCGTACAAGTCCACGTACTCGCTATGTATCATTTGGAATAAATTATAAGCAGCTTTCATTTGATCAGCGTTTCAGTCGTTAAGCTTCAAATCTTCATCTTGAACTTCAATCTTGAGAGCTTAGTTCTCATTCTTATCATATGGGCTGCCATGCTTGGCTGTTCCATGTTCTCGTTACAAGCAAAGCCCAAAGCCTTTTCTGTTTCTGACTTTTAATCATGAGCTAGTTTTTGATTTTTATTGTAGTGGCAAAGTTTGTTCAATTCAATTTTATTTCAAAGCTCTTCAGTTACAAGCCACTACTATTTTACATCGCTCTGGTAGATTGGGGGGTTGAGCGCTCAGGTTAGTCCCAGGTTAAACTCCGGTTAGTCTCTGGTTATCGCAGGTTAATCTCTGGTTTAATGGCGTCACAAAATGTCTTGCTTCGTAGGCCGACAGTTCTCAATTCCCCTTTAGCTCATATGTTCTCTCTTGTCGTCATGCAAGTGAGGCATACAACTTGTGATGGGTCCGTCAACACCGATGCGTCGGCGCATGCGTCAAGCTCATAGAGCGAAACCCTGTGTCGGTGCACGTATCGCGTTAAGAAAGTCACGTGACCGATGCGCGAACTGTTTCGAACTGACACTGACACGCCAAACTGTGTTTATAAGGAAGCGTATCTGTCAAAGGGATGCATCTGCCAAAAGAATCTATGATCGTTTGCGGGTTTTTTTCATCATCAAATTCATCAAGAATTATGGAGCAGCCTCAAGGCAAAAGAAAGGTTTCCGCCGTGTGGGACCATTTTGATCTCATATCGGAAAATAAGGTATTTGTTTCAATTTCCTTGTTTTTTCATCCTGTTCCTCTCAGAGTTTCCACTTGTTCTATCTTAATTCAAATTCATTTCAAAGTGACTCGTAGTTTACTATTCATGTTGTTTTCTGCAGGTTAAATGTCGCATTTGCTCAACAGAACTGTCCTATTTAAACAAGTCCACCTCCTCAATGCTGAGGCATTATAGGGCCAGGCATGAGAGTTAAGTCCCAGATACACCCAGGATAAACTCAGGTATACAGCCATTCTACAACTTACTCACAGTTGCTTTATCGATAATTAATTCCTATTAATTTATTCTTTACCTCATTTTTAACCATCAAGCTTCCAGGAAGCAGATGCTGGATGAGGCTCTGCTGAATTTCATCCTGAAGGACTGCCAGCCCCTCAGCATTGTGAAGAGTGAAGGGTTCAGGGAACTGGTTCAAGTCCTTCAGCCCTCATGTTTTGCCAACCAGAAAGGTTTGTGTGGAAATTATCTAAAGTAGTAGTTGATATATCCAATTTATTTAATCTTTAATTTAAATATATTTATTTGCTTTTGGTTTGACGTGGTGTAATTTTCAGACCATTGTGGTATCTGGTATTCAGCCTAAATGCGAGTGTTTAGAAGTTCAGCTTTAAGAGTTATACCTATAGGTGACAGGGGTCACTCGGACATATATTAGGGGTGCTTCTCTCCCCTTCTTAGGCGCCATGATGTCTGGAAACACCATATGGATTTACTGTCTGTTTATCTTAAGTGTTGGACTGTTAGGTTTTGAGTCTACACAGGTATACCTTAAAAGGGATCTTGGTCCTTAAGAGATTACTTTACCCTTTCCCCTACTTTTAGAGAATGTGGTAATAAAAGTATGAGCTCATGGGTTTCTGAAAAACAACTACCCTATATAAGTGGGTGACCAGAGTTATCAGTAGGAGATTCATATTGGCTTCGAATCCTCCTAGGCAGACCGGTTGCTTGGTTTGATGCTGTACCTTCTTTATAATAAAACTTTTTATACAAGAGAAGACGGTGTCAGCGGAGATCCTTTCTACATCTTCACATCATTGCCACCAAAATAAACTTCACCATCAAACAAATGGTGGCCAAAAGGTACAAGGAGGAACGGGAACGAGTGAAAATGGAAGTACAGCAAGCTGTGGCAGTGGGTATAACAGCTGACATGTGGACATCTGTGACAGCTTCAAATTAGGCACTCAATTTGCATTCCACATCTCAATTTATTAGTTAGGAAATCATGTGATCAGATCCCCACACTTACATCCATCGGACACAAAGCTTGGCACAATGTCACACACTTCAGATCAAGCACTACAGCCAAGGAGAAGCTTGCTCAAGTGCAGCAACAGATGGGACGACCAATCCTGAAACTTATCAATGAGGTGCCAACACGCTGAAACAGCACATATGAAATGCTGTCAAGGCTACATGATGAGAGGGAACCAGTGTGGGTATCTCTGGTCTCTCTAAAAACAGATTTGAGTCCACTTACAGCTGATGAGTATACCATCATAGGAGAAACACTTCTTGTGCTTGCTCTTTTCCATGAAGCTACAGTGGAGTTGTCTGAAGAAAGGCGAGTGTCAGGGTCAAAGGTCATCCCGATGATGAAAATGCTCTATCTTGCACTAGAGAGTAATGCTTCAACCTTGCACACACAGGCAGCCATCCAACTACATGGACACGTGAAGCATCAAATCACAGACACTGCTTCCAATCTGGAGTCATTAAGTGTGTTGACACTAGCAACACTTCTAGACCCCAGATTTAAAACACTCGGGTTCCGCAGTTCCTCCAAGTGCAATGAGGCCATCAGTAGACTACGGTCAGAATGTGCATCTGTAATTGGACGCACAAATGAGCCCCAGCCGGGACCGTCTTCACCAGGCATGTTATTCAGCATTATTTATTTGTTGTTGTTGTTTGGAAATAATGAACTTAAATGCCAATTTGTTGTTTTTTAGATAACCTTTGGCAACATCTAGATATGGAAGTGGGTAGGCAGACCAAAAGTGCCACAGCTGCTTCCATCCAGGAGTGCAGAGATACCTGGCAGAGGGCAATATTACCAGGTCCCAGGATCCTTTGAGATACTGGGACAACCAAAAGACAATGTATCCAAACCTCTTCAGGCTTTCGTTACAATTTCCCTGCACTCCAGCCTCATCTGTGCCGTGTGAGCGGATATTTTCTACAGCTGGAGACTATTGTATCAAAAAAGCGTAACAGGCTCAATTTCAAAACGTCGGAAAAACTTATTTTTTTGAATAAAAATTTGTAAAAAAAAAAAATCCCAGTCCACAAGCATCCTCATTCACAACACGTTCACGTCATGATACATACATTATTTATTGACTGTATCTAAAAATATTAAAGATATTTTACATTTGCATAAAGATATGAAATAATACAATATAAAATACAATGACTTAAATTAAATTATATTATTGTATATACCAGGTCATCAAATCAGTGTCAGTTGAGTCTGTCAACTACGTTGCCTGTAGGGATTTTTAAGGTTCAGCAGGTGTCAGTATTCAGTGACACAGTATCAATACAGTTTGGCAATGTGTCGAAACACTTCATGACGCCTCATCTACCCATCACTACATACAACTCATAGTGGTTCAACACCTAATATACATCATGTATCTGGCTGTGTAATATGTATGAGGTCATCATGACCCCAAAGGAAAGTGTTGTACATTAAAGCATTATTAGCCACATTGTCATCGTCAAAGGAAACCTAAAGGTTTGGTCAATGTGGCTCCTACAAAGGGTCAAGATGTAAGTCATGAACATTGCCTTCATACAGTAGAAACCTACTTCTACTTTATGTGATTTTGTGTGATGGATTAAAGCACTAAACAACTACATTGTACACTGCATGTACAACACACATGTCAAAACTATCTTGATGACAAACATGGGTAAAAGGGTGATTCTATAGAATTAGCTTACAAAACAATTTGAATTTGACAAAACTGCTCAATTTAGTATAGGAAGATAAAACACTGTATACCACAGTGAAACCATACTTCATAAAAGTCCATTATACAAACTTTACATTTTGTAAAAATATGGGAATGATCTCTGTTCTGTATATTCAGTAATAACAAAACAAAAACAGTGTTTCTGTCATTTATCTCTTAAACCATAATGGTCCATCACTTCCATTTGTTACAAAAGGAGAGTGGTGGAGAAGTGGCTAGAGTGGCAAGCTTGAGACCAAGAGGACCAAGAAGTCGATGGTTCAAACACTGTTTGGAATCACAGTAGACCCTTGAGTAAGACCCTTAACCCACAGTTACTCCCTGGGCGCCTTGCACTGTTGCCCACTGCTCCACATGTGTGTGATTTGTTAAAAACAGACAACAATTTTTTCTGAAAAAAAAGCTTTCTTCTAAATTAATTATGTGTGGACACCAAATCACAGATCACAAGATATAACAAATCTGTCCTCATATATCAGCCTTAAATATTTAAATGTAATACTTCTATTAAATTATTTTACTTTACAAAATTGCTGCATTGTGTTTTTGGAACAATATCTCTCATCACAGGCATTAAGGAGAATATTTTCATGGAGGTAAAGTTAGTTGAAATAGTTAAAAGCATTTCTCTCTATGTACCTGTTGGGAATCCGGATGTTTTCGTTGATTTCGTTAAAATTCAGCAGGAACTGCAGCACTAGACCTAGGTTCACTATGGTATGTAGAATTACTTGTAGACAGGCTTCATGGTGAGTGCAGCGGGGAAAGGAGGAGGTAAGATGGCTAATGAGGAGAAAAGAAGATTGGAGAGGATTAGCAGTGACCTGGAAACAGCCAGTGTGATAACAGACAGTATACGTCCTTGCATCAAACATGAAGGTACTTGCACAAAGGTTGACGTTTAGCAAAGATAAATGTGACAAGTCTATAATCTGGTGCAATGTGAGACCACCAACTAGAAAGGTATATATGTGTGTGTGTGTGTGTGTGTGTGTGTGTGTGTGTGTGTGTGTGTGTGTGTGTGTGTGTGTTGTAATGGAAAATTATTATTATTAACATTGTGTGATATAATGGAAGACTAGTATGAACATTGTGTGCAGATGTGTGAGTTATGACCGTTAAGGGGAAACAGAGTTCAACTGCAAACGCGCTTCAATGATGATAACTGCACCTCATCTGTATACAGAGAAGGGTTGTGGTTAGGTAGATAACAAGAAGAAGAAGTAGATGACAGGAAGAAGAAGGTGAAGAACATCTCCTTGTAGGGGACTGTTGTCTGAGTTGTCAAGGATCTATAAAGAAAAGTGAGGAGTGTCACTCGAGGCTCCTCTGAGTAGTGAGACAGATGTGTAGTGTATTCTCTGCACAGACGAGCCTTTGCATGCAAATAAAAATTTAAAGACAAGCTTGGTGTGTTTTCACCTTCCCTCCTCAGATGGCTAAATAACTTTGGCTGAATAAATTTTTCTATAACAGTGTGTGTATATGTGTGTGTATACACACACACACACACACACACACACACACACACACACACACACACACACACACACAGATAGATAGATAGATAGATAGATAGATAGATAGATAGATAGATAGATAGATAGATAGATAGATAATTCCATATATGTTTCTTCATAGTTGGATGTCTTCAGTATTAATTTACGATGTATAAAATAAAAAAAGTAAGACAATTGAATGAGAAGATGTGTCCAAACTTTTTACTTTTGAGTTTCAACGTAAATGTTTTTTAAACAGTGTCATGCAGTATACCAGACCAGTTATGGAAAGACAAAAACTGTTTGCAGCCTGCAGTGTTGAAATTTTTATCTGATGAACTGTGCGTCATAAATTGACATTGTTATTTACATTGTCATCTAACCAAATCCGAATGAAGATATTAGGTGACCCTGTCAGCATATATTCACTTATTCATTTCAGCTGCCCTTCACAGCGCCTCACAGCTATGCTGAAACCCTACATATTGTATGCTATCGTTCAGCTCTTCTTGGCAGCAAGAATGATGGCTGGTAAGATAATTGCACTCCTCTTACATGTGGGCATTTACAGCCATATACCTAGCAGAAAATAATTACACCATATTATATAAACAATGATAATCTAACTACTAGCTAATATAACACTAAAACGTATCTGTGCACATGTTCTTATGTTAGTGTGTAAACTCCATTCTTCATATTTATAATGGCCATATATCCATAATCAGTGTCACAAAATCCTACAGTCGATGCCAAGTCAAACACCAATGTACTGTTAGGACCCACAGTCCATTTTAGCAGAAGTCATGATTACTCTGATCATCATCTGAGCAACATTTACATTGATGAATGAAAACCACTTGAATGAAGACACTTGATCTTATCCATTATTCTTGTATTCTTGTAATTGCAGATTGGTGTGAGCAGCTTGAAAACAAGAAACTGGTGAGACACCACATTGTGCAACAGGCTGCTGCTTTTAAGCCTAGCTTTGGGTTAATGTGACTATGTATATTAGGGATACCTATAATGAAATAAAATTTAAACTTAAACCCAGAGACAACAAAAGCACAAATTTTCTAGCTATTTCCACTATCAGCTTTTATTCATATCAGACACATAGCATCTCTTCTTTGAAAAGGACCTTTATCATTTAAGAATCAAACTGGAACAATGTGTTTTTTCAGACTACTGTAAAGTTATAATCTTTTGTAAAGCACTCAAATGAAACTGCTATATTTAGGTAGTAGGAGTATTTGATCCAATGACTCATTATTTACCCATCATTTATCTATTTTCAGGGCATATAATCACATGTTTTCAACAAGGTTTGACCCACAACACTCACAGCATGGAGATTCTGGATATCAGCCAATTCAGCTATACAGCAACACCATGTCAGAAATAATGAGCACAGTTAATACAAGTGTAGATTCATGGTTTAGAAAACCTCAGAATTTGTCCATTTTAAATATACAGAAAATCACTGATAGCAGAAATCCTGCATTGAATGCCCTATGCTCAGGCAGAAACTCGACATAAAGGCAATCTCATTTTATCTGACACATTTATATACTTTTAGATCCAGCCACAATGACACATGCAAGACAATAAACGCTCCTAACCAACAACATATGAGCTTTGGGGAACACAACATTAAATACAACCATGAGAGCATCATCATTATGGAAGAGAACCCAGTAGTCACTGAGTCAGCCACTTACCTGTATGAGACATATACCAGTATATCAACTCTACTGATGTACAAGAAGGGAGCATTCCAAAGAAAAATTGCACCCTACTAGTAATCATAATATCATACTGGTTGGCCATGGCAGCAAAGGTTCCAATGCAACAGCCCAGCTGGCTGGTCATGGATCAGAGGAACTGGCCAAATTTGTGTCAGTCTTAAAGACCCAGAGCTTCTTTGCTCATCATGGTACCATCAGCCTCATTAGTTGCAACCTTGGAAATGACCAGCACTTGCAGCTCCTACAAGTTCTCTGGTCTCTCATTGTCGAAGCAAAGCTATACCTGTACAGATCTGTCCTGACTGATGGAGAGATTATGACTACAACTGACAAAGTCTGAGGGTCCCAGGATCTCAGCAAAAGAGTCATTGCTGAACTGGGCCACAGAGGTGACCTACTGATCAAAGTGGAACTTGGTTGTGTAGGGCCAGTTCTTCCTCGTTATAAAGGCAGTGTTTTGTATCTTCAGACAATTGAGTGGCCAAGCCAACCTCAAATGTTTGTTCCAGCTGAACTTCACAAAAAAATACCCTTCCATTGTCTGCCTGGAGGGACTTACCTGGAGCTTGTTCTTTAAGGAGAATGAAAGAAAGTGGGCTTCTGATTATGTCCCAAACCTTGATCAAATGAAGGCAATTTGGCTGACAGAACCAGGACCCGAAGAAGAACAAAATATTGTCTACAGGCATATTGCTACACTCTAAAGAATAAAGCATGGGGGTAGTAAATTCAACTTAAATAAA
>JAFBJQ010003414.1:0-75091 GCA_016785345.1 Trinectes maculatus
AACGTCAAAAACGTGTCCAAAACATGTCCAAAATGCATCAGAACATCAGAATATAGTATGTTGTCGAGTTTTGGTCAAAATTTAGAATTTTCACAAAAACGTCAAAAACGCGTCCAAAACATGTCCAAAACATGTCAAAACGTCACAGTATAGTATGTCGTTGAGTTTGGGACAAAATTTTGACTTTTTACAAAAATGTCAAAAAGGCATTCAAAACATGTCAAAATGTCACAGTATAGTATG
Source organism: Trinectes maculatus (assembly GCA_016785345.1). Taxonomy (NCBI): domain Eukaryota; kingdom Metazoa; phylum Chordata; class Actinopteri; order Pleuronectiformes; family Achiridae; genus Trinectes; species Trinectes maculatus. The sequence goes on from JAFBJQ010003414.1 coordinate 244, forward strand.
TCGTCGAGTTTTAGAGAAAATTTTGACTTTTCACAAAAACGTCAAAAATGGGTCCACAATGCGTCAAAACATCATAGTATATATATCGTCGAGTTTTGGTAAAAATTGTGACTTTTCACAAAAACGTCAAAAACGCATCCGAAACATGTCGAAACGTTATAGTATAGTATGTCGTCGAGTTTTGGTCAAAATTTTGACTTTTCACAAAAACGTCAAAAATGCGTCCAAAACATGTCCAAATGTCATAGTATAGCATGTCGTCGATTTTTGGACAAAATTTTTACTTTTCACAAAAACGTCAAAAACGGGTCCACAATGCGTCAAAACATCATAGTATAGTATGTCATTGAGTTTGGGACAAAATTTTGACTTTTCACAAAAACGTCAAAAACGCATCCGAAACATATCAAAACATCATAGTGTAGTATGTCGTCGAGTTTGGGACAAAATTTAGATTTTTCTCAAAAACGTCAAAAATGGGTCCACAATGCGTCAAAACATCATAGTATATATATCGTCGAGTTTTGGTAAAAATTTTGACTTTTCACAAAAACGTCAAAAACGCATCCAAAACATGTCAAAACGTCATAGTATAGTATGTCGTTGAGTTTTGGACAAAATTTTGACTTTTCACAAAAACGTCAAAAACGCATCCGAAACATGTCGAAACGTTATAGTATAGTATGTCGTCGAGTTTTGGTCAAAATTTTGACTTTTCACAAAAACGTCAAAAATGTGTCCAAAAGGCGTCAAAACATCATAGTATAGTATGTCGTCGAGTTTGGGACAAAATTTTGACTTTTCACAAAAACGTCAAAAACGCATCCAAAACATGTCAAAACGTCATAGTATAGTATGTCGTCGTGTTTTGGTCAAAATTTTGACTTTTCACAAAAACGTCAAAAATGTGTCCAAAATGCGTCAAAACATCATAGTATAGTAAGTCGTCGAGTTTTGGTCAAAATTTTGACTTTTCACAAAAACGTCAAAAACGCGTCCGAAACATGTCAAAACGTCATAGTATAGTATGTCGTCGAGTTTTGGTCAAAATTTCGACTTTTCACAAAAACGTCAAAAACGCATCCAAAACATGTCAAAACGTCGTAGTATATAGTATGTCGTCGTATTTTGGTCAAAATTTTGACTTTTCACAAAAACGTCAAAAATGTGTCCAAAATGCGTCAAAACATCATAGTATAGTAAGTCGTCGAGTTTTGGTCAAAATTTTGACTTTTCACAAAAACGTCAAAAATGTGTCCAAAATGCGTCAAAACATCATAGTATAGTAAGTCGTCCAGTTTTGTTCAAAATTTTGACTTTTCACAAAAACGTCAAAAACGCATCCAAAACATGTCCAAAACATGTCAAAACGTCACAGTATAATATGTCGTTGAGTTTGGGACAAAATTTTGACTTTTTACAAAAATGTCAAAAACGCATTCAAAACATGTCAAAACGTCACAGTATAGTATGTCGTCGAGTTTTAGAGAAAATTTTGACTTTTCACAAAAACGTCAAAAATGCGTCCAAAACATGTCCAAACGTCATAGTATAGCATGTCGTCAATTTTTGGACAAAATTGTGACTTTTCACAAAAACGTCAAAAACGGGTCCACAATGCGTCAAAACATCATAGTATAGTATGTCATTGAGTTTGGGACAAAATTTTGACTTTTCACAAAAACGTCAAAAACTCATCCAAAACATGTCAAAACGTCATAGTATAGCATGTCGTCGAGTTTTGGACAAAATTGTGACTTTTCACAAAAACGGGTCCACAATGCGTCAAAACATCATAGTATATAGTATGTCGTCGAGTTTTGGACAAAATTTTGACTTTTCACAAAAACGTCAAAAACGTGTCCAAAACATGTCCAAAACATGTCCAAAATGCATCAAAACATCATAGTATAGTATGTCGTCGCATTTTAGACACGTTTTTGACTTTTCACAAAAATGTCAAAACCGTGTCCAAAACATGTCAAAACGTCATAGTATAGTATGTCGTCGAGTTTGGGACAAAATTTTGACTATTCTTACAAAAACGTCAAAAATGCGTCCGAAACATGTCAAAACATCATAGTATAGTATGTTGTAGAGTTTTGGACAAAATTTTGACTTTTCACAAAAACGTCAAAAACGCGTCCACAATGCATCAAAACATCATAGTATAGTATGTCGTCGAGTTTGGGACAAAATTTGACTCTTCACAAAAACGTCAAAAACGGGTACACAACATGTCAAAACATCATAGTATAGTATGTCATCGAGTTTTGGACAAAATTTTGACTTTTCACAAAAACGTCAAAAACGGGTCCATAATGCGTCAAAACATCATAGTATAGTATGTTGTCGAGTTTGGGTCAAAATTTTGACTTTTCACAAAAACGTCAAAAACGCATCCAAAACATGTCAAAACGTCATAGGATAGTATGTCGTCGAGTTTGGGACGAAATTTTGACTTTTCACAAAAACGTCAAAAACGTGTCCAAAACATGTCAAAACGTCATAGTATAGTATGTCGTCGAGTTTTGGTCAAAATTTTGACTTTTCACAAAAACGTCAAAAACGCGTCCCCAATGCGTCAAAACATCATAGTATAGTATGTCGTCAAGTTTTGGACAAAATTTTGACTTTTCACAAAAATGTCAAAAATGCGTCCAAAACATGTCAAAACGTCATAGTATGTCATTGTGTTTTGGACAAAATTGTGACTTTTCACAAAAATGTCAAAAACGCATCCAAAACATGTCAAAACGTCATAGTATAGTATGTCTTCGAGTTTTAGACAAAATTTTTACTTTTCACAAAAACGTCAAAAACGCATCCGAAACATGTCAAAACGTCATAGTATAGCATGTCGTCGAGTTTTGGACAAAATTGTGACTTTTCACAAAAACGTCAAAAACTCGTCCGAAACATATCAAGACATCATAGTATAGTATGTCGTTGAGTTTTGGACAAAATTTTGACTTTTCACAAAAACGTCAAAAACGCGTCCGAAACATGTCAAAACGTCCTAGTATAGTAATGTCGTTGAGTTTTGGACAAAATTTTGACTTTTCACAAAAATGTCAAAAACGGGTCCATAATGCGTCATAACATCATAGTATCGTATGTCGTCGAGTTTTGGACGAAATTTTGACTTTTCACAAAAACGTCAAAAATGGGCCCGAAACATGTCAAAACGTCATAGTACAGTATGTCATCGAGTTTTGGTCAAAATTTTGACTTTTCACAAAAACGTCAAAAACGCATCCAAAACATGTCAAAACGTCATAGGATAGTATGTCGTTGAGTTTGGGACAAAATTTTGACTTTTCACAAAAACGTCAAAAATGCGTCCAAAACATGTCAAAACGTCATAGTATAGTATGTTGTTGAGTTTTGGACAAAATTTTGACTTTTCACAAAAACGTCAAAAACGCGTCCACAATGCGTCAAAACATCATACTATAGTATGTCGTCGAGTTTTGGACAAAATTTTTACTTTTCACAAAAACGTCAAAAATGCATCCAAAACATGTCAAAAAGTCATAGTATAGTATGTCTTTGAGTTTTAGACAAAATTTTTACTTTTCACAAAAACGTCAAAAACACGTCAAAAACATGTCAAAACGTCATAGTATAGTATATCGTCGAGTTTTGGACAAAATTTTGACTTTTCACAAAAACGTCAAAAACGCGTCCGAAACATATCAAAACATCATAGTATATCGTCGAGTTTTGGACAAAATTTTGACTTTTCACAAAAACGTCAAAAACCCGTCCGAAACATGTCAAAACGTCCTAGTATAGTAATGTCGTTGAGTTTGGGACAAAATTTTGACTCTTCACAAAAACGTCAAAAACGGGTACACAACATGTCAAAACATCATAGTATAGTATGTCATCGAGTTTTGGACAAAATTTTGACTTTTCACAAAAACGTCAAAAACGCATCCAAAACATGTCAAAACGTCATAGGATAGTATGTCGTTGAGTTTGGGACAAAATTTTGACTTTTCACAAAAACGTCAAAATTTTTCACGAAAACATCCAAAGACATAAAAAAAACGTCATAGTATAGTATGTCGTTGCAAATTCTTGCAAAAGTATAGTATGTCGTCATGAAATCTTGCAAAATTTTCATTTTTCACGAAAACGTCCGAAATCATGAAAAAACGTCATAGTAAACTTTCGTCGCGAAACTGCAAAATTTTTATTTTTCACAAAAACGTCTGAAATGATGAAAAAACATCATAGTATACTAAGTCGTCTTGAAATGTTACAAATTTGTCATTTTTCACAAAAATGTCCAAAATGAAAAAACGACATAGTATACTATTTTGTCGCGAAATTCTGGAAAATTTAGATTTTTCACGAAAAAGTCCGAAATCATGAAAAAACGACATAGTATAGTATGTCATTGCAGAATCTTGCAAAATTTTCATTTTTCACGAAAACGTCCGAAATCATGAAAAAACGTCATAGTATACTATGTCGTCTCGAAATTCCGCAAAATTTTCATCTTTCAAGAAAACGTCCGAAATCATGAAAAAACATCAGAGTATACTATGTCATCTCAAAATCTTACAAATTTTTCCTTTTTTTACGAAAACGTCAGAAATTATGAAAAAAACAACATAGTATAGTATGTCGTTGCAAAACCTCGCAAAATTTTCATCTTTCACGAAAACGTCCAAAATCATGAAAAAACGTCATGTCGTCGCGAAATTTTGCAAAATTTTCATTTTTCAAGAAAACGTCCGAAATCATGAAAAAACGACATAGTATAATTTGTTGTTGCGAAATTCTGCAAAATTTTTATTTTTTGCGAAAACGTCCGAAATGATGAAAAAACTTCATAGTATACTATGTCGTAGCGAAATTCCGCAAATTTTTCATTTTTCACAAAAATGTCAGAAAAAATTTAAAAAACGTCATAGTATAGTATGTTGTTGCGAAATCTTGCAAAATTTTCATTCTTCAGGAAGACGAGAGTACATGAGTACATTTGTGATTTCTTGTTAGGTTTTAGTGACATTCTCAGTATGATATTTTTAAATCTTACGATACGAGATGCACAACGATAAAAGAAAATCAAAGATGTACGCTAACTGGAGATGAACGTCTCGGAAAGTTTACATTGAGGACAAAAATAAGGAATATAAATATTTCTTTATTAAACTGTAATTCACTCATAAATTAGATACAGAAACATATGACACAACAATCCCAGCTTTGTGTGTGTGTGTGTGTGCGTGCGTGTGTGTATATTATGAACAAGCACAAACAAATATACATCATGGTCCTTGGTCACCAGGGGAAAAGTCCTCACCCAGATGAAAAGAGAAAGTCGGGTTTTAATGGGAATCGTTTAGTCTTTTTCAGAACAGAGAGGATAAGTTTGTCTTTCAGTGGAATTGGAGTCCTCGGCTCCATCAGGTTCAGAGTGGCTCGTACATACTGTTGGGTTCAGCACAGGGCCTGGAGACAACAGGGCTGCTGTGAGGTGATCCAGGGCCCTGAGGGACCACACTGTCTCCTGGGGGGGCCACAGCCGGGTCTGTGCTGATCCGCTCTACAATGTTTGACAAACAGTCCAAACTGGAAACGAGGGCTGGTTTACTGCTGCTGGAATCTGTCAGACAAGAGATGGGAAACGTTGGTTTAACAGCAGCCAGGTTATAGTGAGGGTCAGGTTAAAGATGGCAGACATCATATTGAAGGATGTAACTGTCATATCAAAGCATAGGTTCAGAAAATGATTGTTAAAATAAATGATTTTTTTTTTAATTAAATTAAATGTCTTTGTAGGATGACATTTGTCAGAAATGTGATGGAAAACGTCAGAGGATAAACTTGACAAAAAATAAAATTCCGATTTGACAACAGAGACACTGACCGTGTGGTGTCGGGCTGCAGTAGGAACCGTCACTGTGTTCACTTCTGGTTGAACACGGGGACATGAAATCCATCTGAAACACAGATCAATCCATCAGGGGTCAATGAAACCAAACGTTAACCACCACTTACCACACTCACTCAGTTCATTCAGATGAGTACTTTTTGAAGTAGTCAGTAAATGTCAGTATTCTCTGACCAGTGTAACTGTTCCTCCTCCAAAACTTTATTTACACACTGAATGAAATCGATTCTTTTTTTTTTGACATGTTATGATAAATAAATAGAAAATCGACAGCACATGTGTTGTTTTACGCAGTTTTAGCATTTGAACAGTATTGCGCCGGTCAACGCTAACAGTCGCCGCCGCCAGAAATAAACCGCTCGCACATTCTCGACATTTCATGAGGCAGCAGCAGCACATGAACTCCTCAGCTGTTGTGGGACTCACCGTGCCGTCGGAGCAGTTGGAGCGGGGGCTGGAGGCGTCCGAGTCGCCGCTGTAGTGCTCCGGTGGGGGGTAGAAGCTGGTGTCCCGCCCGGCCCGCAGCAGCGCCTGCAGGGACTCGATGTAGCTGATGGCGTTGCGCAGGATCTCCACTTTGGGCAGCCGCTGGTTGGGATTGGAAGCCGTGCATCGTTTCAGGGTCTCAAATGCATCGTTCACTTTGCTGAGTCGGCGCCTCTCTCTCATGGTTGCTGCTTTTCTTCTGTCTTCGTGCGTCGTCTTCCTCTTGCAGGCCTTGCAGGCCCACAGCAGGCAGTGTCCCGCCTGGTGGGGGCCCCCCGGCGCCCTCACATGCTCGTCCTTGGGCACGTGGTGGTGCTGATGGTGGGCGAGGTGGTCCTCCGGCTTCAGCAGGCCGCCGTGCAGCAAGCGAGCGTCCAGGTCATCGAAGAAGTTCAGGTCAGTGGTGGTGAAGCAGGGGTCGTCATAAAGGTCATCGGGTGAGGAGAGAGGGAAGGGAAGGTCGGACAGATCCATCGTCCGCCGCTGAGGATTCACAGGAGAGAAAGTGGAAAATGAAAAAAAAAAACCTCTTCTTCACTGAAAAGCAAAAAAAAAGTGGAAAATGTGTTTTTGCCTAATGACAAAATGTGAAACTATGAGAAAGAGGTGTAACAGTCAGCCGAGCGCTTTTAAAGGGCTAGTCTGTGTAACTTCAGCTCCCTCGGCTCAGTGGTGAGTCTTTATAAAGGAGTCAGTGTGTAGGCGGAGCTGTGGTGTAAATGACCAACGGGCGGGGAGGTGGGATGAGTGTCAGTGTGTGTGTGTGTGTGTGTGCGTGTGTGTGTGTGTGTGTGTGTGTTTAGGGAGCGGTGAGGTCACTAAGGTGAAACTCAGTGACAAAAAAGAACAGTAAAAAAAAAAAAGAAACAGTAAAAATGTGACCACGTCTTAACAAATCAGTTTCAGCAGTGATATTCTTCTGTTTACATATTTTAAAAAATCCTCTTAATCACAAATATGCAGAATACGTTTAGTCACTGCATCCTTAAAAAAAAAAAAACAACTGGGATTCTAAAACTGGGAGGATTCTAATGATGTAGATCAAAATAATATTTCATAGCACGCTGAACTCATCAAACAGTCAAAACGTAAACAGTTAAGGTTTTTCACGTTTCCATCTGTAACTTCATATCAGGATTATTGATATTACTGATATAATAATACTGACCAGGCTGTGTCTCATCATAAAAATCAGAATGGACCTGAGACAGTAACTTTCACCAGCGCTGACGTTTTTATGCTGGAAAAGATGAAACAGCTGGATTCATATTATCAATGTGATCACACAACAAATTCAAATATAACTGTGGTGATGTTTATGCATTAAATGTATTCATTTTTCTTTCATTCATTCATTCATGTTTCAGCTCATTTCCATCTCAGCTGATATTTAACAGTTTCATACAACAACACATCTGATGTGTAAACATTTGTCGTATAATTTAAAAAAACAACAACTTGTGTTTCTGATCCTGTAAAAGATTCTCCCAGGCATCAGGGTCTTATCATACATTTGTGGTTGTTGAAAAAGGGAAAGCTCTCCGACTGCTCGGTGCTTCAGTCTGACGTCCTGCTGAGGAGGTCACGGGGTCACCGAGTCGTCAGGTTCCCTGATCTGAAGCGGCCCGTCTTTAGGGTTAAAGTTTTAGGGTCACCGCTGGACAACAGTTTAAGACAATCTGTCCAAACAGGTGAAATGATCCCAGTTCACAGACAAACTGATGGTCAGGAGTTTTCCTGTGTGTTTGAAGTGGTCATCTGTTTTGTTTTGTTTTGTTCACTGTTTCAGATGAATCTCTGACGTCTTGTTATGTGAGTATACACATACTCGACATGATCCGGTTAACGTTTAAACACTGTGTCTGAGATTCCTCTAAACTGAGTTTAATGACAATCTGACCAAATTTTATTCTTTAAACTGAACTAGGATCATTTTTTTTGTTTCACAACAAACCAAAATAAAACAAACGACTGAAGAGGAACCTGCACGGAGTAAAATGGGAATTTTATAATGTGTAATATTACACAAAAAATAATTTAATGATTTAATAAAACAATGATTTAATAAAACACTGCTGTTCACAGCAGAGATATCATCATCATTATTATTATTATTGTTGTTGTTGTTTTGTGTTGTTGTTGATTTGTGTTGTTTTGTACTGACTCGGCTGACTGCAGGCTGATTTGTGCCTCGGAGCTGTATAACGTTTATTTGAGGTTTGTGTTTGTGTTGTGTCGTCATTGTGAGCGTTTTCACACTTTTGGGACATAAACTCATAGCGAGGGACGAAGATCACAGACTCCTGTTAGCTTCTGTTAGCTTCATGGGGCGGCGTGTGTTAAATTTAGCAGCTCATGAAATCTAAGACAAGTGCCCTTCTTATTTTGGCATATCCCAACCCCCGGACCCCCGGACCCACCAGCCCCCCCTCCCCCCCGACCCCCTGGCCCCCCGGAACCCCGCCTCTCACACCTTCTGTTCAAAAGAACCAAAAGAACATGAACCTGAGAACAGCAGAATCAGACGCTGTAATGAAGGTCTCTCTCTCTCTCTCTCTCTCTCTCTCTCTCTCTCTCTCTCTCTCTCTCTCTGTGTGTGTGTGTGTGTGTGTGTGTGTGTGTGTGTAATACTGGCTGTGTCACAACACTGACTGATGTGTAAACTTTTTTAATTTTTCCATTTGTAACTTGGACTCTTAAATACATAAATAAATAAATAAATAAAAATGACTACACTAGCAGAGAAACTTTAACAAAAATAAAATCTGGCCTCATTTAAATGTATCATGGGTCACAGTACTAGACAACACGAAACATAATGACGACATCTGCTGGATCTGTACTGAGGTTTGCTCTTGAAGCCGTCACCTCAGCAGTTATGGACCAGTGAATGAAGAGACATAAAATCAATCTTCTCCAGGTGTTCATCATCAGACACCGTGAGCAAGTCGCTGTTGATCACATGATACTGGACAGAAAAAAACAAAACAAAACAACATCTTCCTGTTGAATGATCCACTCCCCTCCCTCATTTCCCAAAAACCCTGATCACACATGTGTGAGTGTGATACGTGACAACAAACCACTTCTCCTCCTCCTCCCCCTCCTCCCCCTCCTCCCATCTCATCAGCCATTCACATACACACAGAACTGAGTACACACATAGATGGGTTATTTCTGTCTTTCTGCTGGAACCTTTGCAGTTTTATATATATATACATACATGATATATATATATATATATATATATTTTTTTTTTTTTTTTTTTTTTTTGTTCACATCATGAATCTAGATTGCCGTTGCTTTCTGAATCAGTCTGCAGATCTTAATCCGTCTCTTCTGTTACACAGAAAAGACGTGTGTCATGTTTCATAAGGACCCTGGTCTCCCACTGGGACTGATGCCAGATCAGTTTATAGAGTCTGGTACCAGGAAGGATCTTTTCATTAAGCTGTTAAAGGAAAAAAATAATCTACTGTTGTGTTGGTTTTTATTTGTTTTTATGTGTGTGATAAAAATTGTATAATTTTTGTGTATCTGATAATATGTGAACATAATATGTGTGACCTTGTTGTGCAACTCGTTGATAAACTGATAAATCCATTGATCGTTTTGTTTTTTTTTAGACGGAATAAAAACATGTGTGTAACGGTGGTTAATTCACAGATTTGATTGATTTTCTTCTGATCATTTGAACTGATTAACCACTAACGTTTGTGACGCTGACGTGTGAGTCTGTCTTTGTGAGCTGCTGCTGTTGTTGATCTGTGGAGTGAAAGCAAACAAACCGTAAATCTCTGGGTGGCGTCACCTGTCAGCGGCGTCATCATCAAAGCTGAAACGAGGAAACCATGAAGCCTGAGCCCGAGGACATCGGCTGTGAGGGGACACGTCGGGACACGCGGGGCAGGGACACTGCTGGACCTGGATGTGGATTCCAGATGGATCAGGGCTCAGAGGGAGTCCACAAACACACCACCGCCCCTCCTCTGTTTAACAACTCATGAGACGTTCACTGACTCCGTCAGAACCAGTGCAGCACAGCAGCCCTGAGGAAAAACAACAAATGACCTGTCAGTTCATTCGGTAATAAAAATGGATGTATTAATAAATAAATATCTTATTATTTATCACATTTTGACACAGTGATATTTAGTATTCATCTGTTTACAGTGGTTGTAACAGAGATCTACAGCTGGTTTCTGCCAGAATCATTTGTTATATCGTTTAAAACACTATGTGAAATTTAAATTGACATATAAACTATACACGAGAAGAAACAAGACAGAGCGCGTGACCTCTGTGACCTTTATCCTGAGTGGCACTGATGAGCAGACACGACAGAGGTTATCAAAACTTGAACTGATGGTTTCTACAGGTCCATGTACACGATGTGGACTGTAGATATATTTCTATATATCCTGTGACGTACTCCTCAGTGTTGATAGAATCAATAATCAATCATCTTCTCCACTCAGGGAAAAAACTGCTTCCAGACTTTAATAATAATAATAATGAAACGCGATGTCCACGATGACTGTTGCAGTATTTCATGTCAGTGTGTCAGACGTGTTGTTACGAAACAACTGAGAAAAACTCAAAACGCGTCTCCCCCAGTATCAATAAACACAAAAAAACAAACTGTCTGACCATGTGACTGATTCATCACTTCCTGCCTCCAGTTATCATCTGTGACGCAGCATCGAGTGTCAGGAATTCACCGGGCGTTTTCAGTCTGAAAGAAAAGTCCTGTTTGTCAAATGCGTTTCATCTGATTGATTAATCAAAAAAAATGATTAATCACATAAAACTGCAACAATCTGTGAAAGCGTCTTCAGACGTCTGGAGGAGCTAACAGTGAACCAGACACAGCAGCTAAACTGATCAGAGCTGGGCCTGTGTTCAGAAACAGCTGCTGTGTGTGTGTGTGTGTGTGTGTGTGTGTGTGTGTGTGTGTGTGTGTGTGTGTCGCAGCGACCTGACGGAGGAGAAGAGGTGGAGCTCGACAGGTGTACAGCTCCTGTCTGATCAGCTGACTGACACTGGCACTGGCGCTGTCTGAGGGTGACTTACTACTTCCTGTTGCCTGGTGAGGTGGTTGACCTCTGGACTCACTGTGACGGGCACGACTAACTGCTCCTAATAGGATGTAGACATCCTGCTGGGACACAAACTCACACACACACACACACACACACACAGATCTGGTTTTGTGATACAAACTTATATGTGTGTGTGTGTGTGTGTGTGTGTGTGTGTGTGTGTGTGTGTGTTTATGTAAAAAGGAAAAGGAGAAGTTAGAAAACACAGAAAAATCATGTTGCATCATCTATTAACCGCAAGCAGAAGCTAAACGAGACACTGCTGGGAAAAGTGAGTGATCACTCATTAGGTCAGCGAGGACACACTGTCCTGTCCTGTCCTGTCCTGTATCGTCCTGTATCGTCCCGTACCGTCCCGTCCCGTCCTGTCCTGTCCTGTCCTGTCCTGTCCTGTCCTGTCCTGTATCGTCCTGTATCGTCCTGTATCGTCCCGTCCAGTCCCGTCCAGTCCCGTCCTGTCCTGTCCTGTATCGTCCTGTATCGTCCTGTATCGTCCCGTCCTGTCCTGTCCTGTCCCGTCCAGTCCCGTCCAGTCCCGTCCCGTCCCGTCCNGTCCTGTATCGTCCTGTATCGTCCCGTACCGTCCCGTCCCGTCCTGTCCTGTCCTGTCCTGTCCTGTCCTGTCCTGTCCTGTCCCGTCCCGTCCTGTCCTGTATCGTCCCGTCCAGTCCCGTCCAGTCCCGTCCAGTCCCGTCCCGTCCAGTCCCGTCCCGTCCCGTCCTGTCCTGTCCCGTCCCGTCCCGGTCACACACTGTCTCTGATCCGGGAGAGAAACATCATATACTGAGCCGTTATGTGAATCATTACATCACAGCTGCCAACACGTTTACATATGCTTCATACTGTACATACAACATGTTGCTATGTGTGAGAGTGAAACCATGGAAACGCTGCCATGAGCAGAGGTCAGAGGTCAGGCTGAATGTCCGTCAGGGTAAAACTGTGTTTTTTTCTGTGTGACTCACAGTTGTGTAACAGGTCACAGAGATGGTGAGCGTTTACTGTACTGTACTGTTACTGTACTGTTACTGTGTTGTTACTGTACTGTTACTGTTACTGTTACTGTGTGTTGATGTGATCTGTACATTGAGCAGCAGCTGATCTGTGACTCTCATGACTCGTATGTGACTCGAAACCAAAACCACCGTTCCTGTCACTGCTCCTGGAAGCCTCCTGAGACGAGAAACAGTTTCTCCTCCTGTTATTAACAACAGAAAATAAATATGATTCTCATTATTTATCACATGTATCAGTGTTGTCGGCGTTTGATAGGTGAAGGTTTACGTAAAACTGTTTGATTGGTTACTGCAGAGTTTTGTTATTATTTTCCCCAAATGGTGAGTGAGTCTCAACCAACCGCCAGTGGTGCAGTTGCATTGTGGGTAACGTAGGCCCTGGGTTTCCACCTGAAAGAAAAACATCATTTTGTATCCTAATTTTGTTTTCTGACTTTTCGTCAAAGGAAAATTGTTGAATTATTTAAAATCTTTTATTTAACATTTCTTTACATTTTGCAGGTAAATATTAATAAATAAATAATAACCATTATTTATCCATGAACGCATAAATAAAGAGTTAGCTCGCTCATTCTGATGGTTTGGTTTTGTAGTTTCAAATAAGACACGTTAACTTTGGGGGTCAACGAGGACGCAGTCTCTCTGCTCCCACCACCCTTCACTCTGGTTTAGTCTTGAGAACAGATCAGGTCTTTGCTTCTCTCAGGGTCAAAGGTTAAATCAATTCAACCTGCTCTCTCTATCTGCTACTGCTACGACAAAGCCATCAGGTCACTTCCTGTAGAGGGGACAAATGTCCAGCTCTGGACGCCGTGGTCTGTTTTTCCACTCCTGCTGCCGCCCTGTTCAAAGACACGGCGACAAAAGGGCCTGTGATTGAAGTGGCGACGGCGCTGATGTGTTTTATGAGCTCCTGACCTGAACAGGAAGGAAGAGACGCTGAGAAACGGACCGTCAGCTCGTCACCGTCACAACCTGCGCCTGATGTAAACTCGCCTGTCTGACTGTCAGGAGAAATGACATGACGTCGATGTGTTTACAGATTACACCAGATACCACGGATCACCTGGTGACTTGAGACTCCGCCCTGAATGAAGCCGATTTAACAGGGTCATTATCATGAAGTTAATGTGCTGTGAGTAAAGGGATATTTTTACTGTATTCATTTAAACATGTTTATTATTACCAGTGTTTAATTATAATACTTAATATCAATGATAAAGTTTTTTTACAGAAACATTTTTATTTTTATTTTCATTTAATATTCACTGATCAGTTTGGTTCATGTTTTTTTTCTTTGAGCCTTCGGTCGTCCTGCATGAAAAGCAAACATTTACTGGACAGTGACCAGTTTGTTCCAGTTTGTTCATGTGACCTGATGGATCCATACGTTTACACAGAGAACACCAAGAAGAACAAGTTTTCCCTCTCTGTTCATGTGAAAGTCTTTTTCTGACTCGACAAGTTGTCGTTTCACAGACATGGAACTCTTACAGAGGGGGTGTATGTGCGTATGTATGTGTGTGTGTGTGTGTGTGTGGGGGGGTGCAGCTGTTGTCGCAGGATTACCAGAGCAAGCTGATCCCTTATGCCCCAACCCCCCCACAGCTCCACTCAACCCCCCTCCCCTCCCCAGCAACATGGAAACAGTGCAGGGACAGTGAATCTGAAACTCCATACATTTCCATAATGTTTCTTCTGTCTCGCTGAGTCGGCTTAAACGTTGCGTTCAGGAGAAAACGGTTTTAAACCATTGGTCATCAGGGTCAGTTTCTTGTGTTGAGTTGTACACACCCTAAATAGTTTTGTGTCTTAGTCATGTTTGTCTCATTGTTTCCTTGTTTTGTTTTGTTTATCCCCTAACCCCCCACACACACACACACACAGCTCCACTCAACCCCCCACCCCCCTCCCCAGCAACATGGAAACAGAGCAGGGACAGTGAATCTGAAACTCCATACATTTCCATAATGTTTGTTCTGTCTCGCTGAGTCGGCTTAAACGTTGCGTTCAGGAGAAAACGGTTTTAAACCATTGGTCATCAGGGTCAGTTTCTTGTGTTGAGTTGTACACACCCTAAATAGTTTTGTGTCTTAGTCATGTTTGTCTCATTGTTTCCTTGTTTTGTTTTGTTTCTGTCATAATGACTGAGCATTAATTTTGCATCGTACTCACGTTGTGTCATGTGTCTGCTCCGGGGCCCCTCTCACACCTCGGGCCCCTGGGACTGTCCCCCGTTGGTCTGTGACACAGAACACAAAACAGGCCATGATGTCATCATGACTGCAGCCAGCGGCGGTGGCGGTGGCGTTGGCGTTACACAGGACACTGCAGCTGCATGAAAACAACCATACATCAGATCAGAGTTTGGCGGCGCTTGGCGGCGACATGCTTGATGACATCAGTGAGTATTTTGGTCGACGGTCCAGTGGGTCAGACGTCAGCAGCCATACCAGCAGATGCATCACTGCGAGCTTCACAACATTAAGGCCGATCAGGTTCCCAACTGCGTCCGGCCACACGGGACTGAGCGGTGGAACAGTACGAATCATCAGGCTGAGCTCGGGTGTCAAAGGTCAAACGCGCCAACAGGAGAATGAGAATCTCAATCCACTGTCGTCATGCGAATAATGAGAGACGGTGCATCCACATAAACAGCTGGTTTAATCCTCCGGTCGCGTCCCATGCAACTATCAAAGAAGAAGGTGACGTGATCAAAAAAAGGTCAAAGGTCAAATAACGACAACGTGATGGAAATATTACATGAATGAATGGACGTGTTTTCTTCAGGTCAAATTCTTTATGACCTGAGTTGAGTCTTACCTGTCACACATGGTTCTCACCCCATGGTGTCAGGTCTTTATCCTGCTTCCTGGTTCTAGTGACTCTGAGCAGTTGATTGGCCGAGAGTTTCCCTCATTATCCAACCACAGCAGGAAGTTCATCACGTATTAAATAGTCATCAGCTGTTCCATCAGTGACGTAAGACAGGAAGTAGATTGTCCTTCTTGATCTCGTGATGGGATCCTCTGACCCCTTTGACCCCTTTGACCCCCTGCTGGGCAAAGGATCCTCACTGATCAGATCAGCTGTTGTCTGACGACATCCACAGGTCACAGCTAAAGCTGAACTCTGGAAACACCTGATCCAGATCAACAAACCCTTTTCACCTGATAACATCCTGTAACCCTGCAGGAGTAACAGGCCCCGGGTCTGTCTGTCACACAGTCTGATACAAACACTGACCGGTTTACACGCCGCCTATAAAGGGCTAGTCTGTGGATTTTGTGGCTTCGCGGCTCAGTATCGTTTTTCCCGTCTGTCCGTGGCAACGTGCTCCAGCATGTAATCAGCTGTGTGCTGAGAGCAGCAGGTCCGAGACAGATTTACTGGCCCCACTTCCTCCCAGTATCCATCCTCACACATCTGGTTTAGCAGTTGATTGATACTGGACACTGAGGCTCTGAAATTAAAGAAGAGACGCGAGCCTGGTCTGAAAAGGCCCAAACATCTGCTCTGGAGTCTGTCTCCAAACCGCGAAGCCACATATTTCTCCACTTTCTGCCTTAATGTAATAAATATAAATATAAATATAAATATAAAGAACTGTATTAAACAGAGGAAAACAATGTTTTTCCAAAGTAAATATTTATTGAAAATGCAGCAAATGTACATTTGTATGATACAGATCCTCTTTAATGCAGAGAGACATGAGTCTATGAATCTTCCCCATGTTCCCCACTGGTTTTTCTGTCGCTTTGTGTCATCAGGAATTAAACCAACCACAGTTCAGTTTGTTTGTTCTTCATCACGTCCACAGTTTTTATACCATCTCAGTGTTTTTATCCACAGAATCAGAACAGCCCTTCTCTATCGAACTCCAATAAATAAATAAAGTGCTCCACAAACTGCCGGATGTAAATGGGTTAATTTACCTCACTAGCACTGATTATTTAACACAGCTGTGTGATCAGCAGATATACAGTTTATCTTCTCTCGCTAAGTTAAATATCTAAGAATTTGATTTTGCAAATCATTATTAAAAGCTAAGAAATCTAGATATTTACAAATAAAAAGGAGGAATTCTGGTAAAATATGAATCAGGACTTTAAATCACCACAACGCAGGGCTCGGCTGTCTGCAGCCCATTACTCCTTTTTAAAAATAATAATAATAATAATAATAATATTAATAATAATAATACACTCAGAGAGGTGGTGCTGCAGCATGAAGTTTGGTGCCAGGGCAGATTTTTTTACATAATTTATCTGTGTGTGTTTTTAAAAGTGTCCATGTATAATATTGACACCAACTGACCGCACAGTATCAAGCTATCACAGAAAATAACTGAAAACGTGAGGTGTCTCAAGGCGACTGATGAGAAACACGAGCTGCAGTACCACCTCCCTGCCAGCAGAGACACCAAAACAACTTACTGTGAGATAATCGTGCTCCTGACAAAGCGCGCGTGTGCGGTGCGTGTGCAGTGCGTGTGTGTCTGTGTGGGCGTGTGTGTGTTCAGGACCACTGGCAGGAGCAGTCAGTGGGCTCCTGGATGCTGTAGCTGACCCAGGTGGAGTTGCTGCTGCAGTAGAGCTGCACTGAGCGCCGCTGCAGTCCCGTCTCCCTGCAGCACTTGCAGAAGCGAGCGTACGTGTTGATGTTGTAGTTGTAGATGCTGGCAGACGGACACTTCCCGTCACATGACACAATGTTTACCTGCAGGTCACAGAGAAAAAGGAGATGGTGAGTGCATTTGTTGTCCCCACATGTTTTTTAACTTATTGTAGATTCTCCAGATCATTTATTTACATGGTGACCTCTCACCCTGATCTCAGAGTTGACTTGATTGCAATCTTCCACCTAACCACTAGATGCCACTAAATGTGACACACAAACATTTTGCTGACCAAACCATGAAAAAACATTAGACATGAGACATACTGGTCTGTTGCTGCGACAGTCATTCTTCCTGATGGTCATCCTCACCGTCACTCTCTGACACGACTTCCCATCTTCTTTGCCTGGTCACATGACAGATTTGTCAGGACAAAGGAGAAAACATCAAAGCAAAGCGAATACAATGACAAACACGAGAAAATGAAGAATTGTGGCTTTCAATCATGCACAAGCTGTGAGGTTTTTTCCATTTAAGGACAATAAGTTTGGTGAAAGAGAAACGACAAATGAGACGAAACAGGTGGAAGATGACGATAACGATAACCATCATGCATTAATCGTTTATGTAAAATGGCTTCACACCAAAAATAAAACGTTTGTGCCATTCACACATAGACACTTTATCCGTGAGGCATCGCCGCAGCTGCCATATTGTAAAGTTGTAAAATCTCTGAATGTCAACACATCCTGCCATAGTGGAAAACAACAAGACATGGTTTATTACCAGCAGTTTGGCTTGATACAAACTAGAAATGTTTTTTTAAACTAAATGACCATTTAAATAACCGACAATAATAATAAAATCGACAACTAGTTTAATATGGCAACTGCAGAGACACTGCACGTGATCAGGATGTGACATCTATGTGTGTATGTCCATCTACAGCATTTTTCCTTTTGGCATAAACAAACAAACAAACAAACAAACAACTGAGTATAAATCTAAAGCTGCTATGTGCAACACAGAACCATCACTCGTTCAGTCCGATGAACTTTGAAGTTTTAATGAGCAACATTTCAAACCTTTTTCCCTCCCAACTATATGTGAGTCGAAAACATGATATAGAGCTTCACATAGTAGCTTCAGTTTTCCACACAGCTCCCTCTAGTGGTGACGCACCAGCATGCAGATGCCCGAGAGTGCCACACCCCCCACCCACCCAACCCCGACACCAGCCCACATCAATAATCTACTGACACATGCAGACGTCTAAGCCCGACTACTGGGCCACTACCAACAGTACATTGTTGGCAATCAACAATGCACTGCCCAGACAGTGCTAAATGGGGAAAGGGTTTAGCTATTATGTACATGTGTGTGTATGATTGACAGGGAGGGGCGGGCCTTATGTTTCCGTCCTCTCAAGTGTGACATCATTTTTTTGGCCAATATGAAAGATTCCCCCGCCTCCTTTAGATTAACGGTATCACCAGAGTTTTAATGAAACAGGGGGAATGGATCATACAAATGCGTATTCCATTCTTCTTCCTGTTCTGACTCCACCGACTTTATTTTGAAAGGAGCCTTAAATGAGACAGCAGTTGAGAGGACTGTTCAACTGGGGGGTTTCCTGTGTGTCTTTTATCCTTAATCTTTTTGGAGGGAGTACATTGTTGAATATCAACAATGGCACTGACAAGCCTTGTTGTTGTTGTGGTACCTCGTTCACAGTTTGTGTTAACTGTGGGAGTCAGGGGGCTAACGGGGAAAGGGAACAGAGGGAATCCAGTACCTGGTGGGATTGGTACATGATGGTAAGCTGCAGTACACAAACCACAAACCCACTTGTATGGTATGTCATCAGATGCCTTTCAGTGAGAGCCATTTCAGTTTGAGAGCATGATCTGTTCGCCGACAGTCAATCGCTGACAGACCTCTGATCTGAATAAACAGCTGACAGGAAACAGCTGGCGTCCTCGTCCGAGCCAATTCAGACAGCGCGGATAAAGAGTTTGGACTGAAATGGACAAACTGAAGGGCAAACATGTTGGACACATGTTGAGCGGCAGGTGAAGGCGCTCCTCAGCATCAGCTGCAGCCTACAGCTCTACACTACCTACACGACTGCCTACACACTCGGGCCACATACTCACAGGTTTTACAGCATCCATCCATGTAACTTATGACAGTTCCACCAATCTGGGAGCAGGCGAGAGGCAGAGAGTTACATTTAATATCCTGACATTCAAAAAAATACTCCAGTAAAAATGTAAATGAAAAGTTCTGACGTTCTGACCTTCGTACACTCTGTTTCGTTGAAGGGGGGGCAGCTGAACGAGTAGGAGATGAGTGTGGGTCCGGACAGCGTGTCGGAGCACTCAAACTTCATGCAGTTCGACACCCAGGATTTCCCCGGCTGAAACACACACACACACACACACACACACACACACACACACACACTCCAACATCAACAAACATCAACATGTGTCCAGTCGCGGTGACTTGGTAAGTTTTTAAAGATCAGATGTAACAAATTCAAAGGTAACAACTTTTTCATTTTCATAGAATCTTTAGTTTTCATGAGAGAGGGTTTTTTTTTCTGTGTTCACCAAATAAATATTGTTGAAGTTAAAGTTATGGAGTTTTATTGCTCATGGCAGCAGGTGTAGTAGACAGATTTATTCTTCAGCGTGTAAAGTAAACTGCAGGAACATGCTTTTTTTAATGAGAAACTGATAAAGAGGAAATGACGTCAGGACCTCTGCTATCTATAATACATACAGAACAATATTGTATAATTTGTAATCTATTTGCACACAAGACTTTGTACCTTATAAAGAGCTACTGTCCCGTTCTCGTGTTCATACATGCAGGAAATATTCTTACAAACACCACAACACGTTGACTGCTCCTTGGGAGCGATGTAGATCTGATTCTGTAACAATGAAAAAGTGAAAGTGTGTATGGTGGGAAAGAAGAGAAGAGATAACGCAGACATTAGTTTGACATAGAGTGTTGCTGTTACAAGTGTTTATCAGTCACACAACTCAAGTATGAACAACAACAAGGACAAACAAGACCTTGATGAATATTTATACCAAGAGAGAGCGAGACATCAACATATATCACACTTCTTTTAGTTGTGCAAAAAACTAAAATAATGTTATCGCAATTAACTATATCACCATCATCATCATCATCAGTCAGAAGTATGGAATTATACTGAAAACTTTTTTTTTTTTCTAACTGTTTACATTAAAAACATTTTTTTTTAAATGTAAACCACTATTGTGTCCTGGTCTTACCGGCTGGCAGTGGGTGGAGCAGTTGATGCTGGAGGTGCGGAGAAGGTGGAAGCCACTGGCCGGGTCCAGGCTGCGGCTGCACTGCCTGCTGAGACACAAGCCATCGTCTCTGTGCTCCACCAGAGTCTGACCGGGCCGCAGCACGCCTCGCTCGCCAAACACACACACCGCCTCACGCACTGAACACACACACACACAGAGGGAGAGGTCAGAGGTCACAGTGCATGGAGCTGCAGCAGATCACACTCAGACTTCAGGTTTTACAGAAACAACCTGTGATATAATGTAAAGTAATTTAATAAAGTATACACAGACACAGTTTTTATATCATACATATGATATCATAAATATCATACAAGCAGCAAGTGAAACCCTCTGTTCTGAATTCGAGATTCCATCTTGAATTGGAATCAGGTGACCCCTGACCCCCCAGCAGCACTCACCACACTTGTATCTTTTGCAGGCACACTGGTTCTGTGGGTCAGACAGGAAGGCCCGGTCCAGCTGGGCGGCCTCTCCCTGCAGAACAAGAAGAACCCAGTGGTATCTTTAACATGCCAACATGCCAAGATTAACAGATCATACAAAAGATAATACAAGAAAAAAAACAGAACGTTTTCACTGGGAGTTTTTGAAGTATATATGTTAAACTCACAAACCCAGCGAGCTCTGTAAATATACACGCATACTATAAATTACATCAATATACTGTATGTCCACACAGAAAAACTGCATTTTAAAAGTCAGGACGTACCAGGCCACACTTTGGAGACGCGATCTTCTCACAGGAACATTCTGAAGACACAAAACATACATGATAATCATCTCCGGATGTCGGCCTTCATAACTCAACCACCAAAAACTTTATTTCTGTTGTTTTTAAAATCCATTCAGTTATGAGTCGTACCGCAGGTTTGGTTGGGGCAGCAGCGACCTGGGCTGGACAGCGACAGCATCGACATCCCAACAGGACAACTGAGCTGAGGACACCTGTAGGGCTCACACACTGCAAACACACACACACACACATTTACATATTCAGAGTTGTATTCAGCTTTATTCATTAGACCAGTGGTTCCCCAAGTTTCTCTGATGGGCCCCCTTTTGGTTGATAAGAAAATCCCCACCACAAACCTGACACATCTAGACATATTTTGTTTTCAGACACCACTGCACTTTATTTCCCACATTGTAATTCATACAAACCTCATCAACTATCATCCAAACCTCATCAACTATCATCCAAACCTCATCAACTATCATCCAAACCTCATCAACTATCATGTAAACCTACATAAACTACCCGAGAGGGAAAGAAAACAACCAAAACCTAAATGTTTGTTGTGCAAAGATGAAGCTTATTAATTTTTTCCAACATATTCAATGAGGCAACTTTGAGCAGAGGATCATGCCCAACTGTCATTATTGAGTTTGGGCTGTTAAAATAACTGTGCATATAAGTGTGTGTGTGTGTGTGTGTGAGTGTGTGTTCTCTGACCACACTGGTAGGTGGGGCAGCAGCGGTCAGTGGTGTTGCTGTCGACTGTCAGGACCTCGCCGTCCTGGCAGAGAGGAGGCGTCTCTGGGCAGGAGGAGGCGCACACTGCAGGAAACACACACACCTTGTTTGTTATGGTGGTGGACTCTACATTAACCTGCTGATGACTCACTGGAGACTGGATGTGTTCAGTTAGTATGAACTGTATGAACTGACTGCAGACGTGGTCCAGGCAGCAGCTGGCGTCAGCTCTGATGGCGATCAGGGTCTGGTCCTCTCTGCAGCTGGGAACGTCCGGCTCACAGAGCTCAGGATCACACTCTGCAACACACAAGACACTGAGCGGTGAAACATTCACAAACAAGTCTCCTCAAAGTGACAGGAGGCCTCAAGGAGACAAATAAAGTGATAGGTGGGTCGATAGTGAATTTGACCTTTAACCTTTGACCACAAAATTCTTATCAAGTAATCCACACACTGGTTGTTCCCACACTGTGCATCTCGCACCCAAATCTTTGAGTCAGATGGTTGAGTAAGTGCCAAATGTAAATAGAAACTCACCACACACATAGTACGGACAGCAGGAGTCCTGTCTGAAGTATGACACCAGCTTCTGCCCGTACTGACACTCAGGAGGCAGCAGGTCACACAGGCTCTGGTTACACACTGCCGAGTCAGAAATCACATCCTCTCGTTAACGTTTCATTTCAGATTTACTCATACACTTATACTGTCTGATACACTGATACATGTCAAACCCTCCCGGCCTCACCGCAGACTTTCTGCGGGCAGCAGCTGGCGTCGTCGGCCAGGCTGACGACCATCTCTCCTGCCCGACGGCACGCGGGTGCCACCACGCTGGAGCAGTTGTACTCTATGGGGACGATGGTGTCATTGTCGCAGCGGTACATGCAGCAGGCGTCCTTTGAGGCTTTCCACACCTCGCCGTGTGCATGAGGAACATCAGAGCTGTCGGTGCAGGCTGCAGACACACACCACACAACAAACGCATCTGTGATTTCCAGTTAACAGGTGATGAGCTAATGCTGCGGTGCAGGCACTCATCCTGGGGTCTTACCGCACTTCTCTGGTGAGATGCAGAGGGCGGAGTACGGCCGGTGGAGGAGCGTTCCCTCAGGACACACGCAGCCCTCGGTCAGGCCCGAACACTGCTCCGGGTCAGAGTCAAAGTCGTGGTTGGGACAGGTCTGAGACGTGCAGGCCGGCAGACAGGCCTGATACCGCAGAGTGTCGGGACACACGAACGCTGCAGGACACAACGTGGAAACATCACTTTACCTCAGACTCAAGAGACAACATTTTATTTCACAGTGAGCGAGAGGTGTTAATCATCCCGGGTCGAACAACACCAGGACCCAGATGAAATACATTTCACCCGGGTTCCTGACACTGATCGGATGGTCTGAAACTTACGGCAGTGATCTGGACTCCTCCATTCAATGCAGATATTAAATTTGTGACAAGAGGCCACATAGGCAGCCAGCGCCACACACTGGTTGTTGACGTACTCTGCATCTCGCACCCAAACCTCACAGAATGTGCTGGGTGGGACCTAAACAAAGAAAAAGAGAGCTGGTTTCAGTTCAGAGCTGGAAACCATAGGTTTCATCGTATAAGTTTGTGTTAGCGCGTACGTAGGTGTGGCAGGGGGAGAAGTGTTGGGTGTGCAGCATGTCCAGGCAGCTGGAGCAGTCAGTGGTGGAGCAGTTGAGCTCGCGGCGGCGGCTTTGGCTGATGTAGCTGGTGGTGTTGGGAACCTGCCAGCTGTCAATGAACACAGCTGGATCCTCGCTCACGCCGACTGTGGTGCCGTTGGCCAATGTCAGGTCGTTAGTTGGGTCTCCGTCACAGAAACCTAAGGTGGGTGTGTGGTGGGGTGGGTCACAAACACACATTAAAATAAGTCATAACATATGTATCAATTAATGTGAAAAAACTGCTGTAAAAAATGACTTTACTACTTTCTGCAACCAAATTAAATGTACAAAAATCTTTTTATTGAATTACACAGAACGTAATTCAGTAAACGCTATATAGTTGTTATTATATTGTTCTTTTCCAGGCAACAACAAAAGATTTAAGACTATATGATGCTACGACATGTTTGGTGTTGTGTTGATAATAATGCAAATACAGAAAATTGGGACAGTGAAGTAATCTGTCCACGAGTACATCGACTCTTACCACAGAGGCCCATGGTAGGAAGCTTGATGCTGGAGCTGTCAGTGTCAATCACCATCATCCCAGTGCTGTGGTACCACTGCAGCTTCAGACCAGCAGGACTACGGATCAGGTACATGTTGCCTGTGTCGTAGATCTCAAAGCCATACTTTTTGAAACGAGCTTTGGCGTACCGCGAATTGATGTAGAGCTAAAGGGAAAAAATAAGGGTGTAAAGTCACATAAAACACCACAAGGTAAAAAAAAAACAGTAGAGGAAGGAGACATCGCTTACCCTCCTCTGCAGCCTGTCAATGACGATGTGGTTGGTTTTGTGTGTGATGTTGAGTGACACCAGACAAAGGTTGGTGAAATTCCAGAGAAGCTTGAGAAATGAATAGAAAATCAATAACAGATAATAACATAAAAGTCACTTCTCTTCCCATCGCTTGAAAAGAACCTGGACTTACAGGTGACTCGGAGTCGGCAGGACACTCCTGAACCAGGACACTGACAGTCTCATTGGGCAGCTGGGTCACGATGTAGGAGGCAGCTTTGTAGATGGCAACACTGTTCCCATCAAACGTTATCACATTCAGGTCCGGAAACATCGAACAGCGACCTGGAACATCAGGGGAAAATGAAAGAAGATAAAAACAATGACAACAGCCATCATTCTTGTCTTACGTGTAGATAGAGAAATCTAATGGAGAGACTATGTGTCGTCCTCACATGGGCAGTCCCACTTGGGGCAGCACTTGTCTCCATTGACCTGGATGGCGAAGCCGAGCAGGCCACAGTTCGGGGGCTCGGAGGTGAAGGGACAGCTCTGAGATTTGTTGAAGAGGACAAGCTGGTTGTTGACGCAGATGTACTTTGTGCACTCGTCAACGATCTCTGCATATGGAGGCTGCATGGAAACAACATGAAAAACTGAGAACCAAAATCACATGGCTCACAGGTCCTGGTTATTGTGGCCATACGCAGGGTCCTCTTTACATATGACCTCTCTATCATCTCAACAAATGTGCTCAGAATGGAAAATCTGTAAATAACTAGTCAGCCGCGAGTTAATTACATTATACTTCAAACAAACTATGTGTTGAATTTTGCAGATTATTCTATGAATAATATTGAAACTGGAAGCAAAGTAGCAATGAAACGTTTCCCTTATCCAAATTCTGTGTGACTGAAAGACAGATGTATAATAACTGAACCCACGGTGCACATCCTTGTGGGGGGCACAGCTACAGACGTGGCCTCCACTCTGTGTCGGGTCGTGGCCGTTGCTGAAGGCGTTGTTGTTGCGTCTGGACTCGGCTCTGTGGTTGTGGTTGTTGGGCGGGAGGTTGTAGCAGGGGCGACACCGGGCTCCAGCGTGGAGATTAAGATATCAGGGGGAGCTGTCACCATTTTGGATGTAGATGGAGACGCATCAGTCTCTCTGGTTGTCAGAGGTTTGACAGATGCGGCTGTTTCTCTGATGGTTGTCGTGGAGATGGCAGTGGATGCTGTGACTGTGGTTGGAGTAGGGACAGGCACTGGTATGGTCACGGTGGTCAGACCTGGAACTGCTGTGGTTGTGTCAGCGCGTTGGGTCGTGCTCGCCGTAGTGACAGACTCAGCAGATGTTGGGATAGTGGCAGATGGCACTACTGACATGGTTGTCGTGCTGGGGCTTGGTGTGATCGTCGGCGGTCCAGGAGTGGTCGATGTGGTGGTTACTAATGGGGGCCTTGTTGCTATGGTAACCCTTGCAGTGAGTGGCCTGACAGTTGCCCTCTCAGGTACTGTGATTCTCGGGGTAACTCTTGTTGTCAGAGGAACTCTGGGTGTCGTCCTGAGGGACGTTGTTCGTGTGACGGTTGTAACTGTTTTGGCGGGCGTGGTTCTTGCAGTGGACACCAGCCGGGTGGGGACTTTTTCTGCCACAGTCGTTGGTCTTGGAGGTGCTAAAGTGGTTGTGTGCAGTGGTGACCAAGATGGAGGCAGTGTAGTTGTAGCCCTTGTTGATACCTGCACTCTGCCTGTCACTGGTTGTGTCGTCTCTGTCACTGGCTGTATGACGACAGGTCTAATCGTGGTGGTTACAACCTGTGGTGGAGCACTCGTAGTAGCTGTGGTGAGAGTTGTCTCAGGAGCACCAGGTGCAGGTGATGGAGGTGTGTCTGGTTTCCTGGTGGTGGCGGCTGATATTTCTGCAGTTGAGATTTCAGGAGAGGTTGTAGTTTGGGTGGTGGAGGTTGTAAATCCTGTGGTGGCCGCTGATGTTGCAGAGGTGAGGGCTGGTTTTGTTGTTGTTATGGGAAGACGGGGAACTTCAGTAGTTTTAGTTGAAGTGACCACATGGATGACAGTTTCAGAAGTGACAGCTGATGTAGTCGTCAGTGTTGGGCTGTAGACTATGGTGGAGGTGGTCTCCTGATGTGGAGGCCGCCATGGCGCAGAGGTCCGCATGGTAGATGCAGGAGGGGTGAAGCTGTGTGTTGAAGGTGGTGGTGGCAGTAGAGTGGTAGTTTCTGTAGACACTGGTGGTATAGTTTGTTTTGTCGTGACGGTAGGACCTGTGGACGCTGTGGATGTTTCTGGAACTTCTGAAGGTCTGGGAGATGTGGTCTGAGTGGTTCTCTCTGTTGTTGGGACGACAGTGGACCAGGAGGTTTTCTCAGTGTAAGGTGTCAAGGTGGACACTGGAGAAGTTGTTGTGTCTGTAATTTTTGGACGTGAAGGTGGAGGCGTCACTGTAGTGGTATCAGATAAAGTCACTGTTTTTGTAGATGTTCTCCAGGCAGTAGCAGCTGAGGAAGGAGCAGATGGTCCAGTTGTAGTCAGTACAACATGGTGCTGGGTTGATGTTGGTAGCTCAGATACTAATGTTGTGGCTGTTGTCTGCTCAGTAGTGGTGGTATACTCAATCTTCTCTGTTCTAGCAGTTGGTGCTGTTGCCTCTGGACTTCCATATGGTGTAGTTTTAGTGGTGGTGAAAGGTGCGACTGGTGAGACTGCCTGTGTTGTTTTTGCTGAAGTGGGTGTGGTTTCTGTCTCAGTTGGGGACAAGGGCGGGAGAGTCGAGGTGGCTGTACGTGTGGTGCTTGGTAACCCAGTGGAGATCTGTGTGGTCATGACAGGGGAAGATCTCTCCACTGTTACAGTCTTTGTACTGGTATCTGTGGCAGTTACACTGGGAACAGTGGTTCTGTCTTTGACTTCAGACATGTCTGAGACTGTACTGGGACCAGGACTGGAAGCTGTTACAGTAGGAGTAACAGCTGGTAAATGTGTTGTAGCCTCTGTGGTTGGGTGCACAAGAGCAGGATGGGGTGCACTGGTGCTGGTTGGCTCCTCGATGGAGCTGCTGGTCTGTGCTGTGGTTGTAGTTGGCTGCAGGGTCACAGCAGTGGTAGTGATGAACGGCTGCAGGGACTCTGTGAGCTTGGTGGAGGAGGTGATCCAGAGCAGAGCTGTGATTGCAAAAGGAGCGCTGCTTGTTCGGGGAGTGCTGAGGCTGGAGGGGCTGACGGTGGAGCTCAGAGCCCCGGTCGTCGTTGTTGTAGACGTTACAGTGGTTGGCGATATCGCTGTGACTCTGTCAATAGATGGCTCCATGACCTCTGGCTGGACAGCAGGGGGTACTGTTGTCAAAGCTGGGGGTTCTGGTGGTCTGGAAAGTTCAGGTGGTTCAGAAGGAGAGTCGGGAATTGGTCGGGTTGGCTCATCAGGAGCCAGAGGCACGGTGGTGGTCGTGGTACTAACAGCTGGGATGACGATGGGGGTTTTAGTGGTAGGACCAGTGTGCAGAGTGGAGGATTCAGTGGAGACTGTAGTCTTTAGGAGGGTGGAGGAGGCAACAGTGCTTTTCATGGCTGTAGATGTGACAGCTGCAGATGTAGGCTGAACAGTGGAAGGTGGTGACGGCTGCACAACGACAGGCACCTTAATGCCTGAATGACGACAATAAACAGTGTGTTAGAAAATCAGGTGTTAATAACTCAATAACCATTAATTAGCTCTTTGCTCATTTTTAATGTTTTATTTATTTATTTATTTATTTATTTAGTTAGTTAGTTAGTTAGTTAGTTAGTTAGTTAGTTATTTGGAATCTCTGTCTGAAACATTCTGTTTCTAATCTCAATTTTAATTTCCTTTTTTTTTTTTAAATGCTCCGGAACAGAAGAGAGGTCAGGACAACAACACCATCACTCAACATGTTGTTCAATAAGTGAAATCAATCAGAGGACACTCACAATCTTCTACAAAGACACATCGGCGGGTGACCTCATCCAGGACCATGTGGGGGGGGCAGACAGGGAGGCAGCCTTCCACCCTGTACAGAGAGAAACACATAGCTATTAAAAAAATATACATTAAAATGTAAAAGATTATAAATTTTTACAGTTTTTCATATGCATGTTGACATAAAGGACACTGAAGATGAATATATTTAAACACAGTCACAATCAATGCAGCTCTCAATCACTTTAAACATCAGCTCCACATTTTATTCATTAAAAAAAACTACAAATAAACTAAAATAAACTACAATTACAACTACAAACTCCAATTAACAATATAGTGCAGCGAGTATTTCTTAAATGTCCTTTGTCCGAGATATGATGGAAATGTGTAAAAGTAATGAAATTTTAAATAAAATGTAAACATATGTAGCACTGACTGATCAAACTAGTAACACAAGGAATCAAAACAAGCTGCCCAGAGGAAAAGGTCAAAGGTCTCACTGTGGGATGGTGTTACAGGCTTGAGCCAGTGGGTCACTGCAGGTCTTGAAGCAGGGGCTGATGCAGGAGTCGTACCTCCACTGACAGCGGGGGCTGGGCGGGGCCTCTGGGCTGGGCCCTGAGGAAAAAAAACTTTTTACCCTTTTACTGCAATTTACACACAAAGTTTATCTTCTTCATTTAACTAGAACATCTGAACAATGAAAGCTGAAAACATTTTTGGACGTCATAAAATTCTGGCCACCACGTGTACTTATACAAACAGCATGTTTGACAACGTTATATTTCTTTATATATTGTTGTAGAAAGCCATTAAAGTCTGTCTGAGGTCTGAGCTTTATTTCTTGCTCTGAACGCGTGCAGCATTCA
The DNA here is from genome assembly GCA_016785345.1 of Trinectes maculatus. Lineage (NCBI taxonomy): Eukaryota > Metazoa > Chordata > Actinopteri > Pleuronectiformes > Achiridae > Trinectes > Trinectes maculatus. Next base: position 29,472 of record JAFBJQ010003414.1, read on the forward strand.
CACGCTGTTGCCAGGAAACTGAATCTGCCATGGGCTGCCAGGTCATTTCCATTAACGATAACAAATGTCGCAGTATTTTTAGCATCAGCGATTCATCTGGCTGCACTGAGCTGAACATGCAGGCAGAGGAAACACGAGTCTTGACCTTTGACAGTAGAAGAAGAGAGGAGAGGAACTGAGGCCTGAGAATCCGGAGCATCCTGAATCCTAACCTGATGGCTCAGTGAGGAAAAATACAATAACTGGATTTGATTTCAAGAGATTTGATTCTTGATTTACATAAAATAAAACACAAACAAACCCAGGCGATGTTTTATGACTTATGGTACCGTGATGTTTGTCACTGGATCGTTGCTGACCTGTCAGTCCGAACAGCGTGGCCTTGCGGAAACTGTCCGTGTGTCTGTATTTGAGCAGGTGGAGGCGTAGCAGCGTGGCGTGCAGGAAGAAGCCGGGCTTGGCGTGGGACTCCAGCGAGTCGTAGCCAGGGATCCAGGTGTTTCTGTGGAGAACAAAGGTGGCCCCGTCCCAGAATGCCTCACTGTCCTCCCACTTGGCCAGCCGCACCTGGCCGCTGGGGCTGGCACACAGGAAGTAGTTTGGCCTGTCAGCTGCCTCAAAGGAAACCCGTGATGTGTCTGCGTAGAAGATGGTTTATCCGTATGAAACAAAGAGTACACACTTACAGTATATACATACACACACTTTTAGATATGGTACATCTATAGCACTAACACTAAAACACATATCATACAGTTGCTATGGCAGTGGACGGTTGTGTATTTACGCAATAAGCACGCACAAAGCAACATTATAGTCACCTGTCCTTTTACCTGTTTTGACTCTGATGTAACAAATGAGTTGTTCTGTTTCAAGACAGACAGCTAAAGAAGAAGTAAAAAAGAGCCGCGCTCTTTCTCCTCTGTGAACTCTCCTAACTATACAATATATATAATATCATAAAATGTGAATGAATTCCTGTGAAAGCAGATCCTGAGTGCAGCTGCATCGCAGCAGAGAGACCGGCTCGTTTCACTGAGACTTGGCTCGCCGCCCGGCCTGTAGCTCAGGTTCCGAGATTAGCATTCGGCCACCTGATCTCTGCACCCGTCTGCTGCTGGAAGTCCATCTCATCCGTCAGTGTTTTCACTGCATTGGGCAAATTATTCCAAACACTGTTAAACTGGAGAGGAAACAGTGGAAGAGGAGAACGCCATGTGGCTGGCAGTCATCACTGAGGCTCTCAGATTGGCTGGAGGAGAGGCAGCAGTGCGGGCTGAGGCAGAGCTGCCCGGGAACGGGATGAAAACAGGACAACTGAAAGGTTGGAATCGTGCGCTGTAGATAAAGTTGAACCCCACAGCTCACCATGTGGTCGGGCTCTGCTGAGGCCCGGTGTCATCATGAACTGTGACAGGACACTGCTGGTGCTGGTGGTGCTGGTGAGGTTCGCCTGCTGCAGGAAGACAGAACCGCTGGCGATGCTGCCGACCACCAGCACAGTCCGATCCCTGAAGGTGACGATCCTAAAGGGTCCTTTACCCAAAACTACAAACACAACATCAGGTTAGTGCAGTAGAATTAGACTGGTTTTACCACAGTTGGAGATAAAATACTGGAGATAACCTACTCTTTTTTAAAAAAAAAAAAAAACAATTCTTGACTTGTCAATGAGTCCTTTTTAATAAAATGTCCACTTCACAAACTTAAATGAGACTCCAGTTTCACACATGTACAGACCAAAATATCAAGATATCAGGGAAAACCAAATATTACTAAGACCAAGACCTGTGATATCAAAGTTATGCAATCATCTGCAGGAGCAGGAGACGACTGTTTTGAATGAAAGCAAACGGAGGGTTGAGTCACGCGATGTGTTGGTGCTGTGGGTGATATGGAGAAGAGGTCATACCTTTGTTGAAGAATTCACAGTCGTACGCTGCAGGGAGAAGAGAGGCCGTTAATATAGACACACACTACAAAGAGCTTCTCTATCAAGACAAACCAAACGAACTCTCTGAAGAGCTAATCAGCTGTTACTGAAGGCTCTTGATGATGATAAGTGAGGATAATATCTTTCCCATCATTCCCTGCTCTCTGACTTACGGCACAGGGACGGGGTTCGCCAGTCGACGGGAACGCCCTGATGGCAGCAGCGCTGTGCGTACGCTGCCACGCTGGTACAGAAACACTCACAGTCACCTCCCCGGCTGCAGGCGCACGTGTCTGCCAGGCAGTTCATGTAGAACCAGGTAACGTCCACCTGAGTAAAGCAGAACACGTCAGCAATTTCATTTCACAGCAAACGTTGTTTGAACTACATGATCAAGGCCTGTTGTTGCACCGACACTCACCACTGGGTGGCAGGCCTGGAAGACCTCACTGAGCAGGATGCCACACTGCCGCTTTGCAAAAGGCTCTCTGAGAGGACTGAGGCTGCACGGGTGTCTGATGTCTGGACTGTTCACACACTGAAAACACACACACACACACACAAAGACTGAAAGAGGCGACAAATGATGTTTTATACAAGGCTGAGTCATGTGATGGAAGTGATGATGACCCAGGTGATGACACGCACCTCTGCTGCAGTCCAGCTGTTGCCAAACTCCTGAGGTGTCGGGGAATCGATGTTGTCGGGCGTCCGCATCTCATTGACAGTCTTCAGGTCAAAGTTTCCACACAGCCCGCTCAGCTTCCCCTGAACACATCACCAACATCTCTCATCACCAACATCTCCAAACACCAACATTTCCAAACAGCAGCAGCAGCACTGCTGACATCAATGAGGTAAAACAGCTGGAAGTTCTCAAACAAGCAAGTAAAGGGAGCTGGAGCTGAGTGTTTATGTCAGGTGGTGCATCCAAAATATGAACTGCAGTATAATCTGATATCGATGTGCAATCTGTCTCTTGATGGAGGACAAGCGGAGAGAAAATCATTGATCTTTTATATTTCATTTCTGTTTAGTCAACAAACGCTCCAAAAGCGGCATCACATCAGAGAACATCACACCCCTGCCACAGAACCAGTGTCCCACCTGCCATTGAGGTCCAACCTGGATGTGGACAGTGGTCTTACGGTCCCACAGGACTGTGACTTCTTCCTCTGGGAAGTGAATGACTGTGAAGTATCCCGCCGGCCAAATGAACATCCTCTGCTTCCTGTCAATCACACTGGAAGGATTCTACAAGAGAAAAAAGCAGGTTCCAATTTCAATTGTAGACATTGGAGACATCGAATGTTGTGTGCTGCTGGTTAAATAATAATAATTCTAAAAAAACAAACACATTAAAGCAGCTCTTACTGGATTCCCAGTGTCGTCATCAAAAGCTACAAAGGATCGTCCGATGCTGATCATTAGAGATTTCCTGCAGATGACGCCACCGTCGAAACAGTCGACGTTCTCAGCCGTAACGCTGAGCATCACATCCGCGCTGCTCTGTGGAGCAAAGGAAACAGGCTTACAGAGAGTAAATATTTACAGCTAATATATATATATATTTATTTCGTTTATTTAAATAAACTAAATTAAGTTTATTTATTTCATCCCTTACTACAACCAAAAAAACATCAGTGTACAGATGCATAGCTTGTGTCGCCAAATGTAAATACTTTCAGTACCTTCACAAGATAGACTTTGCATGCACCGACATAGTCAAACAGCAGGCCGTCAAACGTCCTGTAGTGGCGATCGCCGTAAGATGTGCACATGGACGGACACGGACGAAACACACACTGGAACGTCCCATGTTGGCAAACACTACAAAGACAGCGACACTTTAGTGATTCAGCCTCAACTGGTGACCATTTAGTGCAAAGACCTTTTTTTTTTCTTTCTGCTTTAGTCGTGAGCCTCAGGTCAGTGGCTGAATCGCTGCTCGTGGTGTCATTAGCCTGTCATCTAGCTCTTCTTCTCTGGCTATGGCTGCAAGAAGAATTGGATGGACGGGAGAATGACTGAGATCACTGGGAGAGTGTTTCCTTTCACCAGTGATGAACAGTCTGAAGCAGAGGGAATCAAAGAGTCAAACAACGGCCCGCTCTGTTTTCCAGGCCATGTTTTTCTGTCCTGTGATAATGGAGAATTATGGATATCAGGTGGCCACTTTTTTTCTACTGCTCAGGACTGATCACGTCTGGGTCAGTATTTGAGCTGTTTGGATATTTGGGTCTCATTCTGACAGATGCCTGATGACAGCGTTACAAATTAGTACATTAAAAGAAATGAAGACACCAAACTTTGTATAAAAAAACAAAAATAAACAAGTTGTGTTTACATGTGTCTCCACATATGCATGAACGTACCAGTCATGGCAAGGGGAGGAGACTCTGTCGCCTGGGTAATACTCCTTTCCCTTCCACAGACAGGGGCAGGCTGCGGGTTCAAAACACTCGTCTCCGTGTTTCAACAAGCTGCGACGACAAGCACACAGGTCTGGTTTAGGATGGAACACAAGCTTGGATGTTTGGAGGCTTGAGATAAACACATTTCAATGTCGGACACAAATGTGCTATCTCAGGTTAAATCCAGAAACTGTAGTCCTTGGAATAAAGACAGTTACCAACCTATGGAGCCAACATGCTGAAGATTACATGTGATCTAGCCGATGGATGGTGGAAAATATCTTAATATCAAAATAAATACTGAAAAGTGAAAACGAGACACCAGAGACCATATATGTGTGGTCTTCACGTGAAGATCTGAGATCTACAGCCGAGCAGCGATGGCAGAAAAGGGCAAGTGGTAAAGTTGTAACACTCGTCAGCTACATGAGAAAACCGCACAATTAGGATTCTCAGAGACACACAGAGAAACAGTCTTTGTCCGGATGCCTCCATTTGCTTTCCACTCCGCGAGACCAAGCAGATAAGCATCTTGTAATATTCAGGGCTGAGCTGCATCCAGCGGCGAGGCCGCAGACAATGAAGTGACAAACTGAATGGTCCCACCACAAACCTCAGGTTCATGTGAGTAGAGTTACACCCCAGATAAAACGGTGTTAACAGCTCCCTTTATCCACCCGCCAAGCCGCCGTATCAATGACCCTGATCAAAGATTCTACCACCGCTCTGTCTTCCGACTTACGTGCACATCATGAACACAGCTCCCGTGTTGCATTCGATACCCTTAGACAACGTATGTAAATGTATGGTGTGGCGACAGGCGGAACAGTGGGTTGAACGCAGCCTACAACGTGTCTGGTATTGTGCCAAGACCCATCACAGATCAGGTTTAAAGATACAAGATAACAAAAGTGGAACGTCTCACATTACTGTTAACAGCCCTGTGTGTTCAGCTGATAAGTGACGATCTGAGTGTCAGAGCGGTGAAGTGGAACAGAAAATAACAATGATGACGCACTGATCTTAACATTGATCTCTTTTTGTCTTCTTGAACAATGTACAACCTCATGTACTCTGTCATAAAAACATAAAAACTCTGTCACCTCCAGTCCCAGTCAAACGTGAACAGATGTTATCATAGACTGTGTATGAAGACAGACAGACAGCTCCTACAGTGAGGTGGAAACATCTTGATTGCCCTGGTTGCTGGCTAAAGTATTGATCATAAACCCGATGCTGCTATTTTGGTGCGGCATGTTGCACCTGAAATTCCTGGTTGATGTCAGTTTGGCCAGGCTAACTGGGAGAATGAGGAACGACGGAATGAATGAACGGTCCACATTTTGATCATAAACAAAGTGAGCCATTGTGAATGAAAACACAGCGGCCTCTCCTGTCACCACCTTGGCTCATTATTTCCCGTTAGAGGAGGTCCCTCTGCAGATGAATAAATTGCACTTGACTATGAGCAGTTGCAATTTTTTTTTAAAAAGCTGCCTTTTTTTTCCTTTTTTAAACTTGATTCATTACATCTGATCTTCACAAACAACCGTCCATGATTCACTCCAGTTCCTGGCTGATCCCCCGTGACCGGCCAGTCGTCATTGCACTTATTAATGCTACTATCACCAGTAGAGCATCCAGGCTAAAGAGGATCTCTTTGTGTCCATATTTACCACACTGTCAGCTCACAAACTATTGTGTTTCAGGGAGTTATTAATCATCCACTTTCTGAATGTCGGGGTGAGGGTTTGTTGGGTTCCTGTCACTGCAAAGGTCACGGTGACGAGGTGGCCAACAGGATTAAATGAATCACACCACTCAGGTCAGCAGAGGTGACGCACAGTTGAGACTCAGTGGCATCTCCGCACCCACATGACCTTTCTCTGGGTTCCATGACGTTAAGATGACACACTGCACTGAGCAACAGACAGCACACAAACGGAACTACTTCAAACGACAGGTCAGCGTGTTTACATCCATTCATTTATTAACTTCCGACTGCTTTTTCTCAACGGTCACTGGAGCCCTTTTTGGTGATATTTTCAGTTTTAAAAAAATTAATATCGGTTCAACGGTTCATAGCATTCCCTCTATACTCAATGTGTATTCATGATGAATCTTAAAACCACAACCGACAGTCAGATTTATAATCAGTGCAGCTGGGATTTGTTTAACGTGACCTCTGCCTGTTCATTTTGTAATCAGGATGACTCTTGGTTGATGTCACAGAATGAAACCACTTAACCTGTTTTTCGGGCCGACAGCCAGAAGCAATTAGAAGGATCAGGTGACCGTAATCTACGCCATGATGTCTGTCCACCTCATCTACTGGTTCTATTCAGTGATTTAAAAAAAAAACATAACGGAGACGTCACTCACCCTGGAGGGCAGGTACATCCAGCCACACAGGGCTCGTGTGCCGAGCAGGTGAGGTTGAGCAGGTATGACTCGCAGGTGTGTTCGCAAGCCACGCCCCTTTCTGGCAGGAGGCCATCTTCCCCCTCAGAGCAGTTCTGGTAAAGCTGACCTGCTGGACACAACCTGTCTGAGGTCGGTGAGGGAGGAATCACATGTTAGCAAGATGCTACAGGGGAAGACTTCCCAATTCATTGTCCCCATGACAACCAATACATTAGCATTCTGCAGTCAGACAGTCAAACAAACTAACAGGAGCATTTGCATTCTTCTGCCCCCCAGAAGAAGCATCTTCGATTAAAGCTTCACAAATAACAATTATTATTAACATTATTTTAAATGAGTGACGTACCACTGTTTGTTGTTTGAGACACCAGCTTTCCATTCAGACAGAGTCTGCAAGGGAAGGGAGGGAGAGACTCGGATGAGCAGTTGCAAAAAAAAAAAAAAAAAATCAAAGAACAGAGAGTGAAAGACAAGAATTAAAAAAAAGCACAGTACAAACTGAAATGATGGGAATGATTGTGAGGACACAGACGGGGAGGAGGATCTTACTGAACACCTGCGGACGTCATGATCACATCTCCCGGCTCGTAATCTGCTCCCAGGAAACTGCAGGGACACTCGCTCCTGACACACACCACACCGGTAAACAAACACAACGCACAAACAAATACACCAACTTACTGTATATCACTGAGTACATCAATACAGAGGTTACTGAAGAAACACATGTTTGTTGTCTGATACAGGAAGTTAAAAAAAAACATAAGCAAAAAACGCTAAATGCAATTGTCCCATCCCGATTCATCACCTGGCAACACTTGAACCACAGTTGTGTATGTGGTTGCATTGTGTATTTGCAGAACATAGCATGAATAAATAAATAAATCAAACAAACAACAAAACAAAACACAGCATTTACATTGTGGTAAACTGTTTATCGGAGGCTAAAAGCCTTTGTAACATATAGGCCATCGGCACACATCGGCCTCTGTACTACAGATTCTTTCTCACTGGTTATCAGATATCTGTGTCGTCCCGGGCTCGAGTGGGAATGAAAGGGGGGTTTCACAGTGAATTCCTTAATGTAACTCTATCACATGGTAAGTAAGACACTGCGCTGCACTAGGATGTAAGAACCTGGGACATTTAAGAGGAATTAAGCTGCATGTCTTCGAGGGCAGAGCAGGCTGAAAGGGAGAGCACAATTAGCGAGGTCCTCTGGCTCGGTAATGTCTGCGGGAGAGATACGGCGCTTACCACTTAAAGGCTGACCTAAACTTCAGAGCAGATACAAATATCACTTTGAGAGGATTGGTTTGGTGGAGTGCCATTTAACGGGCCTCACAACCTTCCACAGCAGCGCCGCAGACAGACCTGGAGCTGCTCCCATACACATGACACTTGGCCATTCAGCCCCCCCTGCAGTGCTTAACACTAAATTAACGACGATTTGGACGAAGCAATGGTATAATCCTAATACAGTATAGAAAAATAACGTTACACAAACATTCACATTACCCTGTGTTGCTTTTTTTTGTGTAAAAATACATTTTTCAAATTCTTCATTAATTTCTCCTCAGAGAGCCCGCCCCTGGCCCCGCCCCCTCGGCCTTACCTGTGCACACAGGTGTGTGTCCGTTGGTTGTAGAAGGATCCCAGAGGGCAAACGCAGCCCTCCTCACACTCCTCCCCACAGTGTTGTGGGACGGAGAGGGCAGAGCAGCGGCGCTGGCAGGATGATGCGCAGGTGCCGTACTGCATGGTGGCTGGACAGGTGACGGCTGCAGACGAGATTTAGATGTAGGTTGACCAGTTAATTATTACTCCATTACTTGGAATTTTGATGTAAATCATTTAATTCTGATGTGAATAAGTAGATTTCACTTAAATATACAACATTAACCCTTTAATAAATTGATTTAGTACAACATGTAACGTAATAGAGACGTTTAAGGCAGTGGGAAAATCTTGATTGTAGTTCTGCTGATTTGACAAAAAAAAACCCAAAAACAAAACTCACCACAGTCAGGTATCTGCGATCGAAAGTCAATGATGACAGAGAATCGGCGGCAGTGGCGAGTGTAGTGGGCCAGAGCGGAGCAGAGACATGGCGTCCCGCACTTGCAGGTGTCCGAGCGGCACTGCTGGTGGAACGGCGTGGGACTCAGGTACTCGTGGCAGGCGGAGAACAGATCTTGGTTCAGTATGTCACACATCTGCGAGGCATAGGCCACTGAGTGGGGAAAACATCCCGTTAGCGGTCAGTCCAACATCCCAGGTGGAGATCATATTATCCTTTGGATAATGGATACCTGGATAAACTGATTCTTAAATTCCTACCATGATAATAAGTTGGATATCTGTAAGTTTGGATATAAATGTAGTAACATCTTTACTGTACTGTAAAATATAACTAACTAAACAAAACCTGCGGGTGGGGTGAAGGGAAACTGACCGGCCTGCTGGTGTGTGTCACAGGCGTCCAGCTGAGGCGCACTCAGGCTGGTTGAACAGGCAGAGGAGATTCTCCAGGCGTTTCCAAACAGCTGAGGAGTACTTTCAATCATACCTGATGGAGATCTGCAGGAGCACCACACCACAGATTCACACCACGTCATGTCAGGGGTCATATTTTAGTTCTACTCGGGCAAAAGTGACACTTCAGAGAGTTTTTAGAGAGAATGTTTATATAAAAGATAAACTGGCGCATCATCATTTTCACTGTGCTTCTTCTCAAGAGCTTCAGGCACAGTGAGATTTTCTTTCGAGCAGCATACGACCACTTGAGTCACCGACTGACACACACACACACATATATATATCCATTTACACCTGTTAGACAACGTCCGCCCTTTATGGCCGGCCATTACGCTACAGCACAGTGGAGTTCCTGTTCCGCTAACAGTCATTTCCTTGTTGAAGTGGTGTGTCAGTTGGGTGCTCATCTGCCCCCCCACCCCCCACCCCCCTTAAAGAGCTGATCAGAGAGCGAGGCTTTTGATGGCGAGCCGCTGGACCAGTGTGTGTTACAGAGGCAGAGAGTGTGAGAGCGAGCGAGTAAGAGCGAGAGAGAGAGAGAGCACTTCACAATCACCTCCCTCTCTGCCTCTGTAACAGCAGTACGCTCTCTCCTTTCATTACGGGAAAGGGGTTAAGGGCGGGTGCAGAGGGGGTTAAAGCTCAGCCGACACACACTTACAGGAAGTCATCCTGAATGTTTCCGTTGAAGGTGCCACACAGCCCCACGGTGTCATCCCGCCACCGCTCGTCAGCCTGCAGGTACAGACGGAACTCTTTCCAGCTGTACTGCAGACGCAGGCCGAACGCCGTCTTCACCTGCAGGAACATGGACGACAGCTCCTGGATGTGGAAGACGTCTGCGCAACAAGTTGGAGGAGGACATGTAGAAGTTTAAATAATGTTGAAAAGTTTACGAAAACAAGTACTTTTAATTCTCTAATAGTGTTCTTGGTTGTTTTTTTTAAAACATTTGATCAATTAATCTACTCGTTACTTCAGTTCAAGTTTTGTTCATTGACATATTTTTGTCTTTTAAGCATTAAACATTATCGGCTCTATGTAAACAAGAAAAACTGATTAATGGCATTTGGAACAGAGCGTTAACGTTGTCTTAATTCCTTCAGGGGCCAAAATATCAGATCATTCTCATACAGCTCAGCACAAAACATACAAAAGACTCTGGGCTTCATTGATGAAGAACACTGAAGTGAAAAGGGGGTAATACTCAGAGGGAAGGCATTTTGCGCAACACAATGCAGTTAAGTATCGGGAAGATTTCTGTATAATAGCAGAGCTGTCACTCAATCCTCCTCTGCCATGACCCACAGAGTGCTGAGAGGAGTCAGAGGCACGTTAACAAAGCTGGATGGCAATAAAGGATGAGGGGGTTACCATCGGAATAGGGCAGGGAGATGCGGTACTGTCCGGCCATGAAGACGTCGCCAACATGACTCAGTGTTATCTCCGTTCTTGGATCCTCGTCAACGACCAGGTTAACTGATTGGATGCAGGCCCCGTCCAAATTCTGCAATTGAGACGAGATGGCTTGATAAACAACGCTGGCGTTTTCCCAGACACACAACAGGACACGCGATGAGGGCAAAATAACATTTTAAAAAATGGAGTGAAATAAAACAAGAAGGGTCTGAAAAGCGCCTTAATGTGTGGCAGAAAAAAAAGATCTTAAATTAAAAAATGAATTCAACCTCACATAAAAAAAAAAGACCTGAGAGTCTCTGCAGAGCTCAGAAAAAAGGGGGGATCTGTTAAACAGTGATAATTCTCTGCAGGGTCATCACTATGACGGACCCCATCCACATACAGGTGGTCATGTGATCCAACCCCAATCACTACCACCTAGTTTTTGCTCCAGAAATAAACTCAGGACGTAACAAACAGCCATTTTCTGAACACTGATATGAACATGACACAATTATGCAAACCAGCACTGTACGAGAAAGAATATAAACACATGTTCATATCATATAAATTAAAAAAAAGTTTCAAACTGTAATATGAATAATAAATAAACAATAAAGTTGAATAATAATAATAATAAATAAAGATTTTTTTCTCTCAGCAGTGTTTCAGCATGTCAACCTGCTGTTTGCACATCACTTTGATAAAGCTCCTCTGCAGCGCTCTATGAATCGCCTCTTTCATAAGTGACAGATCCACACAGCCATGAGGGTTTAGCACCCACCTCCCCCCTCTTCCCATCAGTCACCTCCTCTTTTCACAGAACCTTCTCTCTGTCCAAGTCCCCCGCCACTCCGGTTCCTCTCTTCACCTTCTGCCTCACTACAAAGCCGTCCACAGCTCTGTCACTCGGGCCAGATAAGGTAATCTGTTCACTTGGCTGTTGGCTGTCTTGGGCCCCTGCTCTGATGAGTGGGACATCTTATATCTCCCCTCTACCCCCCCACCCCACCCCAAACCTGGTTTGCTGAGCAGCTCAAAGGCTGCTGGGAAATTGGAGGCTTAGAGGAGAAGCTCCCGGCCTTTTGTCGTTTTTCGTGTACATTATCTGCCGCGGACTGACGGAGACGTTTCCATGAGGTATTAATTTGTCAGAGCCGCCGAGTGGCTCTTAAACAAAATGGCCTGAACTCAGCAGGGATTACGGAGCACTTAAAGAACGATATGATCTGCATGACAGACAAAGTGTATAATCCGGCCGAGGAGTTTAGAGTCGGAGACAGATGTTTGTTTCAAAGGCAGGAAAAAAAAAGGAGTCACAATGCAAAAAGAACGATAAATCTTAATAAAAATGTAAACAGGTGTAATGTAACTCACAGCTCCACAGGGGGCGTTCAGGATGGTGACCGTGAACTTTCCCGAGTTTCGACTCTTTGCGAGGACATACTGACACGTTGCAGGAAAGGTGTAGATCCGCCCGTCAAAGGACTGAAAAAACATGTCACCAGTCACCGAGCACTCGCCTGCAGAGAGAACAACACAGTGATGGTTATATCCACAATCATCTCCTGAAGACCATTATGATCACTGACCAGCACAGGTATCCCTGCCCTGCATTAGTGAGATCTCTTTCCTTTATTTACATGTTTTCCGGCTACTTTTCTGAAAATCTTCCTTGTATTTTTTAAAATTATACTTAATGATTAAACTAATAATAATAACCACCCAAAGACGGGGGCACCAACCTGGGCAGCTGTAGTCGGTGCAGTTCCACACTCCACCCACGCATGTGCTGAAACAAAAAGCAGAGACGTCCACAGGTGGCTCTGGGAACATGAAAGGCCGAGCTAATCAGCCAGATCGCTAACAGAAACTGGACACACTGAGCCCAGGTGGTCAAACAGGAGGAGATTAAAAAGGACTGTGTGGAGTCTGCAGGAAAATATGCTGTTATATTCTATTTTCTACACATGATTATGTAACATGGTCTCATAAGTGTGAAAGTTAAGGTCTCAAAGCATGAACAGCTGGTTTATTTTAATTTAAATGCAGTGTCCTAATGGAGCAGTCTTATTATTTGTTGGTGTAGGAGGCTCGACAGATGTTGAGCGCTGCTCACCAGTTGTTGCATTCCTCCTGCAGCGTTTGTCCTGAGGGGTAAAACATGCCGTGGTGCTCACAGGGACAGTCAGAGGGCATCACGCAGGCCCCGTCCTCATAGATCAGACCTGAGGGGGGCGAACAAAAGCTTCCTGTCATTTTTCAACCAAGTTATTTCCATTCTGACCATAATCAGCATCGTCAGCAATCTAAACACTCATTTTGGAACACAACAATAAAATTGTTCACACGCTATGATGCAGATTTCAGCAATTTTATACTATTATTCTAATGTTTAAAATGTTTTTACTCCTAGACTCAATAGACTTATTTGTTTAGTTGCATAAAGGTCTTAAAATAGGTTATTATAAGTTATTTGTATATATATATATATATTTAAAAAGAGAGTATGTGAAGAGAAACCAACCGTCGGGACAGTAGCATCCATCCAGACAGGCCAGTTTACTGTCAATACAGGAGCGCTCCAGGTTACAGGAGTCTGGGCAGCAGCTGATACACTCCCTGTAGTGTAGCCCTAAAGGACACTGCTTCACTGGTCACAATAAAGAAACACAACAAAGATGTCACAAAATAAGTAACTAGTAGTACACAGGGATTTGTATGTTGCAAATAAACCAACATAACAAATGAGGTAAAACGTATGATAGTATCAACAAGCACTAGCTAATCCACTAGCTAGTCGAAAACACACCCTGACCATCTGTTCAACTGATAAAAAGTACAACAAAATGTGAGCTGCAGGTCGTCAGTGTTGAAGATATTGATTATGTTGATCAGATGAGGTTTGATGGGCTAAAGCACTACCGCACTCTGCTGCTTTTGACCTTAGCAAAAGGAAGCTAATGGCTAAAACCTGACTATACCAGTGTGTTTCCAGGTACCACTGCAGGAAGTGGAAACATAACTAAAACTTTCTTTTTAATAACATACCATAATATTCAGAGTCAGCTACTTTCTAATTAGAAGTTACTGTCTTCTTTATGTTTACCTCTATTTGATTTTTTTTTCTTTTAGCTAAGTCACCTGTAGCCAACATTAGCAGGTAGCAATATATTTTTTTTAGCTAACTATAGGTAAGCTACCTAAATATAAAAATCTGTTTAATAAAAAAATACATTAGTTGTTTTCCTGGCATCCAACTGATAAAAAGTACAACAAACTGTGAGCTGCAGGTCCTCAGTGTTGAAGATATTGATTATGTTGATCAGATGAGGTTTGATGGGCTAAAGCACTACCGCACTCTGCTGCTTTTGACCTTAGCAAAAGGAAGCTAATGGCTAAAACCTGACTATACCAGTGTGTTTCCAGGTACCACTGCAGGAAGTGGAAACATAACTAAAACTTTCTTTTTAATAACATACCATAATATTCAGAGTCAGCTACTTTCTAATTAGAAGTTACTGTCTTCTTTATGTTTACCTCTATTTGATTTTTTTTTCTTTTAGCTAAGTCACCTGTAGCCAACATTAGCAGGTAGCAATATATTTTTTTTAGCTAACTATAGGTAAGCTACCTAAATATAAAAATCTGTTTAATAAAAAAATACATTAGTTGTTTTCCTGGCATCAATGAAAACAATGAAAACAATTATTCAACATTATTCAATATAATGTGTAAATTGTCACTCCTACCTAGCTATTCTACGATTTTCTGTAGGTTATAGTTTAGCTGTAGCTGACTCTGACTTTAAGTAGCATAGCATAGCATTAGCATCTCAGGTACATTTGGCTGTGTCAAACACCTGGGGAAACGTACCACAGTGAGGAATGTGCTGCCTCCAGTGGTGCAGTGGGTGGTCGGCGTGGGCACAGGCCCGGGCGTACTCGCTGAACACCTGGCACACCACATCACCGTTTGGACCCGACCTTCGACAGAATAACAAACAACCAGAGACGCATGAACCTCCAGAGTGTTTGAACAGCTCAAACTGATTCCTGTCCACAGACTGGGATTAATGGATGATTTGTCATCTAAATCATCATCAAGTCATAAATGATATGAAATGTTTTCATGTGTGTTGTGGTCGTGTCGGTAAGCAGACACAGTTCTCATTCAGAGTGAATCATCTGATAAGCTGACTGTGTTTTCTGGTCACAGTAAAGCTGTTGGACTCCTGACGTCCTAATCAGCCTGAGTTGTAGTAACACATTGCCGAGGCTCGTGTTACTCACAGAGGGAGGGCATGTTCAGGATCATGGAGCCGAGCCACCAAAAGACACAACTGAGAAACCACAAAGGGCTCACAGTCCTCAACACACACACACACACACACAAACACACACACACACACACACAAAATCCAAGGTACGAAAGCAGATTTGAGATCAATACAAAGACGTCTCAGGAGAAGAATGATGATGACTGACAAAGCTGGATTTTATTATTATTATTATTATTATTATTATTATTATTATTATTATTATTATTATTGTTGTTGTTGTTGTTGTTATTGTTGTTGTTGTTGTTGTTGTTGTTGTTGTCCCAGGCAGATGAACCCTTAAACTTTCAGTGACGTCAAACATCCGGACAAATTGTCCATTTTTAAAGTCTACTTATTTCAATAAGCCAAACTCTGAGCTTATTGACATATACAAACTAATACAGTAAATATCACGTTTCACTCAGTGAAGTGGATGTGAGTCTGTTGCTCTTACAGGCAGAGGTCGTTGGAGCAGCTGGCCATGTAGGACAACGGGCTGACCAAGTCATGGCAGCTCTGAAACGGTGGATCCAGCAGCATCGCACACACCTCCTCCACTTTCTGCAAACACAACACACACACACACACACACACACACACATTATTCAACATGATCATTTCTAACTAAACATTTAAAATTGAAATAAGCCATTGCCGTCCGTTAATAAGAAACACATATTTAGCTGCACTGCAAAAACAAAGTCAAGTGATTATCCCTGCATTTAACATACAGCTTGGTCATATAACTATGATCCACACTTTGTTTTACAGCATGATGACAAAAAGACCAGATCGTAATCGAGTTCAGTATTGCTGCATGGAGAAACCTAACCATATCTGTGTTGAGTTTACAGCAAGCAAATCATTTTCCATATCACTCCTCAACAGCCATTTTTACAGGAAGACCTTTTTATAATCCACTGTGTTTTATTGTTCTATTTTCAGCTGTGTTTTACTGTTTTATTTACAGTGGGTCTTATCTTTTATATCGTATTTTCATGCTTTACTGTTTTAGCTTGATTGTATGATTTTATCATTTTGTCGTTTTTATACTGTCTGTGTGCACCGTTCTTGATTTTGTACTGCAGGGCAGTTTGTAACTGTGCTTTGAACAGAGCTATACAAATAAAGGTATTATTATTATTTACCGTCAGGACGTGAGCATCGACTACAGAGCAGGGTGAAGTGAAGCTGGAGGGCACCATGGGACACCGGGTCTGATGAGGCTCCGTCTCCACCCAGCTATTCCCAAACATTTCTATTTCACTGGTCAACACGCCTGAGGAGAGGAAGACAGTTTTTAACTGGTGCATTTGCCGAAGAAAAAAAAAACAACAACAAAAAACATGACAACATGATCCCACCGTAGCTTGTCTTCAGGTCGTCCTGGACGTCTGCGTTGAAGTTGCCGCACAGGCCGCAGGTTCTGCCCACGAGCTCCGGGCTGAGCTTGATGTAGACGGAGCCGCTGCGCCCCTCCCAGGCCAGCGTGAAGCCGTGCTGCTGCGTCACCAGCACGTACTGCGAGATGTGCTCCAGCTGCAGGTCGTGGATGTGATGAGGCAGCTGCAGCCTGGAGACAGACACAGTGAGTCCTCGTCCACAACAAACACCACCTACATGTATGTGTGTATGTACGCATGTTACATTTACATGTGTGTAACTGAAATTAAGACAATTAAAAAATATTCAAACAGAGAGTGTCCTGAAACAAATAGATGTTTTCCCGTATCACGCTGCTGACCTTTGACCTTTGTAGGTGACGTGAGTGGCGTGCAGCCTGACCTCGCCCTCCCATGGCAGGAAGAGGCTGACCGATCGCTGGCAGGTGTAGGGGGCGGAGCCACAGTCTGGGTCATTGTGGACCTGCGAACAGGAAGACGCAGCATCACATGTGACCACTTGTTAGCAAACTGCTGTAAAGTCACACAGAGACAAAGTTGTTTCAATTCTCTCTTGTTTTTAGCTCCAAGTAACTTGATGAAATACTATATGAAATATTATGTGGTCAATGCACATGAATATTTTGCTATTCCCTGTTGGCTTTGAGTTTTCCCATCCAGCGCTGTAGCATCTGCTGCTTTTCAGAGGAACAAAGTCCTAGTCTGTTGCAGATGCTTCCAAGGCATTGTGGGTAATAGCCGTATTTAACGGTAATTGACTCTAATAACCAGATAGCTTTCACTAATCTTCAGAGCAAATCTTTTCCTCGGGCTGAAACGCTGCTTTGGAGCCGCAGTCCAAACGTTCCTCTCCTGGAAGCAGGCGCTGGAGTGAAAAGGTCTGGGCAGCTTTGGGCCGGGAGCATTGATTTCATTCTGCTGAGTCTGAACTGACCTGGACCACGATGCTGGCCTGGGTGGTTTCCTCACAGTCCCGGAGCAGGGTGTACGAGCATCGGCCCGGGAAGAAGTAGTAAAGGCCGTCAAAGGTCTCATAGTTGTATTGACCCCACGTCCTGCAGGTCATCTCCCTCTCGAAGCCGGGGTTCGGGACTGAATGACAACAGAGACAAAAGACGAGTATTTGTTTTTTGTTTTTTTTTACTGTAATCATGGGAAACAACGTGATGAGTTTCTCATTTGAAAGTGAAGTAAAGGTTTGTGTTTAACCTGTCTGACATCTGCGTCCAGTGGCCTGATACAAGCTGCAGTCACATGGCTCCGACTGACCGCACCGTCCGCCGTTCAGACACGGAAACACACATGGCCCTGCTGCAAACAAACAAACGCACAATTACAACACTGCTCGACAGACTGGAAACATCTGAAACATCTGAGGCAGTGGTGTTTCAGTTATCAAAGGGGCAATTAGCATTTTACCCTCAATAAAAGGTTTATTGATTTCCAACAAGGCAAATCTGTTTTAAGTTACAATCATTCCGTGTTTTAAAAATGTGGGTTTTAATAGTGTTTTTTTCCCTGTACATTAAATAATGAACATACACAAAACATACTATAAAGCATGTTACATGTGTTATTCCATAAGACATCATTAAATGTGTTTCAACCTGTTTGGAAAACAGGTTGATTGCTCAGTGAGTATAATGTCAGAGAACAATGGGAAAAACAACATTATAACAAAATTACCTTATAAAGGTATAAAATATAATAATAATAACCTATAATAATAACCAATAATAACTTTTTTAGCCTGACCAAGGGTCCAAAATACAAAGATGAGGCGTTTACTGTGTCAGGCCGATATGTAGAGAGGACCCAGGAGCAGAGACTTGATTCACAGTCTTTATTACAAAGATCTCTTTCCCAGAGTGAAAAAACAAGGCTATGAAATTTGACAAACTAACTTTCTATATTCTAAAGCGACTATCAAAGTGACAACTCAAAATCTACAAAAAAGCTCATAAAGGGAGACAACCTATCTAACATACAAAGTACAACCAAAATCTCTCTAACTGAAAACACTCCATAAGGGAGGAAAAACAACCTGACAAAGTACAAAACAATGGCTATGGTAAAGTAACAACAACTATCAAAATTACAAAACAAAAATACTCTTAAAGAGACATATCGACTTACGGATTGCGATGACAAAGACTATGGCTTGGAATCAGAATGCTCGTGATATCGGTCAACAGACTAAGACACACTGGCACAAGACAAAGGGAAACACAGACTATTTAACAAACTGAAGGAGGGGAAACAGGACTGACTGATGCTATGCTAAGTGCTAACTGGCTGGCTGGCACTATGTTTGTTGTTGATTGGCTGACTGGTGAAGTGGTTGTTGGTGATTGACTGACTGATGATGACTCACTGACTGATGATGTGGTCGTTGATGCTATGCTAATTGGTAACTGGCTGGCTGGCACTATGTTTGTTGTTGATTGGCTGACTGATGATGCCTGATTGACTGATGATGCCTGATTGACTGATGATGACTCACTGACTGGTGATGTGGTCGTTGATGATTGAATGACTAATGCTGTGCTAATTGGTGACTGGCTGGCTTGTGTGCTGCCTGGTGGCGTTGTTCTGCTTGGAGATTGGCTGGTTGATAGTGAAGCAGGCAATGATTGGTTCGGGACTCCCTTCGTTGGTGTTGTGAGTGGTGTTGCGCCACCTGGTGTTCGGCTGACTGGTTCTACAGTTGGCGACGGGCTTGACTGCGTTGTGCTAGTTGATGATTGGCTGGCTTTCGTCCTGCCTGGTGATTTGCTGGACGGTGCCGTGTTGCCTGTTGATTGGCTGGATGATACAATTCTTGAAGGTGTCCCACTAGATTGCGCTGTGGTTGCAGATGATTCAGAGTCAGAGCTGAGGGTCCATGAGGTCATTGGTGTCCTCTCTGTGCTGGAGGACGTCAGGTTGGACATGTCGGTCCAGCTGAACATTGAACCACTGGAGGAGGACATGTTGGGTTCCAGCCCAGCAGCTGGCTTCTGGACGTCCTGCAAAGACAGAAACTGCATCAGCGGGTGTTTCATGCAACAGCTGTGAGCAGTCAGTCACGATAAACATCCATATATTATATTGGCAAAATTAACATGGAAGCAGTTTTCAACAAAGTCAAGTTCTCGTAACACAGTAGGATTCTTTGAATTACTTCAGTGGGTTTGATAAAATATCTAGCTGCACTCTCAGGTAATCAATCAATAAAGATTTGACGAAAATATAGGGACACGCAAAACGTCAACAATTGTGTGTTTTGTCACAGTGAAAAACTCCTCTCCTGACTGGTGATGAATGAGGATGGAACCAGTGCAGCGCTGGGAAAAGAAGAAGCTGGAGAGAAAAGACCTGTCATCCAGCCTACGTTAATGGCTCCTCTGTGATTTCCCATCCAGGTCAACAACCCCCAACCCCCAACCCCAGCCCCACCCACCTCCACAGTGTCTTTGACCTTTGATATATGAGCTACGCAACAAGTCGTGACATATGACTTTTCCATGAAGATGAATTTGAAATGAAAAAAAATTGAATTGAATTTGAAATGAAAAAAACTAAAACTAAAGAGGAAACACTGAATAACTTTGCACGAAAACGGATGATATTAAATTAAAAATATGCAGTAACTGCTTCTTTTGTGAAATTCACTGGTTCATCTCCCGGGATTCCAGAGATCACAAACTGCGACTTTCATCTCAAAAAGCAGGAACGAAGCAGATGGCGAGGGTGATGGGGGTGAGGGGGTTTGGGAGGGGGGGGGGGGGTCACAAGGGGGGGGGGGGGGGGGGGGGGGGGGGGGGGGGGGGGGGTCACAAGGAGAGCGTGACTGTGAATTATTAATGACTGATTAGTTTCAGTAGAAATATTGAAAACGAGAAAGTCGATCCAGATGTCTCTGACTGAAATTTAAGCGATGCTCTTAAAACTCGGACCTGTTTGACCTCTGACCTGTGCTGCTTTGTTCATTTATGGGTCCCTTTAATTTGGATTCTCACGCCTCCCTGAGCCAAAGGAAACCCGGACAAAAGCCGCCACCACATTCAGGCTGATGGAGGCGCTGACAGAGGCCGAGAGAGACAACAGGGCAACTACTGTATGTCCCTGCTGGGACTCGCTCTCATGTCTGCGTCCGAGGGGGAAACCTTTCACTCATCAGCAGGAAACAACATGCATGTTCACTTTAACCATTTCAACCAACAGTCACACCTGTGTACTGCATTACCTTCATAATTTAGAATATACCAAAATACTGTATGTTCATGACCCAATTTTTATTATTAATAATGTATAAATTACACTATGAACCAACTAGACACCTAATGTAACATGTACATCCTGACGAGTGTTTCAGTCATGTATATCTGGAGGTACCGGACACGACTTTCCCGTTTCTCCTGCTGTGTGTTTTGATGTGATCTCTGACGCGGTGTTTGCCGCCTGAAGCGGCTCCATCAGCATCACTGCCTACCTGCCCTCCCTGGGAAGCGGTGTCCCATTTCTGCTGCTTTATCCTGCTGCTCCCACTGCTGGGACAGAGAGAACAAGGAGAGGTTTGTTCCAGCCGCAGTTTCCCCCCAACACACAGGACACCACGAACCCCACAAACCCACCAAACCAACCAGGAACCAACCAAACCATCACCCAACCAAAGAACAAACAAAATATATAACATACAATCTGCTCTGATAAATACTACAGGCTAAAACCAGTGGTAAATCACAGGTTTAACAAGGGCTGCAACTGACAGAATATTTAATTACTGACTGAATCTTCAATTAATCAGCTTAACAGACAAAATCTCTTCACAAATCTACTACAGTCATTGACATAGGACACATTTGTGTTGCTTGTTTTGTGCAACAAATCAAATTATTAACTAAACTAATTATTAACCAAACATATTAAACTCAAATGAAGTGAATTTTAATCAGTTCAGCCCTCACATGACTAAATTCACAGACTTCACAGTATTGTACATGGCTTTGAGTAACTTTAGACACTTTAGTCAGACATCAGACAGCATCATGACAGAACCAGAACCAGAACCAGAACCAGAATCCTATCAGATGCTCTGATGTCTGAGATCTCAGCATCACATCAGTCTGAGACATCAGACAGTGACAGTTTCTCTGAGACGCAGCTTAACAAACTGCTGCTTTTCAGTGTTTTCTTTCAAATGCACTGCGTCTGAGATGATGTGAGATTATATGAAAACTAAAAGCCAAAACCTTTGCACAGTACTGTGAGTGTGTGTGTGTATAAAAATGTATATATGTATATTAGAGTAAGACAAAATAATATAAATATAAATATATATAATATAAATAACAAATAATTTTAGTTTAAAGTAATACAAGCATTACATCAATAAATGTACATTTTGACTCACTTATTAAATTCGTCCCATTTAGAGACGTTCACTGTCTCAACACTGCAGGAAAGATGCGCTGAAAACAAACAAACAAACAAACAAACGAATGAATGAATAAAACCCGGTGATGACAGGAGTTAAACCTGCAGAGACCTGAGATGACACTGTGTCTGTGACACTCACCTTGATAAATTAGGACTAAACACACAGGTAAAACGGGAGAGAGCTTTTTCCAGCTGCTTCTTACACAGGGATCCATTCGTGTCTCGTGGATCCGCCGTCAGTGGGGTCTGGACAGCTGCACACCGCCGCTCCCTGCGCTGCTCCATCCGGCTCCTCCGCCCGCGGCCCGCTGCGCCTCAAGAACCAACGCACCTGCTCATTAACATAATGCATGCGGAGTGGGCGTGGCCTGCGGACAGGTGGGCGGGCAGGACAGGTGCAGGTTTTGATCTGAGCAGCAAACAGACACGTCATATGAAGCTAAAATAAATGAACCTTCAATTTAAATAAAAGGAAATAAAACGCAGTTTCCGTAAATAAAAGTGACAATAGAAACCAAACACTACACATTAACACAACATGTACAGCTGGAGCCACAAGAACTGCGCCCTCGTGTGGTTCACAGTCAAAGGTATATCACAGCAGCACCTGGAGCAAAGTAGATTTACTCAGGTGCTGTGCTACAATACAATGCACTAGTACTGCGATTTACAATCAATAAATCAATAAATCAAACTTTACTATATACTTGGGATGTTTAATATTGTCTTTTTTTTAAACCGATATCAGATATACCTATATTGTCCAACTAATTAATACCAACAACCAACACCGATAAAATCCTGTACCAAAAAAATAAATAAATCATTTCTGGTACACAAACATAAGAAAACAAAAGTATCTCAAAAACTATACATCACATCTGTCATATTGTAACATTTTGGGTTAGAGAAGAAGTAGCTGAAGAGTTTGATGTATAATATGTGCATGTTGTGTAAAAGTTGTGTCATTAAAAAAGTAAAAAACGATAAATTCCAATATTAAATTTTAATGCCAATATTGGCCGATAATATATATATATATATATATATATACACACACACACACACACATTATATATGTATATATATATATATTTTATATATACAGTATATACGAGAGATTTCTGACAGATTTTGCAGGTCAGCTCTTCATATTGCAGGAATCCTCTCCTCTCCTTGACCTGAACCTGAACACATGACCCCCGAATTCACAACAGGAAACACAACACTCAGGGGCAGAAACTTTTAATGATGCTGTGGTGACTCCAGTGTCACTCGGCTGCCTAGACTTGTTGTATTTGCATGCAGAGGAGACACTTCCTGTGTCCACCTGTCTGTCTGTTGGGCTAAAAAAGGCCTTTGACTGACTGAAGCCCTCAGAGACCCCACCAGGCTCTGTTTTCTCAGCCAGGGGGGGTCTGCTTTCATACATGGACACAGGACGGGAAAGGAGGGAAGGATGAAATAGAGGGAGGAATTTAAAAAAAACACTGAAAGTGAAAGACTGATTTCTGATTGCTTTGCCTTTCTGCATGAAATTAATAAAACGTAATCACTGCTCCTGTTCACACTGGCCATTAAAGGATAACCAGTTTTTCTTCTCGCTTCATATTCTCTAACCACGTGACCTTTGATGACATCACAAAAAGGGAATACGTTGACCTTGGAAACGTGCTGTTTGCGCCATTTCAAATAAATGAAGGAACTTTTTAATTTTACCAAGAAACAACAAAAACAGCAGAGATTCCTCCATTGATAATTAGATGATGGGAGACACGAGCACTTTGAAGGGCAGGATAAATAACAGAAACGTCTCTTTGGATGATGCAGTACAGTGCATACAGTATATTACTACATCCTCTGAATGATCACAAAGTCAAATCAGCACCTCACATGTATCAAACAGCTTCAAGGTGTCCCTAATAAACTGGCAGCAGAGTGAAAAGAAGAGTTTCATCCTCGTCCAGGTGGAAAAAACACACCAACACAGAAGTTGTACGCTTTCAATCGTTAACTTCTTACCAACATCGCATCACAGACTGTACATCACAGTACAAACTGTACAAGTGGTTCAACAGCAAAACCAAAAAAAAAGGCTTGCGTGCAAAGGAAAACATTAATGCTGCAGACTTTCTAACATACTGGACATTGTTATCATCAACTCCCACTCTCACCCACAAACAACACAAAAAAGAGACACTAAACATCTTAGATCTACGTTTGTGTGCACAATAAAAAAAAAGTACATGAACCAACCAATATCAACAGCAATATTACGTTTTTACCCGACTCAATCACAACTGACTAATTATGCATCAAAGCTTCTAAAAGGGCAAATGTGACATGTAATTTCCCCCTGTGTGAGTCAGTGTGCTCACCTGCTCACCTCTCCTGATACACGCGGCCAACAATGCTGTGACGCTCAGTGACTCTGCTGGGACAAGAAGAAATAAAACAGAGAAACAACAGCAACAACAAACTAACCCACTGCTCAACAGGAGAAGTTTGTCATGTTTGATTCAAACATACGTCACTTTAAAGTATGGAAAATAATTATTCACTGAAAGTCATGCGGGTGTAATTTATACATTTATACAAAGAAATGTTTGTATGTGGATCTCAAGGTAACAACAAGCCGTGCCCCCTCTCGGCTTCTGTAAATCTGCAATCATTTAGAGTCAAAGGCAAATTCTTACAGATCACAACTCACCATAATGTAAATTATCTACACATCAGCAAACGTATCAATATGTGTACAAAGTCTCGTTGCTGAACAAATAATTCACCTTTAGAAAGAGCTCACGCGTCTAAAAGAAGACAGCTGTCTGAAAAGATGCAAACATTGAAAACCATGTACATGAGGAATGTAAAAAGTGTGGTTACTCACAGACCCCCACATTTAAAAAAAACATTCAAAGCTTTGTTCATCCACTTTTTCTTTTTTTAGAGCTTCAGCACTTTTAAAGCCAAATGTACACATTTCATACCTTTGAATAAAACCACACGGTTACAGTAATTAAATCAACCTGGGCTTCTGAGTTTTCCATTAGATTTCAGATGGTAAAATACCTCCCAGCTGAAACTGCAGATGAACACTCCTCACCCCTTCTGCTCAGTGTGTGTATGTGTGTGTGTGTGTGTGTGTGGGTTAGTGTGAACTCTTGGATCTTTGGACAGAGTCCTGCACCATGCCTGGCGTGCTGCGTTATCTTGGGCGGTGGTTGGCGAGCAGGAAGTCCTTGTCTTTGCAGGTGAGGCAGAGTTTGAGATTCCTGAGCGAGCCACCGGCAGAGTAAAATGCCCAGATGCCCATCAGGAACAAGATGACGTAAGTGGGAACAAGACTGCCCACATACTCAGGGTTCTGGAAGGTCTGCAGGAGAAGAAAAGGAACACAGATCAACATAAAGCATTAACTTTCAATGTCTCCTACTTTTCTTTTTTTTTTTAACTGTTTTGTGTTTTTCCGCTGGTCAGCTGATCCAGTCAGCTGTTTCTCAATCAGCTGAGAGGGTTGATTCTGAAAACTGTTCACACTGTTTCACTAATAAACAGCTCAAGCTTTTATTTTGATCTCTTTCTCATTGGACATTATACACTCTGGGACCCCTTTATCTGTAAGTAACTTAAATCAGCTGATAAAACGGACCAGCTGTGCAACAGGCAGCGTCGACTGAAGACATCTTAACAGCTTTAGTCTTTTACAGTCTTTACCTGTAATGTTATCTGTCAGCTTTACTTTCTACTTTCTGTTAAATTTACTAAAGCGCCCAGTCAGTCCTCTGTCCCCCGAACCGTCCCATCACCACCACTTACCAAACAGGACACCAAAAGATGACTGGTGATGACGGCAGCCACCGCCCACCAGCGCTGCTTCTCACAAGCGTCAAAGAAGACGACACCCCAGAACATGTGAAGCAGTATGATGGCCATGGTCATGAAGGCTGAAAGAGGGAAAGTGCTGTCTCACATCAAACTGTCAGTACACTTTTAATGCCTCATTGAAATGTATAAGTGTATTTTAAAATGGCCCAAAAAGCGGTGGATTGTTTTATTTTACTAATTTTGTGCATGTAAAGAGAAATATGAGTTGGAATATGGAATTTCAACTTGTAGGGCTAATACAGTAAGTAGGACACATAGAAATACCGGTATGTACCTGAAGACAGGAAGTAGTGTTGTGAGTCTCCATGGATCCCGATAGTCCCCGGTCCCACAGAGTCAGCCAGGATGTTCACCACAGAGAAGGCTCCACTCATGAAGCCGAAGCCAAGACCGGACACTGAGATAAAAACAACAGCAGCAGCAACAACAACAGAGGAACAACATCAGTCCGAGTTGAATAAAAAGCAGGTCATGATATGAAGTGTAGCAGAGAGAGTGTGTATAAAGTGTAGACTAATTGTACCATAGGCCAGCTGCCGTATGGAGATGGGCATGGTTTCCTCCTGACTGAGAGCGAGGAGGCCCTCATTCGCTTTCCTGCAGAGAGATGCACAAAGACACACACACACCAGTGTCTTAGTTCCTCGTTTCACTGTGATGTTGTAAACCAGGGCATGAACAGTATAGAATATGTATGTCAGTGAGTGGAAGATGATCTAAGCTACAACAAAGAGCCATTAACAGGAAAAAGATGAAAGGTGGGAAACTGGAAGAAACTGGGACAGTTTGACACCAGAGCTGAAGAAAAACTCGCCATGGTGTGATAGTGGTGATGAGTGTTCAGTGACTGTGTTGTTATTTGTGTCAAATCTGTACGGCCACTTAATGTTTCTATTAAAAATGTTTCAAACTATGTCTTTCTCACATTTTTATGCCACAAAACTCCACCTGAGCTTTACTTATTAAGGCTTGTACAAACAACATTTATTGCCAATAGATATTTAGCACTAACAACGCAAATAGAAACATATGCTTGGTCAGACACACAACATTCCTATTTTCGTGTTTCCACAGGGCATTAAAGTGGTCGCTAATCCCAACATCATCATCATCACATGAATGTACACACATCTGCGGCAGTGACTTACTTCAGCAGCTTGTAGTAAGCAAAGCGAAAGGTTTCCTGCAGCAGGACAGACAGCACCACGCCGAAGATGAGCAGACCTTTCTGCTGCTGTGTGCTGTCTTTGTTACTGATCTGAACAGAGATGAACCACACCAGAGAGGACAGCAGCAGAGACACCAGCCAGAAGAACGCGCTGTCCGAAGAATAACACATTCAGTTTTAATCAACATGCCTCTGTGACGGGCAGGTGTGGTTTTAATTCAATTATGGCACAACGATTTTCCATACAATTCTGTACAATAACTCAAATTCTCTTTATATTTTCTGCTTACATCTGTGTCGTCAGTCACGTAAACAGGTGTGGATGTGGATGCAAATACGCAGTATCAACAAATAAAAAGGTCAAAAGAGATGAGATTTGCCATGACGCTAACTATAAACTAGCAACAGCTCTGATGGCTCTATCTGCTCAAAAGTGTCACAATGCTGGATTTAAATATATATTAAGATGGTATTTTAGTTAAGTGACTCTAAAAGTGATCAAATAAAATATTTGAGTGTAATATCTGGCTCTGGCTAGTGAACGCGAGAGCGGGTGGCCATCCTTCACACGCTGTATATATCCTAATATGTATAGCAACTTGTTGTCCGACTGTTGAACTAGCATGGACCAGCTAGCAAGCTAACGATGATGCTCGCTAGCTAGCAAGCTAGCTCCAGTAAATTTGTGCTGGACACAAACAATAAGTCAAAAACAGCCCGTGGACTTAAACTTAAACTTTTCTCTGGTTAATCCATGGTAGATGTTGACAACAACTCTCACCCTGCGATCAGGAATATGACTCTGAGCGGCTCCCGGGCGATGGTAAACAGGAACAGAGCGATAGCGGGGCCGAAGGCGATGAAGGTGCAGCCGAAAAACACCGCCGCAGTCATTTTGTCTCTTCGAAGGGAAACCGACGGCGAGCAGCGGTTTGTCCCGCTGCCAAAAGGTTTAATTTACAGGTATATGTCTTAAGATGTAAACTTATCGCGGCCTCCGCGTCGCAGCACTGCCACTACTGGTGAACGGCGTATCATGTGACCAGAAGACCGTCTTCTTCTTCGCCCTCAGCGTTTTCCGGAAGTCAGGTACGTGATGGTGCAATACCGCCACCTATCGGGTTTGCTCCTACTCAGCATCGCAGGCATTGAATACGTGAAGTTTTACATACTGTACTGGAGTTTACTTCCTCCTTTAATGATGACCATGTGTTTATAAATATTCTCTGATTTAAAGAGGATGATAATTTCTCCCAATCAGAAAACACCACATTATTATACTTGATTATTTTAAAACATTAATATACTGTTGTACCACTGGGTCAAGTCCACTGGACAGAACTACTACTACTGTTTATAGTCCTGAAATGTTTTATTATTTGAAAAAAAAATTATTTATCAGTGAAACACACAAAAACACCTCATGGTATGTGATTACTTTTATCATACAAACTGCCAACAACGTGGACTCATATTGAACAGATAACAACAATGCTGACACAGAAGCGAATGGAACAAAACAGTGGGGCTTAAGCCTCTGTCTCAAACATCTTCTTCCTGCCGTCCATCCCAGCCTTGTCTTCAATGTTCTTCCTCCAGTCGCCTGTTTGCTTCTCCTGCGGAGAGAAATACAGACAAATACCAGCCGCTTATTTGGGCTCTCATACAAATAAAACTGTAATTAAATAAAAAAGATGAAAGATTTGGTGTTTATTATATATTATCATATATTAAGCCTATGTATGAGCCTGAGAACGTTGAAGAAATGTATGCATTGTAAAGTCTGATGCACCCACCTCCTCTTTCAGCTCCTTCTTGACCTGTTTCAGGTTGGCCCTCAGGTCCATGGATACTTTGTGTTTGGAGCCCAGCAAAGCAGCCAGCATCGCGTCAGCTGACATCCGCACCTTCTTCAGCGCCGGCTTCTTAAACTTCCCGTTCAGATCCTGCACCATCAGCTTCAGGTCGCCGACCTGACAGAGGAGATGATCACTGATGATGATCACTGCATTGTACATTATATGAATGTACACTGTCTTTGTGGCCAATTACAGCAGTGGATTCATTAATATGGAAATGATCATTTACATTATCTGTCAGACAGATCAAATAATGTGAATTCCCCTGGTTTATATCATCTTGAGAAAACGCACCTCCTTGTTGGACTTGCTCACTTTCATCTCCACGTCGTATCGCTCATCATCCACTAAATCAATCTGCTTGTGAAGCTTTCGGCACAGATCCTGGCATCGTCATCATCAGGAAATGAGTTGGCAGAATCAAATATTCATCAACATAAATATACACAAACATTCGTGGACTAAATCGGAAATCTGGTAATTCCTGTCATCTCATACTCTCTGCAGGACTGTCATTTCTACCTGGAATAAGACTTCCAGCAGCGGTGTTTATGAATAAACCATCAGAGATCAGTATCCCGGTGGTGGACGTTTACCTGGAGCTCCTGCATGCAGCCTGGGATGGAGAGGATGGGGCAGTTCTCCTCCATGTACTTCCTTTTCTCCTCCTCGGCCTCCTTGGCCTCCTCCTCCAGCATCATCTCGCCGATCTGCAGCAGCAAGCTCTGACAGGAAGAGGAAACACAACCAGGCTGACAACCAGACAGCGAGACTCAAAACTACAACTACGACGACACAGCTTTTATTTGTCTTTTATCATTTACATTGTGCCTGTTAGTGTCACTGTATATTGTCACAATACAAGAAACTTGTGTACTTGTTCTGTTTTATGTTGCAGATCATTAACCTTTAATGACCTCTGCAGATTTTTAAAGACCTGAGAGATAATTTGAGTTTTTATTCCAGTTGATTCATGATAAATAAAAAAAACAGTGACTGTCACATTACTTTCTTTACATGGCTCCATGTGGTCTGGTTGTCTGAGCTGTGTGGCAGCACTGTCTACTCTCACTTTATATCTACTTACAAACTCATTACATTTGGTTTGTGCGCACTTTCAATGTGTGAGAGCTGCAAAACTCTTGGATTAGAGCGCCACCTTCACATGGATCATCATGGATGTTTACATTTTAACCTTTAGAAACGAATGATCTTAATTGTCACCATGTTGCCACCACGTTACCTTGAGCTGATTCCTCCGGGTGTTTGACATCTTTTTTCTTCATATGAAAAAAAACCCCAAACAAAACAAAAAGGGAGAAAGAAAATATATTATTATTGTGTGATATTTCTGTTCTTCCTCTGCAGATTAGGAAAATATCGTCAATGAGATCAGGACTTACTCTGCCATCCTGACCAGTGCTGGATCCTGCCTGTGGACGAGAGACAAGAAGAGAGATGACTGGACATACCACAGCTTTTAGGTCTCTTTATAGATGTGTGTGTGTGTGTGTGTGTGTGTGTGTGTGTGTGTGAGTGTGTGTGTGTGTGGGGGAGAGAGAGAGTGAGATGGACCATCACCAGTTGGTCACTAGCAGCAGCTGAGCCTGAAACAAACTCTTCAGGAATTTTCTTCAATAAGACTCTTTAGATGGTGTGGAACCACGACAAGGACTCAGCGTCTCCTATGGAAAAAAAACAAAACAAAACAAAGTCATAGATAGATAGATAGATAGATAGATATACTTTATTGATCCCAAATTGGGAAATTACAGTGCAGCAACAGCAGGGCATGGAAACAATCTTACAAGCAATATAATATAAAGCAAGCAATAAAATAAAATAAAATAAAATAAAATAAAATAAAATAAAATAAAATAAAATAAAATGTTATTAACAATATCAGATATAAAAAGAAAAACAATATGAAGAAGTATATACAACAAGTAATTTGGATGGTGATAAATAACCAATAGTGCAAAAAACAGTCAGACTGGTATTTTTCAGTTAAGGCTCCGTGTATACAGGGTTTCTGTGCTATAATTAATGGCTTAAGTAATGATTAATGAATCGTTTATTGATCCTTGGTGGATCAGACAGGTTCTGAGAAAAATGTCCCGCAATGTTTGTTTTGTGTTTTAACTAAACGCAGAGACGTTGTCATTAAAACTGTTTGTGAACTATGATTCCTGATGTTTGAAGTGAAAAGTCGAAACCAGACAACACAAGATCAGTGGGAACAGTTTTCTGAGTCAGCTCAGCTGTAGTCTGTAACAGCTGACTGCCCCCCACCCCCACCCCCCCACACCTGTCTCTCTCTCTCTCTCTCGGGTTAAACGCTGCCGCATAGATGGAAGTCTTCATATAACTGCAGTCACATCCCAAACAGTAAAGGGAGTTGTGTTTTTTAATGTAACAATGGAAACATATTTCAAGTTTTTTTTTTATTTAGTCAAATTTCTGTCACTAGCCCAAATCTAATCAATATTGTCCATGTGATGCAGAAAAACATGACACTAGATACTTTTTCTTTTGTGTGTAATTTGTAGATATGTAAATGGTAGACGTTATTAAAATATGACAGGTATTTACATATTGATAAGAAGGAATACCTTCATACTTGAATGTGAACAGGACAGGTTGGACCTGCTGCCAAACAGCCAAATTAACGTGTTTCACCTAAACTGTTTCCTGCTAAAGCCTCTTGTTTCCTCAGCTTTCATTAAAAAAAAACCCCTTATCAGTTTTCTACATTTAAAGAAAAATCTATTAAAACGTGAACATGAACCATAAAAAGAAAAATCTCAACAAATCTGTTATTTGTTGATAATGGATTTGGTTTGGCTGGTGACCTGTTCATGGGTCCAAATGTCAGCTGGGGTTGGAAGCAGCGTGGCCCTCAGAGGATAAATGAGATTCACCACATGGTGGAACTGTTGCACTGTACCGATTATTGTGAGATAATGTAATATTTACATTATTATGTATGATTTTGTGTACGATGCACTACATTTCCTGGTACAGGCCTGACTGTGAGGACTGTTGGGTGGATGAGTGGACATCAGTTGTTGAGTATTTTTGGGGGGACTGATGAGATGGAGGTGTGGTTAACGGATGTCGTAGGTCATTTGTTTATTGCTGGACAGGAAGTGTCTGTGATGCTTTTATTTTGTAATAAAATGAACGGAAGTTGCGCAGATGTTGGTCAGGCTTTTATTGTGCTGACCGGAAATGAATGTCGTTACCTAAATGACAGTCGTATGAAGATGGCGGCGTACGGTCGCCCTCCGCTGCCGCTGATGCTGCTGCCGCTCCTCTGCCTGTGTCTCTGCGGCTCCGTCCGCTCCGTCCTCGGCCTG
Source organism: Trinectes maculatus (assembly GCA_016785345.1). Taxonomy (NCBI): domain Eukaryota; kingdom Metazoa; phylum Chordata; class Actinopteri; order Pleuronectiformes; family Achiridae; genus Trinectes; species Trinectes maculatus. Next base: position 61,598 of record JAFBJQ010003414.1, read on the forward strand.
AAGGCCGCCGCCGGCCCCGCCGAGCCGCCCAACCCGCCGGTGCTCAGACCCGCCGACCCGCCGGTCCGGGATGCACCTGCCGCGGCCGCCGGGGCCTCGCAGCCTCGGAGGGCGAGCGGCTGGAGGCTGTCGGAGGAGGAGGCCTGCCGGGAGGACCTGACCCGGCTCTGCCCCCGACACACCTGGACCAACAACCTGGCCGTGCTGGAGTGTCTGCAGGACCGCAGAGAGGTAAGCCGAGCCCCGGCGGCGCCGACCGCAACACCCCGCCGCTCCGCCCGGAGCCGACGGGCAGCGGCTGGGTGTGTCGCCCCGGTGGGTCGCGTCCGTCCACCGGGCAAACACCGCGACACCGGCCGCTGCAGGAGACAACATCCACCGTCATTATCACACACAGACACACACACACAGACACACACACTGACACACAGACACACACAGACAGAGACACACACACACACACACACACAGAGGTGCAACACATATTCAACACATATGGTCTTTATATCTGCAGCAGTGAAAACATTCAACTAGCTTATTACCTTATAACCACCGTGTAACCTTTGACCTTTGAGGTGATTGGGTCATGATTTGCCAACAAAAACGTAATAAGTAATTATTTTGTTCATTATGTTTCGTTGTGTTACCTGCTAAATAGACAGATCTGAGTTTGTGCCACTCACCTGGACCCGGATTCTGATGAGTTAGTGAGTCCACTGCTGACCCACACACACACACTGTTAAAACACACACTCAGGTTCGTTAGGGGTCGTTAGGGTTGGGGTTTTGAGGATTTCTAATGTTGTTAAACTCATTTTCAAACGAGAAATATCACTAGTCACTAACTAACTAACTAACTAACCAACTTCCAAGAATGTGGCTCAGGGGCCCTGAGGGGTCAGAGGGCCCCACATGACCCCAGATCAGCTGATGAACTATAATAGCAACAAATTAGTTTATATTTTGACATTGTAACATATGCAGCAGGTTTGTGGTGCAGCTTTAGCAGACAGTGGGTGGACAGGTAAACACAGTCGTCTGCAGGTGGATCACGTGTTGTCGTATCGACTCATTCAGGTAAACGATTCGTTGGATTCTGTGAGGATTGTTTTCCTCTCACTCTGCTTCGTTAGGAGCCGGAATTGATTGATTGATTTTTCAGTGGGCAGAAAATATGAGCAGCAGTGATGCAGTTTAACAGAAGAGAAACAAACAGGCCACAAATGAGTTCATTTCTCGTTTGTTCATTTACAAACGTTTTTTATACACAACAGTAATAAAGTTAGATTTGGTGAGAACTTTACTCCCTCCACTCACTGCTCAGTGCTGCAGCTCACTGTACCTGAGTGAAGTAATTATTTACCTGAGCGAGGTATTAACTGACTCTCTCTAGTAATTATTTTGTTCATTATGTTTCGTGGTGTTAACTGCTAAATAGACAGATCTGAGTTTGTGCCACTCACCTGGACCCGGATTCTGATGAGTGACTGAGTCCACTGCTGACAGACACACACACACACACACACACACACACACACACGCACACACACACACACACACACTGTTAAAACACACACTCAGGTTCGTTAGGGGTCGTTAGGGTTGGGGTTTCGAGGATTTCTAATGTTGTTAAACTCATTTTCAAACGAGAAATATCACTAGTCACTAACTTGCTAACTAACTAACTTACTTCCAAGAATGTGGCTCAGGGGCCCTGAGGGGTCAGAGGGCCCCACATGACCCCAGATCAGCTGATGAACCTATAATAGCAACAAATTAGTTTTAAAAAAATAATTGTAGCTCATAGAATTTTCATCATTCACTTTTACTTGCGGCCTTTTACAGTTTGACCGAGTGAGTACAAAAATCCAGCGTTCAAATAAAGTGCGTTTACATTTTGACATTGTAAGCAGCAGGTTTGTGGTGCAGCTTTAGCAGACAGTGGGTGGACAGGTAAACACAGTCGTCTGCAGGTGGATCACGTGTTGCCGTATCGACTCATTCAGGTTAAACGATTCGTTGGATTCTGTGAGGATTGTTTTCCTCTCACTCTGCTTCGTTAGGAGCCGGAATTGATTGATTGATTTTTCAGTGGGCAGAAAATATGAGCAGCAGTGGTGATAGAATCATTCAGTTTAACAGAAGAGGAAACAAACAGGCCACAAATGAGTTCATTTCTCGTTTGTTCATTTACAAACGTTTTTTATACACAACAGTAATAAAGTTAGATTTGGTGAGAACTTTACTCCCTCCACTCACTGCTCAGTGCTGCAGCTCACTGTACCTGAGTGAAGTAATTATTTACCTGAGCGAGGTATTAACTGACTCTCTCTGTGTGTGTGTGTGTGTTTTCCTGACAATGACGACAACAACAATCTCTTTCCATGTTTTGCACACAAACATGTTATTCCCGATTAGGTGTGCACTGCACCTCAACTCAGCTGTAACGATCAGCTGATTCATTGATCAGTTGATTGGCAGGAAAGCGTCAGGTGACCCTGTGGTAAAATTGTGCGGCTGTGGAGTCCTGTTGTGTAGTTTGTGGGAAATCCCCACAGTCCAGATTGTCACACTGACAAATGTGTGGTAAACGTCGCTGATCCACACCCGTCTTCATTTCACTGTCACAAAACATCAAAACATTCTCAGCTTTTCAGTATTTAATTTCTTTCTTATTTATCTTATAAACTTTTTGCTGAGTATGCAGTTTCCATTAGGACCAGAAAAAAGAACCCTAGACAGTTAATATTTGTAATTCATCAGTGCAGCACATATTTTATATGAACGCTCCCTGCATTCCACGTGTTACCAACGCACCTGTCGACATATTGAACAGATGTTACGTTACAGTGAACGCTTCACAACGTGGTCACTCATGTTTCTCCACCTCGTCTGCCCCAGCACCATATAGACATCATCCTCCATTATCCACCGTGCTGACGTCAACACACACACACACACACACACACACACACACACACGCACACACACGCACACACACACACACAGTCCGACTCTGAGCTCGGAGCAATGCCTCTTTACTGAGATAATTACACGGCTTCAGCTCAATAACAGCTGTGGCCTCCTGAAGAGGTAAATGGCTCCTATAAATCAGCCTCTTCTCCAGACAGAGACATACCCCCCCCCACACACACACACACACACGCCCATACACCTCACAGTGCGCAGACAGACAGGCCTGTCTGTGGCCACAGTGTCGGTCTGTCTCTCTGCTCTGCTGTTTGAACCTGCAGAGAGCTGCTTCCTGTGGCGGCAGCTTTTCTCCTCGGCCTGGTACCAGCTCTCTGGTTTTGGCCTGGTACCAGCTCTTTGGTTTTGGCCTGGTACCAGCTCTCTGGTTTTGGCCTGGTACCAGCTCTTTGGTTTTGGCCTGGTACCAGCTCTTTGGTTTTGGCCTGGTACCAGCTCTTTGGTTTTGGCCTGGTACCAGCTCTTTGGTTTTGGTCTGGTACCAGCTCTCTGGTTTTGGTGAGTGTGACAGGAAGTGGACAAGACAAACAGGATTCCAGTATAAACACAGATTCGGCCCAGTGGCTCCACATCGGACAGACTCGTCCTCAGTCTCCACTTCAGTCCACTCCATTCATGTGGCTTCTTTACAAAAGCTCTTTGACGCCAACACCGCAGCTCTTTGTTAATTAATAAGCCTTTGTGTTGCTAATGGGTTTTTTCTAACTGACGAGCTGTCTCCTCGTTACGCTCGGCCCGTTGTGCCTGAGAGTAAAGCGAGAAGCATCTGTTCCAGTGGGCAGAGCCCAGTTAACACAAAGTCTTTTTACTGCACAGTGATGTGAAACTCTGCGGTGTCTCCTCTGATGGGGAGGAGGCTGTGGAGGAGGCTGAAGAAGCCTCCACTGCTTTGTTCAACATCATCCATGTGACGTTCAATGAAAAGAAACGCACTCTGTTTTGACGGCTGTGTCATCATCCTCCTCCTCCTCCTCCTCATCATCATCATCATCCTCCTCCTCATCATCATCCTCATCACTATCATCCTCCTCCTCATCATCATCATCCTCCTCCTCCTCCTCCTCCTCCTCCTCCTCATCATCATCACTATCATCATCATCATCCTCATCATCATCATCATCATCCTCCTCCTCCTCCTCCTCCTCCTCCTCCTCCTCCTCATCATCATCATCATCATAGTCCTGAATCCTGTCTTCCACTGAAATTCAAAAGAAAGAGTGAGATGAGCCACACTTTCACTCTGGAGATCATCCATCCATCCATCCTTAACTGTTTACCAAACAATGCCATAGTTTTTTTAATTTAAAAGTCGTGAAGTGTTCTTCACAGTGAAAGACCTTCAGCTCTCTGACAAAGACCCAGAACAATACACCAGTTGTTTACCATGTCTTTGTGTACTTGTCTTTTGTTTGTTGTCCAATATCTGGATTAATGAGGTGATTAGCATCACTCTCGACACTTATCAACCTCTCCGGTCACATGTTGGCATCAAGACAGATACAGAGTAAAGTCTGTAAAGTCAAACTCTCCCAGTATGTAACTGGCCCCTGGGTGTGTTCTTAACCATAGGCCCTCTGCCTATGGCCCCTGGCCCCTGACTCTGTGTAACAAATCCATAAAACACCTTTAAAGCTGAGTTATTAAGGTGTTTTATCTTTATTTAAGCCTCAGTGAAACAGAATGTAAGCTCTTTTTATTCCTCCGCCCAGTCAGCACTTCTGTATCTCTGACCACGCTGCTGCTGCTGCTGCTGCATCCAGTCTTCTGTTATCAGTCTGTATACAGCACAAAGCTGCACATTCTCACCAACACAACACAACACAACACAACACAACACAACACAACACAACACAACACAACACAACACAACACAACACACGCAGCGGCCGGTGCAGCTGCTGTTCAGCGAGAAATATCACGTACCGTATTTTCCGGATTATAAGTCGCTCCGGAGTACAAGTCGCAGCAGCCATAAAATGCATAATAAAGAAGGAAAATACATATATAAGTCGCACTGGAGTATAAGTTGCAACCCCGGCGAAACTATGAAAAAAACTGCGACTTATAGTCCGGAAAATACGGTACATAAAAACAGACTGATGTGTTAGGAAGAAACAGGAAGCTGAGGTTTGATGATGTTTGGAGTCAGAGTCAAATCACCTGCTGCATTTTCATCAATGTTTCACATTCACCTGTGAAAGACTGACTTCTCTCACTGTCTCTCTACCTGCAGGAAACTGACATCGCAGCTGACTGTAACCATGTAAGTGTCTCACACACACACACACACACACACACACACACACACACACACACACACACGTGGCCAAATATCTTTCTTCTCTAACGGTAATGTTAATTAAAATAACACATGGCACCGCTGTTGCCTAGCAACAGGAGGCAGCGCTTCCTCTTCTACGTCGCCAATGTTTTATCAATTCAATTATCAACACGGGCCTAGAGCGCCTTCTTGCGGTTTAGTGTGAAAATAACATGTGACAGGATATAATAATGTGCTAATAATTTCACACATAAGTCGCACTGGAGTATAAGTCGCACCCCCGGCCAAACTATGAAAAAAACTGCGACTTATCGTCCGGAAAATACGGTACATAAAAACAGACTGATGTGTCAGGAAGAAACAGGAAGCTGAGGTTTGATGATGTTTGGAGTCAGAGTCAGGTTTGAGTCAAATCACCTGCTGCATTTTCATCAATGTTTCACATTCACCTGTGAAAGACTGACTTCTCTCACTGTCTCTCTACCTGCAGGAAACTGACATCGCAGCTGACTGTAACCATGTAAGTGTCTCACACACACACACACACACACACACACACACACACACACACACGTGGCCAAATATCTTTCTTCTCTAACGGTAATGTTAATTAAAATATCACATGGCACCGCTGTTGCCTAGCAACGGGAGCTTCACTTATTGTACTTATTGTGTAAATATTTGCACAAAAACAAGTTCTAATGCCCCAGTGTTTTGTAAACATGTGTCGTGTTACCATTTGCTTTCATCACGCGTTCTGTGCACGTGACAACGTGGAAATGTCAGCCGTGATCATGGTGACGTGAACGTTTGATGATAAAGCTGACGACCCTCACAGACTTCAGCCATACGCACACTCCCCTCTGACGTCCAGCCTGACGTCTCCTGTCCTGTCTCCTGGACCAAAGACCTCTGGTGTTCAGAGTCCACTGCAGTGAACAGCAGACAGGTCCATGAAGTGCAACGAGGTTCATGTACCAGTCTGACTGTCTTTATTACAGCACCAGGAAGCACCAGCTACAATTACACAGCTGCAATGTGACAACCCCCACCCACACAAACACACACATGCACACTCACAAGCACACACAAACACACACACTTTCTGTTGTTGAGTGTTTGGTTCTGGGCAGTGTGACTGTTATCTACAGCTGATGCAGCTGGAGCTGCTCTGTCAGGAGAACAATGGATGTAAATAAAGAGACAAGACGGGATGGAGAGAAGAAAAAAAAGAGAGACGTAAGAAACCGTTCAGGACGCCACGTCTCAACAACTCAACGCAAACACGATCACGACGGACGCGAGTCACGTCAGCTCGATACCGATGAGCTGCAAACCCGTAACGTTTGGACGCGGCGCCGCGTCTTCTCCGGACCGTGACATCACGAGATGACAAAAACAAAACAGAATAACCAGAATGCAGAGAACAGTGTGTTATCAGTTAACAGTGGTGGGAGGTGATCAATCATTGCATTGACAGCAGAGCGGGGGTGCCACCGCCACTGTGTGGAACATAAATCAAAATGTCTCCGAACAAACAGTGACAGGTAACGATCAATAGCTTTACAGGCATTAATCGCACTTATTGGGACATTGATTACAAATAACATGAGAGATTTCATCCCTCACTGAGCTCACACGGTTCAGCTGTAGCCTGTGGTCACTGGGGAAATGGAGGAACCATCATAATATTGGGGTCAGCAGAGGTCAACCTGCAGGTCTGGAGGGTTCATCTGGTCCTATATGTAATCAATTAATCAGCGCATGACCAACATGTACACAACATCATCACAGTACATCAGTGCTAATCTTCGACATACATGTTTCAGACTGTCATGTCCTTCTCCCCGTCAGCTTCTGTGGAACTACAAACTCAATCTGACCACCGATCCCAAGTTTGAGTCTGTGGCCATGGAGGTGTGCAAGAGCACCATCGCTGAGGTCAGTCCGCCATCAGGGGGCGCAGGCGTCCCGCATCTGACAATACACGCATGATGTGTGAGGTCATGACCTGATGGTACTGACCTGTCACATCTTGGACACCCTCAGATCAAGGAGTGTAACGAGGTGGAGCGAGGGAGGGGCTACCTGGTGTCCTGCCTGGTGGATCACCGTGGCAACATCAGCGAGTACCAGTGTAACCAGTACGTCACCAAGATGACCAGCATCATCTTCAGCGACTACCGGCTCATCTGCGGCTTCATGGACAAATGTAGAGAGGACATCAACAGCCTGCGCTGTGGCAGCATCAACGTGGGACACAAGGTCAGACGTGTGTGTGTGTGTGTGTGTGTGTCCAGGACAGAGCCTGTGTATGATGTGCTGTTTCATACGGCTCAGCTAAAAGCTGCAGAATCATCAAAACAACAATATACAGACGCACAATGACTATAAAGCCAAACTAAACAGACCATGTGTGGTTGTGTATGTCGTCTGATGCTTTGTGTCTGATGTGTGTGTGTCCATCACCCTCTCTCTCTCCTCATCAGGATGTACACTCCCAGGGAGAAGTGATCGCCTGTCTGGAGAAGGCGCTTGTTCGGGAGGCGGAGCAGGATCAGGTTCATCCAATCAAAGAGGAGTGTCAGCGGGCGATCCTGCGGGTGGCGGAGCTGTCGTCGGACGACTTCCACCTCGACCGCCATCTTTACTTCTCCTGCCGAGACGACCGGGAGAGATTCTGCCAGAATGTAACGCCATTATTATTATTGTTGTTGTTGTTTATTGTATATTATTATGAGGTAATCATTTTAAGTACAGACTTTATATGTGATGTGCATGAAACATAACACATGGACACAAACACATGATTGTGTAACAGGTTGTATAATGAAAACCAGTTGTGTAGTTAGAAAGAGATCATCCGTCATTGCTGCACGTGAACTCAAACAGGAAGAACACAACTGGTGTCTCCTCCTCTCCTCCTGCACAGACTCAGGCCGGAGAAGGAAAAGTCTACAAGTGTCTGTTCAATCACAAGTTTGAAGAGGCCATGTCCGAGAAGGTACGACCACCCAGACCACCCAGACCACCCAGACCTCACAGACCACCCAGACCTCGCAGACCACCCAGACCACACCCAGACCACGCAGTCGTGTTTTTAATCATTCTCTATTAAACTGGTCACTTACTCTCTCCTCCTCTTCTTCCTCCTCCTCCTCCTCCTCCTCGTCCTCCTCCTCCTCCTCCTCCTCCTCCTCCTCCTCCTCCTCCTCCTCCTCCTCCTCCTCCTCCTCCTCCTCCTCCTCCTCCTCCTCCTCCTCCTCCTCCTCCTCCTCCTCCTCCTCCTCCTCCTCCTCCTCCTCCTCCTCCTCCTCCTCCTCCTCCTCCTCCTCCTCCTCCTCCTCCTCCTCCTCCTCCTCCTCCTCCTCCTCCTCCTCCTCCTCCTCCTCCTCCACATGTTTGTGTAACAGGTTGTCTAATGAAAACCAGTTGTGTAGTTAGAAAGAGATCATCTGTCATTGCTGCACATGGACTCAAACAAGAAGAACACAACTGGTGTCTCCTCCTCTCGTCCTGCACAGACTCAGGCCGGAGAAGGAAAAGTCTACAAGTGTCTGTTCAATCACAAGTTTGAAGAGGCCATGTCCGAGAAGGTACGACCACGCAGACCACCCAGACCACCTCGACCACCTCGACCACCCAGACCACGCAGACCACCAAGACCTCACAGACCACGCAGACCTGTTTTGAATCATTCTCTATTAAACTGGTCACTTACTCTCTCCTCCTCTTCTTCCTCCTCCTCCTCGTCCTCCTCTTCCTCCGCCTCAGTGCCGTGACGCTCTCACGACCCGTCAGAAGCTCATCTCTCAGGACTTCCGGGTCAGTTACTCTCTGGCTAAAGCCTGTAAGCTGGACCTGAGGAAGCAGCGCTGCAGCCTGGACACCAACCTGCCACGAGCCCGTGAAGCCCGCCTGTCCTACCTGCTGCTGTGCCTGGAGGCCGCCGTGCACCGCGGTGAGCCGGGGGACGGATGGACGGATGGAGGCGTGATGTCCTCCTCTGTTTACCTCTGTGAGTAACATTGTCTTCCTGTGGCCTGCAGGACGTCCGGTCAGCGGGGAGTGTCAGGGGGAGATGCTGGACTACCGGCGGATGCTGATGGAGGATTTCTCTCTGAGTCCGGAGATCGTGCTTCACTGTCGGGCGGAGATCGAGGCCCACTGCTCCGGTCTGCACCGCAAAGGCCGCACGCTGCACTGCCTGATGAGGATCGGACGCGGCGACCGCAGCACCACTGTGGACAGCGTCTGCCAGAGCGCTGTAAGACCTCAGCCGGACTGAGGCTGGGCTGCACCACGACCTGCGACAGAATGTGTGCGTGTGGGAGGTTGTCGTTGACAGTTGTGTGTTTTTGTTTTTCCGCTGCAGCTCCAGACTCTGATCCAGTCGGCAGACCCCGGAGCCGACTACCGCATCGACCGCGCTCTTAATGAGGCCTGTGAGTCTGTGATCCAGACTGCCTGCAAACACATCCGCACCGGAGACCCAATGTGAGCTGGTCGCACACACACACGCACACACACACACACACACACCAAAACAAACATCTACAGACAGACAGAATCGAAACTATTGTCTCTCTGTGAATAAATCATATGACATTAGGCCTTTTCATCAAAATCAATTTGTCTGATATGTGTGTGTGTGTGTGGGTGTGCGTGTGTGTGTGTGTGTGTGTAGGATCTTGTCGTGTCTGATGGAGCATCTGTACACAGAGAAGATGGTGGAGGACTGTGAGCATCGGCTGCTGGAGCTTCAGTATTTTATATCCAGAGACTGGAAGTGAGTGTGAATCTTTATGCTGTGTAACTGTGTGTTGAGCTGCAGCGCCACCTGCAGCCACACCTGGTATGACGTCATACCTGTTCCCCAGATCTCTGTAACTTTAATACCTGAGTGAATCCTCTGTCTCCGCAGACTGGACCCCGTCCTGTATAAGAAGTGTCAGGGTGACGCCGCCCGGCTCTGCCACACACACGGCTGGAACGAGACCAGTGAGCTGATGCCGCCGGGCGCCGTCTTCTCCTGTCTTTACCGCCACGCCTACCGCACAGAGGAGCAGGGACGCCGGGTAGGATGAGGCTGACGTTTCTAAACAAGTCCAGGTTCTGATGTGTATTTAGTTTGTGTATATATATGTATATATATATACATACAGAGATGTACACTGTGTATGTGTGCAGTTATCCCGGGACTGTAAGATGGAGGTTCAGAGGATTCTCCACCAGAGGGCGCTGGATGTGAAATTGGACCCTGAGCTTCAGAAGCGCTGCATGACCGACCTGGGCAAGTGGTGCAGCGAGAAGACGGACACGGGACAGGTGAGACGAGACACAGCTGGTTCCTGTAAAACACATAAACAATCATGTGAAGTCACGTAAACACATACCTGTGTGTGTGTGTGTGTGTGTGTGTGTGTGTGTGTGTGTGTCCAGGAGCTGGAGTGTCTGCAGGATCATTTGGAGGACCTGATCTCCACCTGCAGGGAAGTGGTGGGGAACCTGACGGAGCTGGAGTCAGAGGTGACTGACTGACACTGAGTTTTCTTCTTTGTGTCCCTGTGATGTGATTCGTTCACTGATTGGTTGTGTATTTCCTGTTGTGTATTTCCTGTTGTGTATTTCCTGTCTCTGGTTTCTGTTTTGGTCTGCAGGACATTCAGATCGATGCTCTGCTCATCAGAGCCTGTGACCCTGTCATCCAGAACCACTGCCATGTGAGTTCATATGTACTGTATTCATCCCCAACATCACTGCCTCATCAGACCTGATGATGTCACCAATCAGCTGGTTTGATCTGTGTGTGTGTGTGTCTCTGTGTGTGTGTGTGTGTGTTGCAGGATGTAGCTGATAACCAGATCGATACAGGTGATCTGATGGAGTGTCTGGTTCAGAATAAACACCAGAAAGAGATGAACGAAAAGTGTCTGGTCGGCGTTACACACTTCCAGCTGGTCAGTTACCATGACAACGTCCGATTTTTCTTTTTGTCCCTTTAAGCCTGATCCCTGTTTGTTCATTTATTGATTGTTTAGTTATTGTTGGACGAACGTTTCCTTTAACATTAAAACAAGAAGTTAAATGTGAAATGAAATGAAAGTTGTGTTGTCGTCTTAATGTTTGGTTTTCTGTCAGTAGCCCTCCTCATCCTCTCTCTCTCTCTCTCTCTCTCTCTCCCTCTCTCTCTCTCCCTCCCTCCAGGTTCAGATGAAGGACTTCCGGTTCTCCTATAAGTTTAAGATGTCCTGTAAGGAGGACGTTCTGCGTCTGTGTCCAAACATCAAGAAAAAGTACGACAACAGCGTTTACTCCTGTTCCTCTGCTGGGCCGTGTTTTCTGTTTGTTTAGCCCTCGTGAGCAGAGACATAAAGTCCCCTCTGTCCCTCTGTCCTCTGTCCTCTGTCCTCTGTCCTCTGCAGAGTGGACGTCATCATCTGCCTGAGCACCACGGTGAGGAACGACACGCTGCAGGACGCCCGGGAGCAGAGGGTCTCTCTGAAGTGCCGCAAACAGCTGAGGGTGGAGGAGCTCGAGATGGTAACACACACGCACACACACAGACACACACACACAGACACACACACACAGACACACGGACACACACTCAGGTCTCAGATCCGTCCTGTGGACGAGAGTCGGGACAGTGATGTGATTCCTCTGTGTGAATCTTCTCTCGTGTAATGAAAGTGTAGTTTTCACCAGGCCGTGTTGTTGCCTCCTCAGTCGGAGGACATCCGGTTGGAGCCGGAGCTGTATGAACCCTGCAGGTCTGACATCAGTCGACTGTGTCCCAACGTGAACTTTGGTAACGCACAGGTAAGAAGATACATCTCATTCACGCTCTTCTCCTCGTTCCTCTGTTGTTGTTGTTGTTTTATTCTGTCTCACCTGTCTCCTTTGCTCCACGTACCTCCTCTCCTCCCTCCTCACTCCTCCCTCCTCCCTCCTCTCTCCTCCACCTGCTCCTCCACCTGCTCCTCCTCAGATGATCGAGTGTCTGAAGGACCAGAAGAAGCAGCTCAGTCTGCGCTGTCACCAGCGGATCTTCAGGCTGCAGGAGGGAGAGATGAACGACCCGGAGCTCGACTACCAGCTGATGAGGGTCTGCAAGCAGATGATCAAGGTGAGGACGAGAAGGACGAGAGTTTTACGTCTGACGTCACTGATTTGAAATCTGAGGTGGATCAGTAATGGATCTGTCCCTGCAGAGGTTCTGCACCGAGGCCGACGCCCGGAACGTTCTCCAGTGTCTGAAACAGAACAAGAACAGCGAGCTGATGGATCCTAAGTGTAAACAGATGATCACAAAGAGACAGATCACACAGAACACAGGTACACACACACACACACAGACACACACACACACAAACAAACATCTACTCATCATCATCATCATCAGGAAACACGGTTTAATGAATCCGAACCCACTCACCCGCCTTCATCCTCCTCCAGACTACAGGTTGAACCCGGTGCTGAGAAAAGCCTGTCGCGCCGACATCCCCAAGTTCTGCCAGTCCGTCCTGAACAAGGCGAGCGAGGACAGCGAGCTGGAGGGTCAGGTCATCGCCTGCCTCAAACTCAAATACACCGACCAGGTGAGGCCACAACCAGCAGCAGACGTAAGAAACCACCTCCGCGTCTCTGAATGGCGGCGTGAAGGAAAGCAGATGATTAAATGTGTGTGTGTGTGTTTGCAGAGGTTGTCTCCGGACTGTGAAGACCAGATCCGGGTGATTCTGCAGGAGTCGGCTCTGGACTACAGACTGGACCCTCAGCTGCAGATGCACTGCTCAGACGAGGTACCTGCTCCAACACGTTCACTGTTCATGTGCACGGCTGGTGTCTGTACACGGCTGATGGCGTCTCCTCCTGCAGATCTCCAGGCTGTGTGTGGAGGAGGCAGCAGCACAGGAGCAGACGGGTCAGGTGGAGGAGTGTCTGAAAGTCAACCTGCTGAAAATCAAACAGGACGCCTGCAAAAAGGTACGGTCCGAGTTGTTTCTCAATAAATGTCTCCGAAAAGAATATTGGGATCTGGGAGAAATCAGATCAGTGTTCAGATGAGCGAGGATGTAAAAGTTGCAGAACATTATCAGACATTATACAGGGGGTCCTCGAGTTACGATGGAGATCCGTTCCTGAGAATGTGTCGTAACCGAATTTCGACGTAAGTCGGAACATACATTCATTGTGCCATTGTGCATACATTGTGCCAC